>JANPWL010000113.1:0-122093 GCA_027406405.1 Blastocystis sp. subtype 1 | reverse complement strand
AACGAGCTGCTTTGTCAGGAGTCGCACATCCTAAAGGGGAGTGAAAGGGGCATTATGTCTCACTTCCAGCGGATAAAAGTAGCAGTCCACCAGAATCAAGTAGGAAGAGCGGAACAACTCGAGGAAACGGCTCTTTACGAGCGGTACAACAGAAAGCAGAATGTGTAAGTCTTCCTTGACCAATTCATATCGGTTCGCATGTACATCTTCCGCAAGTGCATTCTACGCTATCAATTGTTCCATCCGTCGATCACAATAACAGGTTTAAAAACCTCCTCCACTTCCTTTGAACTCAACTCGTGCGCAGGTTGTGTTAAGAATGGACCCAACTGCTGAGCAATCGCGCGTCTGGTTTCGGCATCTCTTGCTGCAACAATGGACTCGATGATTCGCTGTATCTGTTTATCAGGATGTCAAAATTAGGATCACATCTCTCAAACGACTTCCACTCATTGTTTTCTGCGGATTCCGCAAAATGGCCCGATTTTTGGAATCCATTTCAAGGGATTTCGGTGCGAGTCTGCTCCTATCGACAGTCCATTCGACTGTGATTCTGTTGCCTATGAACAAAAGGGAAGAAGCGCGTTTTGTGTTCAACAACCACTCTGTGACCTAGATGCAAAAGCCCCCAAATTGATACACACACTTCCCTACAGCGAGTCACATTAGGGCCATCCCTTCTCGTTACTCCATTTCTCCGTTTCTTCCCTGTTCTCAAGATTTCTTTCAATTCTTCATAATGCTTGCTAGTATTTGCTCTGGAGAGCTGCATTAATTCCGTAGAGACCGCTCGTGCTCTCAAGCCTACGCTGTTCCGTTCTTTCGCCGCTTCCCGCTGGGCGAACGTAAGACCGTGCTACGGAGTCGCTTATCGCCGTAGGTTGCTCAGGCTCCCCCAGATGCCATTCTGGGCCTGAATGAGATGTTCAAGGCTGATAAGGACCCCAGAAAGATTTCCCTGGGTGTGGGTGCCTACCGTGACGACAACGGCAAGCCCGTGGTGCTGCCCTGCGTTGCTGAGGCCGAGAGACGCATCGCCGGCAAGAGCGATCACGAGTACCCTCCCATTCAGGGTCTGCCCGAGTTCAACAGACTGGCTGCTGAGTTCGTGTACGGTGCCAACAGCCCCGCCATCAAGGAGGACAGAGTGGCCGTGTGCCAGGCTCTTTCCGGCACGGGTTCCCTGCGTCTGCTCGGTGACTTCCTGAAGAACGTGAAGGGCTACAACCGCGTGTACATCCCCAACCCCACGTGGCCCAACCACTTCGGTGTGTTCAACGCCGCTGGAATCCCCAACGAGAAGTACAACTACCTGGACGCCAGCAACAAGCTCGACATTAACGGCATCCTGAAGACCATCAAGGCCGCGTCCCCCGACTCCGCCTTCCTGTTCCACGCTTGCGCCCACAACCCCACGGGTGTGGATCCCACCAAGCAGCAGTGGAAGCAGATCTCCGACGCCATCAAGGCTGCGGGCTGCGGCGTGATCTTCGACTGCGCCTACCAGGGCTTCGCCTCGGGTGATATGGAGGGCGACGCCTACGCCATCCGCCTGTTCGTGGAGGAGGGCCACCAGGTGTGCCTGGCCCAGTCCTTCGCCAAGAACTTCGGTCTGTACGGCGAGCGTTGCGGCGCTGCCTCCGTGGTGTGCGCGAGCAAGGAGGAGAAGGAGCGCGTGGTGTCGCAGCTGAAGGTGGCGGCCCGCACGCTGTGGTCGAACCCTCCTCTGTACGGTGCTCGCATCGTGCAGACCGTGCTGGGCGACCCCAAGCTGAAGGCTCAGTGGTACGAGGAGTGCGCTGGCATGGCCAAGAGAATCATCAGCATGCGCGCGGCGCTGGTGGAGAACCTGAAGAAGGCGGGCTCCACTCGCGACTGGTCTCACATCACCAGCCAGATCGGCATGTTCGCCTACACCGGCCTCACCAAGGCGCAGGTGGAGAGATGCATCAAGGAGTACCACATCTACCTGACCATGAACGGCCGTATCTCCATTGCCGGACTGAACACGCACAACGTGGAGTACGTTGCCAAGGCGTTCCATGAGGTGACCAAGAACTAAAGCAATTGCGTGTTTGTTGAACAAAGAGGCGAGAGGAACAGCGTAAGATCCTTTGAGATGTCTAGAGGTGAAGAGGGAGGAAGAGAAGGACTGTTTGCACGAATGTCCTCTTTGTAGTCAAAGCAGTCTTGCAGATCAACAAGAGTGAGAGAGGGGATGTCTACCGATTACCTCACGTTTCAGCTCCTACTATCGAGAATGACATGATGCGGGTTCTGGAAGGTGCAGAACGAAAAGCCACGGTCTCGACTGCACTTCGTTGTGGTTAGCGAGACCAGCTTGGGCAGATCTACTCCTAAATCCATCTCGCCACACACACTCCGCATGACGAGGTCGGAGGGCCATGCATCGAAGCCGTAGCTGAAAGCACTCTTGCCGCACTGAATCGAAACCAGCTCGGGCAAGTCTAGTCATCACTCTCTCTCCCACGAATTCACTCTCAAACACCACGTGAGAACAGTATTCAAAAGCCCCGTCGCCAAACACAGCGGCCTTCAGATTCGGGAAGTCTATTCATCATCTCTTTCCACCATCACACACCCTTCAGCTCCAATGCGGGGGCATTCATAAACACGCTGCTTTCCAGGCCCAGCTCGCCCATCTGCAGGGTCTCCAGCGCAGGCAGGTTCGCCAGCCGGCACACGCCGTAGTCGCAGCAGCACCAGCGACCGATCTTCACCTTCTTGACGCGCGCGCAATCCGTCAAGCAGAACCGACGGTCAGGATCGCCCTCGCTCGTCAGGTCCGACGAAAAGCAGTTCTTCCCAATGGCGACCTCTTCCAAGCAGTCCAGACCGGCGATCCTGACCTCCTTCACGAAGCGAAAACAGTGCGGACCAACATCGATGCGTCTCAGCATTGTCCACTGAGAGAAGTGCAGAGCAGTGAGCGCCTCCGTATTGCCAGTTCCGTAGTCCGCGATGAACTGAGTGATATGGGCGGCGACGCTGCGAAGATCACACGAGGACGGAATCGTGGCGTTGGCGTTGTGATGAGGAATGGAGGAGTGATTCTTCAACATGCCAACGCCTGTGTGTCAGTCATGCAAGGTGGCACTCACTGTCCACGGTGCAATGCAACATGTAGTCAAACGCCGTTTCTGGGAGCACAATGACCTCCAGATTGGGCAAATCTAGTCATGATTCTACCGCACAAGCATCACTCGACAGGGTTACAGAGCGAGGAAAATGGAATGTGTTGCTATCCACGACAGCAACCAACGAGATTAGTGTGGGCAAGTCTATTCATGATGAAGGACATGCGAAACAACTATTCAAAGCGAGATGGGAAGAAGGATCGTCCATTGCAAAAGAAAAGGCGTTGTACCCCAGACGAATGGAGTGCAATTCGGGCAAATCTATTCATTAGGCATTCTCTCCCGTGCTCACTATTAAACGCTGCACGAATGCAGTTGCAAAAAGAGTAATCACCGAAGAGAACGGATTGCAGACGCGGTAATCCTACTCGTCACTTGCCTCAAATGACCCGACCGTTCAACGACAAGGAAGCAGCGGTGAAGTTGTCACTGTTCTGATTCAGCTCTCCCATCTGAATCATTTCCAAAGAGGGCAGATCATCAATCACACAATCCGTATAGTACGAGAAGGACAAGCAGCCAATTTTCAATACCTTCAGTTTTTCACATTGCCGCAAAGCAAACGAACCGCCCAGAAAGGTCCTTTCTTTGCAAAAGCAGCAATTTCCAATCACAACCTCCTCCAGTTGATTCAATCCATCCAAATTCACAGTATCGACATTTTCAAAACAGTTATTACCAATTTGCACCAAGTACAAATTCGGCATATGAGACATATTCAGTGACTTCCATTCCAACGAATTGCAATTACCATCACCGATCACGAATACCTCCATCCGGGTGGGAAGAATTGCATTTTTATTGCAGAACTCAATTCTTCCGCCGTCAGGTTGGTTATTCACCCAGTTTCCATTATACACAACGTTGCCGGATTTGTCGTATTGGACACCCTTTCCGTGTCGCCTTCCCTCACACCATTCTCCTTGATACGCTATAGTGTGCGTATCAGAATAGTATTGAGTACCGTAACACACGTTCACCATTCCAATGCGAAAGCCCTCGTACAACAAGTTATTCCAATGATCACACAGCAAACCCCAGCCAAATGGTTCATCATGAAGGACATCTCCTTCCCATTTGCCTTCCTGGTTTTTGAGCCGTATCGTTTTGCGATGCTCGATTCCATACGGCCGAACTCCGTTCATTAATAGCTCGCGCGAGTCAAGCCTTGCTTCGACTGTCTGGCCGTTATAAGTAGCAGCAAGAATTGAGAAACGCTGCTCATTATTGCCTTCTCCATGCGTAGGCCTACTCGCGGTGCTCTGGGCAGAGTACCTTATGTGCTGCGAAGCACATTCGGCATTGCTTGTGGCGGCTCGGACCACGTATGCTGCTTTCCTCCCCCTCCGGTATTATCGTTATTTCCGCTTCTCTTTAATGACATCCCATCAGGCAAAAGCGATTCCTCAAAGTAGGACAGTTTGTACTCTTTTTGTGGCCTTCATCAGCATTTACCGGACTTGGCAGAAATACCCCCTTTTCTACCAACTGATTAACTGGTTCAACACAGCTGTGATTATCCGCCGTATTCTTCCCTAAACGGATTCTGTTTGCTACAGATTCGTTTCCTTGATGCAACAAACACGTTATTCCCGCCTATGGCACGCTTTCTCATACCTAACTTCCTGATGCCTCGGAATGACATCTCTGAAACGCACAGTCACAGAAATAGCCTCCTTCCATTCCATGTCCGCACTATACGGATCCCAGTCGATTGTCTCCTTTCATGCATGCGGCCTCCACCCTTCCTTTTCTTCAGCACCACATTCCATACTATTGGATGGAATTCCACTTAGAGAAGAGTCTTATGGATTGGGTCGTTCATTCCTTATGTAGCTCATTTCCTTCGATTACACGGTATTGCAAAATAGGACTGAAGTGTAGCTAGCGCAATAGCACTTTGGCTAAACTGAATCTGTTTAACAAACACGACAGCAAGCCATATTATCATACATTAGTTCAATGCCCCATTACAGCGCGGAAGAAGCGCAGGAACGGAGAGATAGGTGAAACAGGACGTTCTTGATTTGGATGTTGTTCGTGTGATAGAATGAGTACGGAACCCTCATCTTCGACAGAGAAGGCATGGCTATTTGTGACTCAACACGCCCAATCTTTACACTCCAGCGTGATGTGCTGCGGATTACGGAGGGACCAGCTGTTTTCGCCTTCCGTCGTGATGGACGTAAGCTTAGGCAAGTCTAACGATCAACTGCACGAATTGAAACCCACTTCGCATCACGAATTCGGAGAGATTGTCGTCTCCCTTGTAGCAGAAGGCATCGTCACGCAGTTGAATGGAGGTCAGTTCGGGCAAGTCTATCCCTCATTCCCCCTCCACACCAATCACTCTCAAACACAACGCATATGCCTTTGGAGTTTGAAAGAAACAACGGTACTCTTCCTTATCACCAAACAATAACCGCATAAACACCTTCCTGTCCTTCAAATGTCTTTGTCGGAACACAACCCTGCGATAGGTCAAGAAGAGGACATAACATGCGAGGCAGACAATGAACAACACGACAAGCTACGTATCACCCGCAAACACGAAATCTACATGCGTTCGTCTGTTTCTGAGAGAGGATAGGAGCTCCACGTCACACGTGCTATCGAGAGAGCAGCTACGCGTAAAAGACACCCATAAGAATAACTGTTGCTGGTTCTTCGCCATTTGCGTGGTAAGGTACATGGCGTACACCACAACGAAGAAGATGATAGAGATCCACAGCACATTGACCATTCCGCGCTCGGTCCAGTCCAGGCGGGACTTGATGCTCACCATCTCCTCGTCCACCACCAATTTCCAAACCAGCACGTAGTAATCTTCCACACGCATGTAGAGCGTGTTCACGGCGCGGTCGTCGATGCGATACTCGATGGGCTCGCCCTTGTTGACAACGACTTGGTACAGACCGGTGTTCATGCGGTTAATGATGGTCTAGCATTCACCAGGGAAGAAGGGACATACACGCAACGGACACGCAATCTCAACGTCCTCCGTCGCCCCCGGATTCTTGGGAATGATGTAGGCGAGGGTGTCCTTGACAGTTGTAAAGATGGATTCGGGCATGGAGGAAGACAGCACATCAAACACGAGACTAAGGGGTCACTAATGGTTGGAGAATAGACTCATCATTCTTGTCGGCGTCCCCAATCTCCTTCTTTGTATAGTTTCCTCTTCGCGTATCCGGCTTGAACACAATAATCGACTCCTCCTTGAGATAGTCGTATGCCGTGAACATACAGCCCTGATAGTGGCGGTGAAGAAAACAATAAAGAGGGAGGTGAAGGATATGTACTTGATTGCGCAATCCAGGTCCTTCCCGGCAACAACACACCAGCAAGAACCAAACTAGGGTTGATGGCATTCTAACAGCGAAACGGTTTCAGTCAGACACTCGTAGAGCACTTCTGGCACATCGATCGAGGCATCCTCTTCTGGAATGGCTTCGAGCAGTTTGCACACGGTTTCGGAAAGGTCGCAGTTCCAGCTACTCTCCTCAATATCGAATCGGCTTGTTTTCAGTCCTCGCATAGAAAAGAATGCGTTTTCTGTGTTTTTGTGTTCATTCCCCTCTTCTATTCGTTTCCAAACCCGAAGGGGCTGCAAGTTGCAATACAGTTTCAATAGAAGGATAGATTCAGATTTGTGTTCTGGCTCCAACTCCAGAAAGTCCACCTCATTGCCAATTCTTTCCGTGCCCCAAGCAACGTGCAGTAGCTATCCCACTTCCATTGTTCTATGGCCGCCAATGCCACTCAGAAGAGACTGCCGGCAAAGGGTATTCCATTCTCTTCAGGAACCTGTGAAAAACATAGAAGGCTCGAGCCCAAGTACCTTGTTGTTAGGCGGACGGCGCATTGTAGCGTTACAGCCAAAACTGGTTCACCCAATGAACGAGCGCATATGCGAAGTAGTTAGGCGTAGAGTCTTTGAGGAATCATAGTTTATTTATCCTGGCAATGGGTTTATTGAAGAACGCGAGTGTCCAGGACTGGGATGATGCTGCGGAAGCGAGGGCATACAGTAGGCAGTGGTATTTGTGTGCGAGAGTAGTCCACAAACACGGAGTTCTGCAGTTCATCAATGTGTACAAAAAGTATATGAATCGGTGTTGTGACGAGCTGCGTTGGGGAGATGAAGTGGGAGTGCCGATTCGAGTTGATGGTAGATCGAATGCAACATCATCGTGTTTGACCACGAGAACAAGAGGGTGCGCATCTCCCAAAGAGCCCCCTTTATCATTGACAAGTTTGGGGAGGACGCGCTGAAGAAAAGGTTTGGATTCTGCTTGCTCTTCATCGACAGTGTAAACTTCGAGGTGAAACCGGAGTATGGGTCGTACATGCTCGAACTCACTCCGACGCACCCCTACAACCAGTACGCGTGCTCTCTGAACGGCATCGAGAGCAACATGAAGAACCGCCGTCTCGCCGTTAGCAAATTCCTGAAGGAGAATGAGCATCTGCTCGTGATTCCGCACTTCCCGCTTCTGGGATGTGGCGACTTCGCGGCCACGATGGGCCCGCTCCACGGACCGGACGCGGACTCGGACTACCTCCCCGATACGGTGATCAGTCCACACCCCCGTTTTGCGTAGTTGTAATGTGAATGATTGATATTCAGAGCGCTTACGCGCAACATCCGCAAGCGCCGCGGCGAGAAGGTGAGCATCGAGGTGCCGACCTTCATGGACGCGCACACGACGCTGCCGCCCACCATCCACATGGACGCGATGGGCTTCGGCATGGGCAGCTGCTGCCTGCAAGTGACCTTCCAGGCGGAGAACCTGACCGAGAGCCGCGTGCTGTACGACCAGCTGGCGGTGATCGCGCCGCTGGTGGTGGGGGTGTGGACGGTGGCTGAGGCGTAGATGGCGCTGACGGCGTACTCGCCCATCTACCGCGGCATGCTGTCGGACATCGACACGCGGTGGACGGTGATCAGCCAGTCGGTGGACGACCGCACACGCGCCGAGCGCGAGGGCGTAGTCCTTCAGAGTCTGTTTGAGGCGTAGCCGCGGCGCATCGCGAAGAGCCGGTACGACTCGGTGGACCTGTTCATCAACCCGGACCCGCGGTACGACGAGTTCAACGACCTGGACGTGCAGTACGACGCGGAGAGCTACGCTGTGCTGCGCGCCAACGGCATCGACGCGATGCTCAGCAAGCACATCGCGCACCTGTTCATCCGCGACGCGCTGGTGACCTACGACGACTACGCCTCCAAGGACGACACGCAATCCTCCGAGCACTTCGAGGTGGCGGCATGTGCCGGCGCTGACCCGTAGAACATCCAGTCCTCCAACTGGCAGAGCGTGCGGTGGAAGCCGCCCACCTTCGGCGGGCCGGTGGAGGCGTGGCGCGTGGAGCTGCGCACGATGGAGGTGATGCTGACGGAGTTCGAGAACGCGGCGTTCACGGTGTTCGCGGGCCTGCTGAGCCGCGCCATCCTCTTCTTCAACTTGGAGCTGTACATCCCCATGTCCAAGGTCGACGAGAACATGAAGCGCGCCGAGCGCAACGACGCGCTGCGCACGCAGAAGTTCTGGTTCACCAACTGCGGCGTGCCGCAGACGGACCGCGCGACGGTGTTCCGCTGCTCCTGCTGCGGCTGCCCGACGCCCTACGGCGAGTACTCCATCCTGGAGATCCTGGACGGCAACGTGAGTGTCGTGGCGGGGCATGACGCGCAGGACCACTTCCCCGGCTTCATCCCGCTGATCCAGGCGTACCTGGAGATGATCAACTGCTCGCCCTGCACGCTGCGCACCGTCAACCGCTACCTCGCCTTCATCCACAAGCGCGCGGCGGGCGAGGTGCTCACGGGCGCACAGTGGATGCGGCAGTTCGTGAGGAACCACCCCGCCTACAAGCACGACAGCGTGGTGTCCGAGGAGATCGCCTACGACCTGTGCCAGCGCCTGGTGAAGATCAGCACCGGCGAAGTGAAGGAGCCCTCGCTGCTGGGCGACGTCGAGATTGACAATGTGGAGGAGGATGACCTGACTCCCTGCTGCGACCGCACTGTGCTGATCGGCAAGGTGTTCAAGACCCCCGAGAAACGCTTCAGCTTCTTCGACCTCGTCAGAGAAGCGGTGGATTACCACCACATTGTATAGTAGTGATTGCTTGACTTTGATAGCTGTCTCGGAGTGTTTGTTACTCACCGCCGCATTGTGTTAGACAGAAAGCATCCGGAGGGTTCGGCTCCGAACCGATCGGCATAATTTGTTTTTGTGTTTGCGAAAGGAGAGATGTACCCAGAGAGTGCCAGTACGCGCATCGTTTCGGAGTGTTACAGTAGATAATGACGATTGTTCCAGTATGAGGAGCGAGAAGGAAGAAATGCGAGTATCATTGTAGGCTGGTGGACGGCCGCCATAACCCCAATAGCCGCAAGAATAAGCGCCCCGAATCCTCTTCGAGACCATCTTTGTCCGACAGCCTGCACTCGTCCCCCATAAAGCACACCAAGGAGGAGGAAGACATTTTTAGCCCGAATTTGCATGTCTCCTCCAGTGCGGCTCTCTCGGTGCGGTTTACGGGTAGATCTGCGCGATAGTGTCCGGTCCCACCCCTCTGAGAGCATGATGCAGGACGGCACCATCGAGAACGTGTCGTCTTTCATCAGAAAATATCCTGTTGCGAAATCCGTTCCTCCAGAGCCCCTTCACTCCACGAGCTACAGGGAAGAGGAGAATGCTGTTATCGACGAGGAGAGCATTTTCGACGCGGCAATAGAGGACAAGCAGACCGTAGCCGCCGTGTCCTCTCACAACCGGATGGAACAGATAAACGACCCTGCGCAGCAGAAGACCGACCGTATCATTTATGCCGCAGAAGTGGAAAACGAAGTCGATGATAGCGAGTTTAATCCGTCGTCTCTTTTGACTCTTCTTAAGCTCAGTGTTATCATCATCAAGACTCTTCCGCCCTACCACACGCTTCCGGCCCTTTATCGGCAAAAGCGAATTCTCCCTCCAAAGCGCGAAGGCACTCCCGAGTACACTCTCGTATATATATGATTGCTGCATTATGCGCAGGTTCTGGATTTGGACGAAACACTTGTGCACTGCACGATGGAGCGAAATCCCAGTGCGGATCTTGTTTTCCCTGTACGGGCCTTGCTTTTTCTCAGCGTAGATCTTTTACGAGAACCACCGGTTTGACGTATTCGCCAATATCCGCCCCTTCTTCTTCTACCTCTTGAAACGAATTGCGCCTCACTACGAGATTATCATTTTTACAGCGTCTCAGCAATGGTTTGCGCTCTGCTGCGGTGTGATGTGAAGCTATGCTGACCGCATCCTCGATATTCTCGATGCAGATCAACATCTTATCAGGTCGGGTTCTTTCAGACATGTGATGTGTAGTTACCGCCTGTATCGCGATGACTGCTTGCTCATCAACGGCAACTACGTTAAGGACTTGAATGTGCTGAATCGCGATCTTGTCGGCTTTTGAGTGCCTTGTTATGCTTAGGCGAAAACGGTCATTGTAGACAATAGCATCAGCTGTTTTGGTTACAATATCGAGAACGGAATTCCGATTATCAGCTGGTTTGACGACAAATCTGATCATGAGGTGGAGGCGCGCTGGAGACGTGACGCGTAGTTGTACAACCTGTCTACAGTGTTATTATCATTCTTGAAGAAGGATGATGTCCGACCCAGTATCGAGAAGCTGTTTCATTTGAGACAGCTTTTGGATAGCTTTGAAGTGATCGTGTTGTCTGTTTGTTCCCAACAATCCCGTCACAAGTACGCCACTTCCATATCCTCTTCTGCCTCCACCTTCTCTCTCTTCTTCTCCACCTCAAGCTCTCCCTTGGCCGTGCCAAAGAACACATAATCCTCATCCACCAGCCCGCAGGTGAACGGATGCTTGCATTCTCCCGGAATCAGGAAAGGCGTCGCCGTCGCATTTGCAGCAATCACCAGCATCCCACAGGAATCGCAGACGAACCAATTGGCACCGTCTCCGCTCAACGAGGACAGATTCTTTCCAACGCGCACATGCTTCTTTCTCCGCGTGATCTGCGTGATGCGAGTGAGCATCATATCGCGCAGGCAAACCTCCGCAAAGAACCAGTCCGATCCCTTCTTGCTCTTCATCAGCAGACCCAACTGATCATCGACGATCTCCATCCTCTTCGCCTTCAATGCCTTCTTCTGAAGCACTGCCACGGGGGTGGGCGTCTGGGAAGAAAAACCGAACATCTACGCATCATGCCACGGAATGCAGATCCACCTGTAAGCCCTTGGGACAGGACACCAACAGCTGCTCCTCGCCCTCAGATAGTATCGCCACAACGCCCTTGACGTGTTTCAGCTTCACAACCGAACACGCAAGCAATTCGCCAGAGGCAAGACTGTATTTGAACACTGGACTCTTCCCACAGTGCACGGCAAAGAAAAGGGAATCATCTTGAATGAAGAACTGGAAGATCGGACCTGAAACACCCTGAGGCTTGATTCGACGAAGACACTCGCCCGTCTCCAGATTCCACACCTATCCGTTACCCACCAAGATGAGTGCTACTTTGATCCGTCCAGCATGACTTGCGGACACAACGCAGTCCTTATACATCTCCAACTGGTGGATTGCGGATTTATGATGTGCCAATGGCTTCACCGTGGTGAGCAATTTGTCGCAAATCTACTCTTCATCCGAACTAAGGAGGGGAACCAGAATCGCACCATCTTCCGTTCCAACCGCAATCCTGTCCTTATCTACAACACACATGGAAGTGATCGCCGAGGAGGAAATCGACTTGATTTGGTGCTGGATGGATTCAACAGCTACGAACATGAAAGCAACATATGAATGGACTACACGAAGATGACTTCTCTGCAATCTGATGTGCAATCCGCTCTACTCCTCATCCTCTCCGAAAAGAACAACCACTCAGAATGGCTTCATTTTGTTTCGTAACATCGCTTTGTTGTGTACTGCTTGCTTCAGCCCCATGGGATACATCCACAGAGGTCGTTCCAGTCTTGTCTTCCTCCTTTTCCATGTTCATTCCTTGTACTGTTTTGGAATCTCTTTCACAATGCGAATTCCGAGGCAGCGAGCACTACGAGAGGAATCACTGTCATTTCCAACAAACACGCAACCCAGAAAACTATTTCATAAACGTCTACACCGTCAGTCCTTCCTCCTACAACCACAGGAGCCAGCTTCACCACCTTCACCAAATCGGCGTCCTTTCCCAGTTCCTCCACCAGATCGCTCGTCGGCAGCAGCATCACAATCTACTCATCACTGCAAAACAGCATACCCACGGCCCGGTCCATCGGCCGTCCTCGCTTCCCATCGCCCATCTTGCAGATGCCGTTGTGAACGAGCTGGTCCAGAAGCTGGTTGAACTCCGCCGCATTCGGCCGCGACCCGCCCACCACGCGCTTGCACACCTGCAGGTACGCCTCGCGTAGCTGCGTCGCCGTCACGCCCTTCCTCTTTCCCGCCTCTTTCCCGCGGTTCTCCGCCTCCTGCACCATCCCGCACAGACACGCCAGCACCACCTGCGCCAGCCGCGGCAGCTCCTCCACGCGCGACGCCTGTCCCGACCGGAAGAACTCGAACAGCGTTCGCGACACTACTGGCAGCGTAACGACCGTTCTGGATGAAACCACTCCCGCGGGACAGGCGGCCTGCAGCGCGGCCTTGCAGACGTCGAGGAGGCGGCGGGCGTCGCCCATCTCGGCCTGCGCTTGAGGGCGTGAAAGAAGGCCTTACCACCTTCTTGGTGAGGAGTTCAACAGCCGTGGGGTGAAAGAGAACGGAGGCGGTGTGCGTGGCAGCGGTGCAGAGGGCGACGCGCTGGGCGAGGATGGCCTTGAGGTCGTAGGCCGTGTAGGAGGGGAAGACGAAGGTGTCGGGTTTCCTGTCTGCAGATGAGGAGAGAGGAGATTCAGGACCATGGCCGATCTTGAGGAGGGGCAGGGACTTCTCGACCAGGTCGATGCTGTTGGCGATGCCAATCACGATGATGGGGTTGGAACTGGAGTACGGCCACTCAAAGAGATCATACACGATGCTGCGCTCTTTGGTGAGCAGTTTGTCGATTTCGTCAATACAGAGAATGCTGTGCGTAAGGAGAATGAACATCCACGCACAGAGGCGCCTTCTTGCGTGATGTCTTCTTGAAGAGGGTGTCTTCCAAACTCTGCTTTGCCTTTTCCCACGGCTGCTTCTGTTTCAACAGCTGCTCTCCCAGAATGGAATAGAGATCCTACGACTGAAGAATGATCGCAGAAGCAACTTGGTTCTTTTGAAGCGTCATGGCATTTACCATCACAATCTTCACTCTCCCCTACATGTTATGAACCCTTCCGTGTCCCACCTTTCGATCGCTCTTGAGTGCCGACAAAACGTTGTTCATGAGCAGTGACTTGCCAATTCCAGGGGATCCGCATATATATAATGATCCTCCCTTCTCATTGTCCAAACAGGAGGAGAGGAAGTCGTTGATTCGCTATTCCGTGTAAGGTAATGTGATTATCACCCACCTTGGATTCAGTCTCCCTACACAGTATCGTGGTTGGCTTCTTGGTTGTATCGAACCACTCCAGGACCGAAGCCAGCGGCACTTCCTCCACCACTGATTCCTCTTGCTTTCTTCGTTTCGATGGGGGATTCATTTCTCTCATTGGAAGAAACGAATGATGGAATGGGTCTCTGCAATGCGTTCCCTCTTTTTGTTTGGAAGCACCAAAGTGTGCCTTTCCGATTTGCACACAATTATCCCAAAACGCAGATGGGTGGGAATCGCTATCCGAAATCGGCCCGATTTTGCGCGATTTCGTTGCTGCCAAACGAGCAATGAATGCGGTGTGGTTCATCGTGTCTCTGCTTGTGTCCATAGTCTTCTTTTCCCTGTCGCTGCGGAAGGTTGTTTTCCATCTCTCATCCGGACGCAGCATTACTTTGTCTTCTTCCACTCCCGCAATAAGGCACGTCTATTTCCATGGTAGATTCGCAGAATTCAAATGTAATCGGAGTAGATGCCAAGGAGTTCGTGAACTCTCCCGAATTTGGATCCATGAACTTGGAAATGAGGGAAGCCGTCGTGAAGAAGTATTTGTACAAGGAGAGCCGGCTGGTTTACGACTGTCTGTTGTATCGCAACAAGTCGAAGTGCTTCTCCTTCAACAGCAAGGAGAGCATTTACGCGAAGAAGGTGTATCGCACGGAGGATATGGTCATGAAGTACCCGCATCCCTATCACACCCTCATCGACAATCCCGACGCGTGTATCGACGATCCGTACATCGTTATCGGCAGTCCCGTGGGTCCTCGCCAGTTTGCGGAGCGAGTAGCCACGCGCGAGACCTGGGGCGGCATTCGCGATGTGGATGGGAAGAAGGTGATCCACCTGTTCTTCATGGGCCACGACGAGGACGACGAAGAGAACGACCGCATGATCCGGGAGGAGAACGACAAGTACCACGACATCATCCAATTCGACATGCGCAATCACTTCATGAATCTCACGCTGCTCGCCATCTTGACCTACAACTGGACCGCCACGTACTGCCCCGGGATTGCGTACTACGTGCGATCCGACAATGACATGTACTACAACCCTCGTACCCACATCCGCACCTTCTTGATGGAGGACCGCTCGCGCGCACTGATCGGGAACATCGTCACGGGCAGCAAGCCCATTCGCGTGATGCAGAGCCGGTACTGGCTTCCCAAGAGCGTGTTTCCGGGAAGCCAGTTTGACCCGTATCCGTCGGGGTGCTTTGTCACGATCACGGGAGACGCGCTCCGGACGATTGTGGAGACGAGCGAGAAGATCAGCCCGATTCTGTACTTCGATGATGTGTTCTTGGGAATGATCGCGAAGGAGGCTCGGCTCACGCTGTTGAGCTACCCGGGCAACACGCTGTTTTTCTATACCCAGGCCTTCGACCCCGTGTCCTATACCAAGATGTCGGCGGCGCATCGCTATTCGCCCGTGGACCTTCTCGCGCTGTGGCAAATCGTGAATAGGTGATAACCGTTTGTAACAAACACACGTACGCAGTAGCCTGAGTGTTCTGAATCCACGCCTTCTTGCCCACTCTTCCGAGTGTCCGCTTACACTCCGGACACTTGTGCGCACTACGGTTCACAATTAAGACTCAGTAGTACGGCTTCGCCTTCAATCCGTAGGGAATGGAGACGACGAGACCGAACACGACGACGAAGATGATAGCCGCAATGGGACTGGTCTCCGCAAAGGCAAGGATCACGCAAATGATGACGATAGCAACCCACAGCCACACAGTATCGGTGAAGGAGTCCCTCGTTCTGCATCCAAAGGATATATAAAGACCCAGGGCTTCTCCTTGAGCACGCTGGTGACGTTCTTCTTGCACCCGGGGCAATAGAGGGTCTGGGGACTACAGGTGACTTCTCACCCGCAAAGCAACTTCTTTCCGCACTCTGTTTCATTCAGGTGTTCCGTTTTCGCCAGCTCCTTCATATCGAACTCCGTCGTAGGTATGATTCCATTGTGCTCCTCTTCCTCGTCGGAGTAGCTGTAGTCGGAGTACTCCTCCTCCGCCTTCTTCGGTGTCTCCGCCTTCTTCGGTTCTTCCGGAGCGGTCAGATTGGCGGGAGTCTGCACAGCCGCACTGGCAACGGGGGCGGCTTCCTTTGTCTCAGCCGTCTGCTCCTTCATATCGATGGTTACTTGGGATGGTTCGGTCGCCTACACGATTACGGCTTCTGTGAGGTGCTACAGGGACTTCAGTGCTCATAATATGCTATGGTACAGAGTATAAGGAAGATTGATAGTTTTGTATGAAGAAAACACATAAACACTACAAAATCCGGAGCATTTGTGGAGGGGTTTCGCGCGAAACACAAATCCGTTTTCAACAAACTAGTGAACTCAATTCTCCATAAACATCTTCGACGCGTCGGCCAGCAGTCTGCACAGCACGGATGAAGGGGCCTTGAAGAAGATCGTGCATCCCGTCGACGTCATGTTCACCTCCATCAGGCAGTGCGAGCTCGTGCCGGCGACCTTTCCGGCCATCAAAATGGTCTTCGCTAGCAATCACCCCTCCCCATCTCCGCCTACAGACATCGTTCACGTCCACGATGGCCACGTGGAAGAGCTTGTTCGCCTTTTCGGCGAAGAGGCGCGTGTTACGCAGCGATGAGTGGATCTCCACCTTCTGCTCCGCCTTGTACGACTTCCACATCTCGAAGTACGCCGTCGCCGTCATGGGCGTTTCCCGCACCATTTCCACGAAGTTGAAGGGAATCTCGAAATCGAGCGCATGCATCTCTCTCCTGTCCCTCCACCTTGTACTCGATGTGTCCCACTCATGGACAGCGCGGAGGACGGCGTGGGCTTGTGGAAGTTGGTGCTGCCCAGCACCGTCACCTGCTCCTCCTTCGCAATCGCCTCCCACTTCAGCGTCTTCCCCTCCACCGCCGCCTTCGGCTCCGCCACGAACTTCACGCCCAGGCCCTCCGTGTACTGCGTGGCCAGCGTCACCTCGCGCAGCGCCTCGTTGCTCTTCAGGAAGAGACAAATCACCAGACTGCCCTCCTACGCCTCAGCCACCCCTTATAACACTCACACGGTAGATCAGGTAGTGCGCCAAGAACACGCGCCCGTCGTCGTTCATCACGCGCAGCGGGCCGCTCGGCTCCTTCAGGAAGATCTTGTACGTCGCGCTCAGCTTGCACTGCGTCATGTCCACCGGCTGCGCCACGGGCACCGGCGTCGCCACGTCGAACAGGTTCTCCGTCGGCGCGCTCATGTCTGCGAACATGTCCGTCGTTTCTGCCAGCGTCTCCATCTGCGGCGTCTCCATCGGGTGCGGCGTTTCCACGGGTTGCGTGGGCTGCACAGACTGAGTAGGCTGCACGGGTTGCACGGGCTTGAAAACGGCGGGATGGCGGCGGGGCTCGCGGCGCGGCTTGCTGGCGGCGGGCGTGCCGCCTACGCCGCTGAACAGTGCGGCGGCCTCCAGCGCCTGCTCGCTGGGCTCGGGCTCGGGCTCGGGTTGCGGCGCCATGTCCATACCCGCGAACAGCTCGTCGCCCGCGGCCTCCGCCTCGCCGAACAGGTCGCTGCCCTGCTGCGGCTCGGACACCTCCGGCACCTCCGGCATCTGCCGGCATCTCCGGCTCAGCGGGTTGAGTGGGCTGTGCAGGCTGTGCGGGCTGTGGGCGGCGGGCTGTGCGGGCATGAAGCCGAAGGAGCCCTTGACGGCGGAGAAGTCGATGAAGCCGTCCTCCTTCTTCAGCTCCTTCTCCGGCACGGGCGGACGCGCGGCGACGGGTTCGGGTGGTGCCTCGTAGGCCTCGGTCTTCAGCCCCTCCTCCTTCTCGTCGTCGTCGCTCAGGTTGCGCTCCTCGTAGTCCTTCATGCCCGCCAGGCGGCCCTGCATCACGTACGAATCCAGGAAGTGCAGCTCCGCGTCCACCGCCAACGCCGCCTCCGGCTTCTCGGGGATGGCCGCCAGGAAGACCTTGGCGCCCGACTTGCACATCTCGCGGAACTCCATGGCCTGCTGCACGAGCTCGGTGTCGTGGCTGTGCATGCACTCCTTCACGATCTCCGACGCCATCGTCGGGATCTTCTGGCTCTGCGACGAGATCTTCATGAACGCGCCGATCAGGTAGCTCTTCGTCTCCACCGACAGCGCCGGCCGCTTCCAGATCTCGCCCAGCACCTCCACGATCTGCCCCAGCGTCGGGTCCGTCGACAGGTGCCCGTACTCACCGAAGATCCACACCGCCACGCGCAGCACGTTGGCCGGCGCCAGCGGGTCCACCACCAGCTCGTACAGCTGGCGCACGGCGAGGCAGCGCAGCTCGCGGTCCACGGCCTCGTCGCCCTGGCTCTCCGACAGCAGCTTGATGAGGTTGGCCTCCATGGCGGGCTTCACCTGGCGGCCGCCCAGCGCGAACACCTGCATCATGGTGTTGATGTACCAGGACGGGTCGGGCGCGAAGCTACGCGTCAGGCGCGGGGCGGAGGGCTACCGCTCGGCGATGTCGCATAGGCGGTCGATGAGCTGCTCGCGCTGGAAGCGGTCGTAGCAGTTGGCCAGCACCGCGAGGAAGCGCTTGGCGATCACGTCGACGTTCTGCGAGTTGCACATGCGGTGGAGGATCTCCAGCGTCTACGCCTCAGCCCCGCTGCGCGCGCGCACGCTGTTGCGAATGGACACGTCCTCGTTCTCCAGCGACTTCATCACCACCATCTGCAGGCGCAGCACGTACTTGGCGTAGTTCTGGATCATGTCCGCCATGCAGTTCAGACCCAGGTACTTCAGGTTCATGTCGCGGCTGTGCACCATGCGGTCGATCACGCACGCCGCCTCCTCCAGCAGGTCCTCGTTCGGGTAGATGCACAGGATGGTGTGCACGCAGTCCGCGGAGATGGCGCACGACAGGTGGTGCGGGAACATGCGGTCCGCGCGGCGCATCGCGTTCAGAATCGGCACGTAGATGCTCTCCGACGCCGCCTGGTCGTTCTCGCCCAGCGCGCCGAGGATCTACCCGTCAGCGCCTCACGCTCGTACTACGCGGATCACCTTCATCTGCACCCAGGGCGCGGGCAGGTTGTCGAAGTCGTAGGCATGGTCGAACTGGTCGCCCACGATCTTCATCAGCAGGTCCGTGAAGAAGGGCAACAGGTCCTTGAAGGACGCGGCATCGGCCTGTGAATAAGAAGCGGTCATGGAGCGTACGATGATGAAGTCGTGGAGCACGGAGATACAGGCGAACATGACGGAGATGTCGTAGGTCTTGAGGTGCTTGCGCAGCTCGTCGCCCATGTCCGTCACGCTCGCGGGGTCCAGCTGGTGGAAGCGCTGCAGCAGCATGATCGCCTTGCACAGCACCGTGGACCTGCGCGTCAGCACTCCACCCAGCTCCCACTCCTTGTGCTGAAGCGCCTGGTACACCAGGTGGATTAGCGCCGGAATCATGTCCGCCGTGAGCAGCTCGCTCGTGGCGATCAGCGCCGTCGCCACCTCCAGGTAGTTCTTGCTCTGTAGGTCCTGAGCGTAAATGAACAGAAGTAGGGTCACCATCTGAAGACGATTGACGATCATGAAGCGGAACTCGTGCTCGGGGGGAATGCACAGCGCGGCGGTGATGTAGCCGGCCTTCTTATTTACGATATTGGGGTCCGAGCACAGCTAGGACTGAGGAGGGCGAAGAGTCATCACCTCGATGGCCTTGAGATAGCCGAAGGGAGCTTCGTATCCGAGCATTTCGCAGTACACCATGCGGATCAGCGTCTCGCGAAGTTCATTCTACGATAAACGCAGGGACGCATTCCTACGCCTCTCAGGTCCTTTTCCTTGAACCGCTTCTTCAGGTGTCCCAGTTCGGCCTGAATGACCATGTCTTCCTCCTACGCATCAGCGCTTTCCGCCACGCTTCGCACTTCGTGTGTTTCGCACGCATTCACCAGACGAACGAAGTCGTTGAATGCCTTCGCGAGAATGGATGACACGCTGCGGCCGATATTGCTCGTCATGTTCGCCACGGAGTTTCCCAAGTCCCCGGCAGCGACGGACAGTCCGTGACCCACATTGCTGCCCAGGATACGCATCTGCCCGCTCAGCTCGCCGGTGTATGCAGAGACTTGCTCTCCCACACCTTTCGCAGCGTATCCAATAGCACTCGCTGCATCCAGTGTTGCGTCTCGAATATTATTCACAAAATCCATTATCTGGTGTCGATATTGGCTCTCTTTTGGAATCGTGTTACGCTGAAACGCCCTCTTTTCATTCCTTTGTCCCTTCGCTCTGTGGAATGATACTACCTCCCCCTTCCCTTGCTATTGCATGTAGTTGCTCTCATTCTTCAACATCTGATTCAACTCTTTGTAGCAAACACAACACACCTTAATAGCCATATCCGCTGAACCCCTGCTGATTGCCGTAGCCATAGCCTCCGTAGCCGTAGCCCTGAGCGCCATAGCCATACGCCTGCTGCTGCTGAGGCTGCTGTTGCTGCTGCGTGTTGCCGTACGACAGCGAGCTCAGATCCACCATTCCGCCGTACGGGTCGGCGCCGTAGCCGTAGCCCGCGGCGGGGGCAGCGGCCTGCTCGGCGGGCGCGCTGGCGGGGACGTTGAACATGTCCATCAGGTCGTCCACGGCTCCCTGCTGCGGCTCCTCCGCCTCCTCCGCCTCCTCCTCGAAGTCCTCCTCCTCCTCCTGCTTCACGGGCTTCTTGGCAGCCTTCTTCACCACCTTCTTCTTCGGCTTCTCCTCCTCTTCCTCCTCGTCGAAGTCCTCCTCCTCCTTGGCGGGCTTCTTCGCCGCCTTCTTCATCACCTTCTTCTTGGGCTTCTCCTCCTCTTCCTCCTCGTCGAAGTCCTCGTCGTCCACCACCTTCTTCGCCTTCTTCACCACCTTCTTTCTGGGTCTCTCCTCCTCCTCCTCGTCCTCGTCGTCGTCGTAGCGGGACGCCTTCTTCACCGGCTTCTTCTTCGGTCTGTAGTCGTCCTCGTCGTCGCTCACGTCCGCGCGGCGGCGGCGCGGCTTCTCGTCCTCCTCGTCCTCGAAGCGGCGTCTGCGAGGTCTCTCGTCGTCGTCGTCGTAGCGGCCGCGGGCAGCAGGACGCATCGGACGCGCCTGACGCACCTGAGGACCCGCCGACGCGGGAGCACCACCGCCGACGGCATTCTGGCGGGAGGCCATCTTCTGCTTCAGCTCCTTGGCCTTCTTGCGCTCGAAGCGCAGGCGGGAGTCGTCGTCCAGCAGCTCGATGATCAGAGACGCCTTCTCGCGAACTACGCATCACCCGCTCCCCACAGCACGCACTTCCGTTACCGCGTTCATACTGCTGCTCCTTGAAGGAGAAGTCCTGGAGAGCGCGCAGCTTCTCGATTCTGTCGCGGGTGTCGTCGATGATTCTGGGAGAACCGTTGCGGATCAGGTGGTCGATCAGATTCAGCGCCTAGTCGTGAAACGATGGATACGCTGCTTGCCTTGAAGATCTGCTTCCAGTACTTGGGCTGCACAGCCAGGGTCTTCCAGATCGCATCCGAGATCACCCTGTAGTCGGCCCTAGGGATGATCCGACAAGGCGAGCGCGATTACTCGTTGTAGGAAGCCTGAGCGATATCGTTCAGCATGGTTCCCGAAGCGCCCCAGTTCTCGTTCGAAAGCGCCTGGTCCAGAGTCTTCTCGAGTTCGGTTTTCTTACTACACGATGAGCGCATCTCCAAGCAAAGCGCCTACGCAACAAGTCCCTTGGCCTTATCCAAAAAGCTCATTTGTGTAGTAGCGGAAGAATTCTGCTTTGCAGAATGACGCACGGCGGAATCGGTCCAGCGTCATTCCCGCTCAAATGGGGCTGACTCCCATTCCGATGTGGTTCTAACAAACAGCTCACCACGCGTCGGAGTAAATACCGTTCTGCAGCACCTGGATGCCGTCGTAGATGATGGTGGTCCACTTCTTGCACGCGTCCTTCGACTACGATCAACTCGCTCCCCTTTCGTTACTCTCGCCACCATGTTGAGGGCAGCCTGCGACTCGCTCTGCTCCGGCGTGAACCGGCCCTTCAGATTCGAGAGCGTGCTGGGGAGGAAGCACGGCAATCCACTGTCGGACATGCAGTTCACCAGACTGCAGATCTCGCTCCAGTACTTCCGGATGCACAGGAAGGCCTCCACCGTCAGGTCCAGGAACTCGCGGAAGGGCGTGGCCTCCATGCTGCCGCCCAGCAGGCGGTACATCTCCTCGCTCAGCTTGAAGGCCGCCGTCTCGAAGCCCATGTTGCCGCCGGGCGACGTGCCCAGCAGGAAGCCGAAGTCGATGTGCACCAGGTTGCCCTTGTTGTCGATCATCAGGTTGCCGTTGTGCCGGTCCTTCACCGACAGGATGTAGCACGCCACCGCCTGTCGTTAAGGTCACTATGTGGTTGTTGTGTGATGCATGGTGTGCTTTGTCATGTGTGATTGTCATGTGTGTTTATCATGTGTGTTTGTCATGTGCACCACACTGTGCATCACCATGTGTATCACCATGTACATCACACCGTGCACCTCACCCTGCACCACACTGCATGCCATAAAGGATATATATGCGGCAGAGCTGCGGATGAAGCGCCGCAGCGCCATCTCGTAGTCCTCGCCGTCGGGACGCCCGAACAGAGACTACGCCTCATATCACATAGCGACGCCCACCTCGTAGTAGGACTGCAGCGACTCGAAGCCCTTCTTGCCCAGGTTGTCGCGCGACTCGCTGTTGGGCACCTACACTCGCACGCCGCCTCACACCCTACGCACTCAATGATGCCGCCCATGGCCTTGTTCTTGTCGCTGGTGCGCGCGGGCGTCACGTTGTACACCATCAGCGGGATCTCGATGCCCTCGGACTGCCAGATCACCTCCAGCAGGTGCATCACCTGCAGCGCCAGCGTGTCCTGCCGGCAGTCGTCGTACGCCTTCAGGATCACGCCCATCTTCTGCTCCGGCGCCTTCTCCTTCGCCAGCTCCACCGGCGCGCAGGTCGACGACCACCGCTGCGACAGGCACGGCGTGGACTTGAAGAACTTGGACGAGGAGCTCAGCGACAGGCACGTGCTCGCGCCCTGCAGCCGCTGCATCGAGCTCGACGAGTCGATCGCCGCGCTCATGCGCCTACGCCTCACGCCGCGCGCCCGTGCCCACGGGTTGTAGAAGGAGTTCATCGCCTTGCGATCCGTCGCGCGCGGCTTCAGACTGGAGCGCTGCCGCAGCATCTACGCCTCAGCCCGTCGCCGCGGCCGCACGTGCGTGGTGCTGCGCACGTCGCTCTTCATCTCCAGCGCCTTCAGCGCGCTGTCGGGGCCGTTCCAGCGCTCCACGACGAACATGAGGAGGTAGGGCGCCTTGCCGGCGGACTGCATAGCGGCCGTGGAGTCGATCAGCATATCCTTGATGTGGTACTCGGGGTTGGTCGGCAGGTACAAAAACTTCTCGCCGATGCCTTCTCGCATGTCCTATGGGTCACGTCACAACGCCACGACCTGCCTTCAGGTACTCCACGATGACGCCCTTGCGCTCCTCCTTCTTGTACGCCTTCGCGACGCCGCTGATGTTGATCAGCTGGTTGAAGAACTCGAATTGCTGCCGGTACAGCGTCGCCTGCGCCGTCGTGAACCCGCTCTTGATGCGCTCGATCATGCCCTTGCAGATCTGCGGCAGCGTGTCCTCGCCCGACAGCTACGCCTCACGCGCCGCTCGCTGACCCACCGGGTTCCCCGAGAAGCCGTGATGCGACTTGTCCGCGATCTCCGTCTCGCTCTCCGTGATCAGCGCCCTACGCGTGACCGCGCGTCGGTAGACCCACCAGAGCAGCTGGTGCGTGAGGAGGATGTTGCGGCTGCACAGCAGGATCACGTACTCCTGCAGCTTGCCCGACACGTCGTGGCGCAGCGCCTGCACCAGCTGTGGCAGGTAGAAGCACAGCGACTCGGGCGGGAACTGGCTCATCGCCTGCGACACGAAGCTCAGCACCGCGCCCTGCGCCATGGGCGGCTGCTTCTGCAGCGAGTCGGGCGTGTTGCGCGACATGCACGCCAGGATCTATGGGGAAGCTATGCGTCAGTGCCTACGGTGGGCAGCGAGGGCGTGCTCCAGTACAGCAGCCAGGGCATCGCGGCGTCCTTGCAGCCCGCGATCTAGTCGTCACTCCCGCCGTTCGTCCCCACGTAGTCCAGCGCGCACTCGGGACAGTGCAGGTAGGCCTCGGGGTGCTCGCGCACCATCTGACGCAGCTACGCCTCAGCAGCCATCCATACGCTCACCTTGCTGCGCAGCACGGCGATCTGCGGGTACAGCTTCGCCACCTTCACGGTGCACTCGGAGGAGTGCTCGCGCGCCAGCACCATCACGTCCTCCCACTGGTGCGCTGTGTAGGTGGTGCCCTGCGTGGTGTAGGCGGGGTCCAGCTACGCCTCACGCCGCGCCGTTCCTCCCACCGTCTCGCGCGATGACTCCATGCAGGGGTTCAGCTGCAGCACCAGCCGCTCCATGACGCCGCGCAGCAGGATCAGGCACAGCTCCTCGTAGCGGATGGGCGACTCGCTGGTGGAGGCGATCACTGACAGGTGGTCGGACTGCAGCGGCGTATGCAGACTGCCCGAGAGCGACTGCGTGTCGAAGACGCCGGAGGGGTCGGCGGAGGCCGACTCACGACCGGCCAGTCCGTTGCGCCGCTGGAGCGAAGCGTAGAGCGAGGAGAAGAAGACGACGTTGTCCTCCTCTTCCTCCTCTTCCTCTTTGTGCTTCTTGGCGTTGCGCAGCGAGAGCAGCTTCTTGTTAGCGGTGTGGATCTCGCTCAGCTGCTTGAACAGGAACATCATCTTCTCCACCACCGACTTCACCACTTCCTTCTCCTTCTCCTTCTTGTTCTACGCCTCACGCCTCGTGTCCGGCTCCACCGTCAGCAGCACGTCGTAGTCCTGGTTCTGGTACACGATCAGGTTGATGGTCGCCATAACGATGTTGTCGTAGAACACGTCCAGGTCGCGTGGCGCGAACAGCTTGTACTCCTTGCTCACCTCGTAGCCCTGCCAGCAGCACATGATCAGCTCCAGGCAGGTCGAGCACGCCAGCGTGTCCGTGCACAGCTCGCTCTGCAGGCTCGCGAACAGCGTGGCGCAGATCTCGTGCATCTACGCCTCACCCGCGCCGCGCGCGCCCACGATGGAGGTGTAGCGGTGCTCGTACGCACCCATCACCTCGTTGAAGAACTGCAGCCACAGGTTGTGGCACTCGCACTCCGCCTCCGACACGCGGCGGCAGCGCAGCGCCGGTGCGAAGGCTGTCACGCCGCAGAGCTCGCGCAGGAAGGTGGGCATGGCGTAGAAGAGCGACACCTGCGGCAACGACCGCTCGCGCGCGCCCTCGCCCTCCTCCTTCATCTCCACGCAGCGGCAGCAGTGCGGGCACAGCGCGTCCTCGTGGCTGCATGCTTCTTGCTCAGCCTGCATAGCTTGTATGGACGGCACAGCCTGGAGCACCTGAGGAGAGCGGGAGGTGTCGGAGGAGGACTCGCGCAGACGCACGGGCGAGATGCGGATCTCGTCCTCATCGCCCTCCAGGATGCGCGTCAGGTTCAGCGACCGCTCCCGCGTCATTTGTTGCGCGTGCTGCGGCTGGACGCGCCGCTCCAGCGCCTCGAACACGTGCCCGCAGTGGCAGCCGCAGCAGCAGCCTCGGCGCGCGCACTCGTGGTGGATGCCCGCCTCGTACCAGCGACTCGCACTGTCGCGCCAGCAGTCCGCCACGCAGAAGATGCCGCGGCCCATGGCCTGCGTCACGCGCCACGCATAGCAGATCTCGCGGAGGATGTAGCCCTACGGTGAAGCCCGTGCCGCGCGCCTACGTGGAAGACGGGGATCTCGGCGAGCATCCAGCGCCAGACGTCGATGGCTTGCCGCATGAGCGCCTCGCTAGGCGTAAGGAGAGGCAGACGGGTGAACTCGAAGAGGAAGCTGGGCAGCCAGCAGACGATCTGGATGACCACGTCGTCGACGGCGTCGCGCTCCAGCGAAATGATGGCGGCGCACTTCATCATCAGCTCCTCGGCCGTGGCCGTGTCCGACACCTCGGCGACCGACGCCTGGAAGGACATGCTGCGGTTGACGCGCTCCGCTGTGCGTGAGGAGGGGGGGAGAGGCTCACTGGAGGGCGCGTCCTGGCTGCGGTCGGTGTACTTGTTCTTCACGAGCACGCTCATGTCGCGTTTGAGCTCGTGGACGATGCACTCCATGCCCGTGGACTGCAGGCGCAGCTTGAAGAGGCCGCTCCAGTAGGAGATGCGCGTGATCAGCGCTACGCCTCAGCCCGCGTAATGGAAGCGACAGTGCACGCGACTGGACGCGAGGAAGTCGGTGAAGGGCGTGTAGTGCTTCTTGATGGCGTCGTCCTCCATGATCAGCTGGTAGATGAAGGAGTAGACCTCGGGCGACGCGATGCTACGCCTTAACCATCACGCCCGCACGCACTTCTGGATGGTGATCAGCACCTCCTCCTCGAAGCCCGTCTCGTCGCAGCGCATCCAGATCGACAGCAGGCTCTTCACCTTCGCGTAGAGCTCGCTCAGCTCGTCCGAGCGCAGCGGCAGCATCAGCATGTAGTGCAGCGGCGAGTCGCTCGTCAGCACGCGGATCTCCGTCGTGTCCAGCGTCACCGGCATGCCGTCGATGGGCCCCAGGTTGATCTTGAGCGTCAGCAGGCACTTCATCAGCACGTTCAGGCAGTAGGCGTTGGTCTTCAGGAAGGGGAAGTCCTCCAGCAGCAGGCAGATGTACCGCAGCGACAGGTCCTGCAGCACCACGTACCGGTGGCACAGGTGCACCAGCAAGAACTCCATGTGGTCCTCCAGGATGCTCTCCGTCAGTTCCGAGCGCTCACGCGCGCGCAGCGACTGCGTGAAGTCCACGAAGATGGCGTTCAGAATGGCCGACGTGACGGGGTAGAAGCCGTTGGTGGTGTCGCGGAAGGCGTAGAAGTAGCTGAAGATGCCCTTGATGGTGGTCAGCTGCTGCGCGCGGCGACTCTCCACCTCGTACACCGTCAGCAGGAACAGCGCCATGGTGTGGCCCAGCGCCATGATGCTGCCGCTGTGCTCCTTGCCGAGGCGGTTGACGAGCGCCGCCTTGATGGACTCGGTCACTGTGGGGTTGGAGGTGGCGGAGAACATGGCGGACAGCTCGATGTCCGTCTCCACGTCCATGAAGTGCTGGTAGAACAGCGGCGACTTGGACGCGAACAGCGTCAGCGACTTCTCCGCCTTCTCCGACCACTGCTCCGTCGACAGGCACCGGATCTACGCCTCAAGTGGGTGTAATGCAGCAACGGAGACGAGGTGGAACCACATGTCGAGGTAGGTCTTGATGACGTTCAGCTCCACGCCCTCCTGCGGCTTGTACGGGTCCCACTGGCTGTCCAGCGTCGACAGCACGCGGATCAGCGACTCGCTGATGCGCCACTGCAGCGAGTGCACCTCCAGCGAGCCCGAGCTGCGGGTGACAGACACCAGCGCGCCTACCTCTTCAGCACGCTGCGGCTCAGCTGCGAGCAGGAGATCAGGAACTCGTTCTGGAAGGCGTGGCGCAGCTCCACCGAGGGCACACGCCGCATCAGCTCCGTCATCGCGTCCAGCACCGCCTCCATCACCGTCGAGTACTACCGCTCAGCCTGCACCCTCACGCCCACGCGCTCCAGCTTGAAGTTCATCAGCAGGCCCGTCAGCAGCTGGTTCACCTCGCGCTGTCGCTCCTCGCCGTCCACCAGCGCGATCTTCACCAGGCACGGCAGGATCGCCACGCACGGCGTCGCACCCGCCAGCGCCGTCGTTAGGATCTGGAACAACGCCGCGCGGATCTCGCTGCTGTCCACGGCGCTCGTGAGGCCTTCGATCAGCGACAGCATCAGCTGCGTGTACTGCATCACGCTCTCGGGCAGCGCGTCGCCCGACGAGGCCGCCACCAGCACGGGCAGCGCGGCGTCCACCATGCCCAGCACCAGCTGCGTGGTGGACTCGGGGTTGGCGGTGGGCTCAGCGGCGGCGCTCATCACCTCCGTCTGCACCACCACGGTGGTCAGCTCCATGAAGGCCGCGCACACCTCCTTGTACTTCCAGATCGCTACGCCTCACGCGCCCGCGCCACCCGTACCGTACTTGGAGGTGCCGCTGTGCTCCTTGCGGCGCTTGTTGAGGCGGCTGACCAGCACGCCGCCGCTCTCCTTCAGCTCCTCGCTGATCACGGCGCTGGACAGCAGCTCGCGGATGTCCGGGCCGCACTGCGGGAAGGACTCCAGCATCAGCGGGCACAGCAGCGCCAGGGACTTCAGACAGGCCACCGACACGTCGGGGTGCGGCGCCTTCTCGCGGCAGGCCAGCAGCATGCACTCCCAGATGCGCTTCCAGGAGGCGGAGCGCTGCTCCGGGAAGAAGAAGGAGGCCGTCTCGAGCAGCTGCACGCAGGCCACCGTGAGCTTGGGCGAGGCGGGCTTGCGCGTGATGCTCTCCGCGAAGTCGTGCAGCTGCGTGAGCGCCGGTAGGATGGACTCCATGCTGATGGTGGAGAACTACGCCTCAGTCCGGCGAGCGGCCGCCACGCGCAGCGTCGAGAACAGGCGCGCCTCGATGGTGAAGAGAACGGCGAGGCGATGCGCCACCTCGACGTAGGCGCTCCCGCGGGAGTGGTCCACTAGGTGTGAGTTTGATTATCAAGGCCCACGCAAGTCCTTCAGCTTGATGATGAACTGGAGAATGCTGGTGGAGAAGGGGACCAGCCGCTCGTGCGGAAACGGGTACTCGCCCTCCCACAGGGCCAGCGCCTGCAGTACCGTGAAGAGCAGCGCCTCCTTGGACTGCTACGCGTGAGAGAGAGGGCGGGGCGTCACGTCCTCCAGCAGCTGACGAATCACTCCGTCGAGGATGGAGAAGGCCTCCTGCTGCTTGCTGTGCACCGCGCGCGAAATGCTCAGAAGGGACTACGGGGAAGCGCGAGGGGAAAGACTACCTTCACGAAGTCAGAGAGCACCAAATAGTCCGACTTCTGAATGCCGGTGGTAATGTAGAAGGGGATCTTCTCCACGGCACGGAACACGACCGCGAAGAACTCCTCATTCACCCTGCAAATGAGCCCATAGCAACAGCCCCACCTTCCATCCATGGCCAGAATGAAGCGCGTGTACGCCAACACGAGGGCGGACTCTCGTTTTGAAGGAAGGGGGAAGGATTCGCTTTCCCTACGCATCATTCCCTCAACACACGGCAACAGTTTGACTGCGCTTGCAAAATCGCTCTTACAGAGTGACAAAAACCGCTTCTTCATTTGCTGGCTCTGTTCAGATTGAGCAGGAATCAATGAAGACACCCTGTCAACCATTGCTTGGAATTCGCTCGGATTGAGCTTGCACCGAGGAGATGCAAGAAACGATCGACTCATTTACGCAATTCTTGAACAACAACCCCAAGGCAAAAGCAGAGCCGATTTTGGCAAGCGTCAACAACGCATTTCGAGATATCGCAGGATTCTCCCGGATTCTTTATCTCATTTGAACCGACCTATTCCTTCCAGAAACGTCTTTCGCGATGAATCAGGAGCCGACAAAGCGCTCTCATCAGCGAACGATATCTGAAATCGACAGTAAGCCGTTGCACGATTCCAGTTACGGAATTAGAAAGGGATGATCACCCTCAACCCCGATCCTCCTGTTCCACGCGGCTGAGTCTGTCGCCCGATATTATTCCGGAAACGCAAAAGCGAGACAATGAAATCTTCTCTCCAAAGAAGGTGGTTGAGGATAGTCTCCATGGACAGCGTGATTGAGACGTAGGATACCGACAATCGAGAGACAGCTGCTGTGAGAGCATAGAGGAGGGAGTAACTGATGAATCATATCCTTGTGCCCGATTCCGTTGGCTTCTTAATGTCAGTTCAGCACAGAAGGGTGGAAAGAGGCAGTCTCGGAAATCGCAAACTGCCGTCGATAGCCTGTTTAGCACAACCGTTCCCTATTCCGAGGAGACGCTTCTTGAAATCGGATTGGATATGTTCGACGTCTATTCCGAAGTCAGGCAAGTCCTGAAGGAGTATCCGACGATTTCAGAGAGCACCAGCGGGTATTTCCTGCCCAAGAAGCTGCCCACCGCCCCCAAGTACACCATCGTTCTTGACTTGGATGGGACGCTCATCTACTGCACACGCGAGGAACGCGAACGCTATGATGCCACGTTCACAGTACGATTCCTCTTTCTGTTTCATCTAAGATCCCTTCTGTTGACGAGTACACGGGAGAGCAGGTGGATCTGACGCTGTACCTGAGTTTCCGCCCCTATGTGTTCGAATTCTTGAAGGAGATGAGCAAGCTATATGAAATCATCATCTTTACCGCATCGACTCCATGGTGGACGAAAGGATTGTGGATGATGCGTAGCTACGCCAGGAAGATTGTCGACTTCTTCAACAAGGATGGAATTGTGATTCAGTTCCCATTGGACTGTTGCTGTGAAGTGTAGACATTTGCTGACGCGAGAACAGACCACGTATTTGAGCAATGGCTTCCATTTCAAGGATCTTCAACGGCTGAACCGGGATATGGTTTCTCCTTCCCTTTGCTGTTATGCATAGAAGACCACCTTTATCGTTGATAATAGGCCGGACGTATTCTGCTACTCCGTGAACAATGGAGTGCCCATCAGCACGTGGGAGGGAGAGGAGGACGACAAGGAGGTACGAATGAGTGGGTTGTCTAATGGGGAGTTGTTCAGCCTAATTCACTTTTTCCGCTCTCTGACCAAATGCCAGGATGTTCGTCCCGTCATCAAGGAGACTTTTCAGGTTGAGAACTTGCTGACCAGTCAATCTATATCGCTTTAAGCATGAAGCGAGTTTGTTGGGAAAACACACCACATGAATCGCTGAAGCTGCCTCCTGTACTCTTCAAACGCGCCAAACCACAGAGCGCCCCCGAGGGAGATCCAAACCACACGAGGAACCACTCCGTAGAACAACCCCCTCCATCCCTCTTCACGCACGAGCGTCATGAATGTATCTTTGATTCCGAGCCGCTGCTCGTTGGGCAAGTCCGCTGTGAGCATGATCCGCGTTTTCAGCACATCCAGCGGACATGTCAGAAATGCGGCAACGCCTCCGGCTACAGAACCCATCAGCATGTTCTCATATATGCGAAGCTCCTTTCGTGACTAGTACATCACACAAAGAGAAAGTAGGCACGGTCAAACGCAGCAAGGCTCGCTTTTCCTCCTCATAGAAGACGAACTACGGTAAATGGGAGAGGAAGCAGCTACCTCGATCACATCAAACGGGATGTCGCGCAGAAGCATAGACCGAAAGCCAGAATACAGCGACAAGAATCCCCGCTCTCTGGAAATCTCCATGATCGCCTTCAACGGATTTGTGTAGCCTCGGACTTGAATAAACTGCTTCGTCACCTCAAAGGGATTGCGGATGCTTCCTCCAACGAGCTCTCCCGTTGAGGCGGCGATCATTTCGCAGAGCGGAAAATAGATTGGATTGTTATAGCATCGCTGTTGTAGAGAAGTCTTCACCCTTTCGTAAATCGTCCAGTACATTGCTGACGCTGGAACAGAACCCATCAATATCGTTCCAAGTCCCTTAAAAAGCCATTTGTACATGGACATCCTCACAGTGCCCTTCTTTGCTTGAACACGGCTATTCCATCATTATCTTTTCCACTTCCATTACGTCTTTACTGTGTCCAGCGGGTACATCACGCTGTCAACAGTAATGGCGGTAAACGCTCCGGCCAGCAGATTTCCTAGACAACACAAGCATTACCGATACGCACCAGCGGTCTCTTTCATTCTCCCTCTCCTCTTGGTTTTGCGCGCGAGAGAGCACTGTTTGCAACAATCAAGTAGAACAGCAACAACTTTACAGGAAACTAAAAGGACGCTTCGCCGGAGCGTTCTGAGTGGTGCTCGGTTGGTTCTGTCTGCTCTTCGCAAACAAGGGATTGCTTGCAATTCCAGAGTTATCCGGTCTTGGAGGACGCGGTGCGTAGTTGGGTTGCCGATACGGTTGCTGGTATGGTTGCTGGTACGGTTGCTGATATTGTTGTTGATAAGGTTGCTGATAGGGTTGCTGGTAGGATTGCGGGCGAGGTTGCTGATAAGGTTGCTGATAAGGTTGCTGGTATTGTTGTTGATAGGGTTGAGGACGAGGCTGCTGATAGGGTTGTTGATACGGCTGCTGGTACGGCTGCTGGAAGGACTGCTGGTAGGACTGAAAGCCGCCGGGGTAGCCCTGACCGTACATCACGGAGTACTGTTGCGGCGGGTAGGCGCCTCCCACATTCGCCATCTTGGACGCCATGCCCTCGCCCTCGTAGCCTCGCTTCATCACCGCTCTACTCCTCACCCCTCCCTCCTTCTCTCACGCGCTGCGCCGCAGCTCGCGCACCTCGCCCGAACCCCACGTCCGCTCCTTCGGCTGCTCCACGCCGTGGATGTACCCCAGCTCCGACACGTCCATGCGCCGGTCCAGCGGCGGCGCCTGCACCACGATGTCCTCGGGGAACAGCAGCTTGGGCGGCGGCACGGCTCCCGGCAGCATGTGCGAGGAGTGCTTGGTAGCCGGCGGCATCATGAAGTGCAGGAACAGGCACTGGTTGTTGATGACGTTCGGGAAGGAGCCCGGCGGGTCCGAGAACACCGTTTCGTCTACCGCTCACACTCCCGGCACAGGCCTACAGAGGGACGACTCGTCCTTGTCCTCCTCCACCGCGCCGAAGACGGAGGACAGCTTCGCGTCGCGCAGGATCAGCGTGTCGTTGGGCGCCTTCTCGAACTGGAAGCCCAGCGGGTTCAGCCGGTGCACCTACGCCTCACACGCCCCCACTAGACTCACGCAGAGCAGTTCCACGCCCACGCGGTTGCGGTACAGGTCCTCGGGCGTCAGCTTGCCCATCACACTGTCGATCGCCGCCGTGAGCCGGTCCTGGTCGATGAAGGAGATCAGCGCCGTCCACAGCCAGCGGAACGGCTTCCCGTTGGTGTCGTACTCGATCTACGCCTCACGCGCGCCCGCTGCACCCACGCGCTTCGGGTAGAAGTCGCGGATGGGGCTGTTCGGACTGGTCATCAGCTCCTGCATCGGCTTCGGCAGCAGGTAGGCGCAGCCCGGCGGCTGGTTGGCCATCAGCTGGTCCAGCGGGCGGAACGGCTTGCCCAGCTTGAACTTGGCGCTGGCGTACTGGTAGCGCGACAGCGTGAAGGCGCAGGGCGAGAAGTGGTAGGGGAAGAACCACTCCCAGGAGGGCACGCCGCGGTAGTAGTACTGCATCACCCACTGCAGGCCCTCCACGTACTTCTTGGCGATGTCCTCGTAGAACTGCGACGTCAGCTTGTGCGTCTTGCCGAACTTCTCCACGTAGTACCGCGTCTGCCAGCCCTCCTCGCCCATGCGCACCGTGTCCACAACGTCGTCGTGTCGGTTCATGTCGAAGCACTTCTTGGCCACCTCCAGATTCAATCTACGCCTCACAATGCGTCGTCAACACCACTTCTTCTCGCTGTCCAGCTTCTCCTCCTCCGTCAGCTTCTCGAACTGAGTCGTCTCCTCCGTCTCCTTCTCAGGCTCCTCCTCCTCCTTGCTGAACAGGTTGCCATTCACCTCCGCCAGCAGGTCGTTCACCTCCTGCTTCTTCTCCTCGTCCAGCCCCACCGTCCGGTCGAAGTCCTCCGCGTCCAGGTCGATCTCCTCCTTGTTCTTCTTCTCCGCCACGCGACTCATGTTCTGCACGCCGATGGTGCGCGACCGCTTGCGGTACTCGTTGTCCAGCTGCACCGCTCTGATCGTCACTCCTCTCACCCACGCTCACCGTCTTCTCCGCAGAATCTCGCCCTCGATCTTCGCCAGCTCGTCGAATACCAAGTGCACGCGCTTCAAGTTGACGATTCCTCCCTCGCTCGTGAAGTACCCGTCCTGCGTGGGCAGCAGCGACTTGTAGAGGTTGAAGAGGAGGTTCAGTCCGCCCTCGCGGATGTCCAGGCAGGGCAGGTGCGGCAAGAAGTCGTTGCCCACCAGGAAGCAAAGGAAGACGATGTCGTCGATCACGTTCTCGAAGTCGTAGGGGAAGCGGATCAGTCGCTCCAGGCTCTGGAACTCGCCCTGCAGGTACTCGCGCAGCACTGGCAAGTGAAGGATTTGCAGGTGCTGCTTCATGTACTTGCTCTCTCGGCCCAGCGCGCCGCGTGGTGGGGGTGCCTTGCCCGTACACTCCGAAGCCCTACTCCCTGAGAGAGAACCGTCAGACGCACATGTGGCCTTCACTGCCGCAGAGCAGACATCGCGCCACCTGCTTGGACGCGGCGACCACTTCCTCTCGGAGGATGTAGAAGTGCTGCTCGTGCGTCGCCAGGCCCAGCATGATCAGATCGGCGTCCAGGCCGTGCAGAATGTGTCTAGTTGTGAAGAGACGATGAAATGACTGCTTTGTGTTGGGGTTGTAACCCGGCTGAGCGCGCTCGCGGCGAATGTAGTCCATGATCTTGTGCTCGCCCTCTCCGGGGACAGTGCCGTCGGAAAGAATCACAGTCAGTCCCTTCCAGTCCGGATTGTTGGTGAGACGATCGGCGATATAGTATCGCAGATTCTTGCACACCTTCATCATGAACTCGGTTCCGGGAGTGATTTGGTTCGAATCCCACGAGCGTGGCCGCTTCGGAGGAACGTGCATTCCATCCGCCAGCAACTTGGCGCGAACTTCGTCCTCCGCATCTCTACGATCTTGCGACTCCTAACCCTCAATTCATAAACGTAAAGAAACCTGAAAGGCACTGAAACGACGTGAACGTTGCTGATTCATCTTTGCACGAGGAGCAACACCATCCACAGCAAGAAAGAGCAATTTACGCGGACGAACCAACTCCACAAGGCGATCGACATAGCTACACATTACAATTAAAAATGGGGTTTACAGAAAGATGTTATTGAACATATCATCGTCGTTAAGAGGAACCTTATCGAGGTTCTCGTTGTGACAGCAATTGTGAATAACACCATTCATATCGATGTAAAAGTTATCGAACTCGATTCCATTTGGGTTCGGTTTGGAAATATCGGGAGGAACGTACTGCCCATCGATAAAGGAGCCCATCTCTTCAACACAGTCCGTAATGGACTTGGGGTACTTGCTGATAAGCCATTTGAAAAGAGTAGGCACACCCATGGTACTTGGCTCTCCGTTCTTAAAGAGAACAAAAGGGCGACCGAAATCGACCGAACTTTGGCAATGAGGAAAAGGGTGGGAAATTGGGCACTCAAAACCTACCCAGTTAGAAACCGCCTCCACAGTTGCAATGAGTAAGAACAACGACTATAACTCGTCCGATTCGGACAGCGATGATTTCCTGGATGATGAGGCGTTCTTTACCGTAAGCAGAGTGGATTTGGATTTACCGAACTAGAAAAACTCAAAATATGCCGATTTCCTTAAGGACATCTCGTTTGAAGACGGTTCTTCGCAAAAGAGAGAGTCCTCGTTTCTTTATGTTGACTAATAGCTAGAAAGAAGGAGAGAAATGAAGAGGAGGAGAATGGTGAAAAGGAATACGAGAAAGCTCCCAGAACTGTAGAATTGACTAATGCGGTTAAGCGTTAGACGAACAATGTGGAAGAAGAGGAGTACCTTCCGACGTTCATGGAGGATGGAACCATGAAGGTCTCGAAGAAGCAAAGGATCCAGAAAGGGGAGGAGGAGGAAGAGCCGATGGAAGAGGAGCCAGCGAAGCATTTGACGAAGCAGGAGAGGAGAGAATTGAAGAAGAAGGAGAGAAAGCAGAAGAAGAATCAGGAGGATGACGATGAGGCTCTCCTCGAGGAGAAGAGTGAGGAGGAGGAGGATAGAGAGCTGACGCCCGGTATGCGCTGTGTCTCTGTCTAAGGAATAGAGGAGAAGGCGGCGCAGAAGGAGAAGCACTACAAAGACAGTCTGACGGAAATCGCGGTGAACTGCGAGAAGATCCTGGAGGACCCCAACAAGGGCATTTCCCGTCATCGCAACGAGATCTCTCCCCTGAATACGGTGCTGATGCTGCTGAAGGACAGCGACTCTCGCATCCAGCAGGTGGCCATGCTGTCTCTGATGAAGGTGTTCAACGACGTGCTGCCCGTAGTGCCAGCCGCATGGTGTGAGGTGTAGAACTACCCGATCCACGTGGCGACGAAGGAAGAGAAGGAGGTACAGGTGAAGAAGGAGGTGAGGAAGCTGCGCAACTACGAGGAGAGTCTGATGGTGTTCTACACGGTGTGCGACTCGCCGAGGGCTGATGACTAGAGCTACGTGAAGACGCTGATCGCCACGTCGAAGAGCCGCGACGAGAGCAAGAAGCGGGAGGTCACGCTGGCTGTGAAGTGTCTATGTAGCCTCCTTACCAACCACTACCAGTTCAATCTGGCCGACACCATCTGCAAGGCCGTCATTCCCTTCACCGCCTCCAAGTGGCTGTGCGTTACTCCCCTCACGCCGTAGGGACGAGGCGCTGTGCGACATCGTGGTGGAGTGTCTGAGCAACGTGTTCAAGGGCGACGCGCAGGGCAGCATCACGTACAGCATCGCGCAGCAGATGGCGGCGATGATCCGAGGCAGGGACATGAAGGTGCCCGCGCGTACAGTGCAAGTGTAGTGATGATAAAGGAGTATGAGGAGAAGGTTCTTGGCGCTGCCGCTGCGCGAGGCGCTGGAGGAGGGTGACGAGATTGGCGTGAAGTCGAAGAAGAAGAAGCGACTCTCTGAAGTGTAGCGGGTGGCCATGGCAGTGAGGTGTAGCGACAAGATCATGATGGAGGGCGAGGGTCCCGATCCTGCCGTCTACAAGGCCTTCCAGAAGGACACGCTGCAGGAGGTGCTTCTGACGTACTTCCGCATCCTCAAGTCCCCGGACAACTCCAAGCTGATTCACGTGGTGCTGGAGGGCCTCGCCAAGTTCGGGCATCTCCTCAACTCCCACATCATCATCGACCTGCTGCAGATTCTCAAGGAGATCATGCAGTCCAACGCGCTGTCCATGGAGAGCACGCTGCAGTGCGTCCTCGCGTCCTTCCGTCTGATGCACGTGAGTGACGAGAGAGGCGGTGATTCGCAGATTGTCAGCTCCATCATCAACATCGACGAGAGTCTGTTCATCAGCAAGCTCTACGAGATTCGCTTCGCCTTCGTTCAATCGCATAACTACAAGTACATACCCGATTATCTCGAATGCATCGATGTATCAAATGGAGATACGGTTTAGTACTAGTTGTGCTTCCTTGAGAGAAAGGAGTTACTGCAAGAGAGAGTCGCTTCCTTCGCGAAGGCACTAACCACACTGGCTTTGCAACTGCCCACCAAGTATGCCATGGCGTGCATCAGTCTGGCAAAGGGTGTGTTATGGTGAAGACTATGAGAAATAGGATTGCTCATCCGTTATCCCATGTTCTCTTCCTTGGTGGAGAACGAAGAAGGAAGAAGGATTTCCGGAATGTACAGCATACAAGGCGATATTCCCGATCAAGTCAATTCCCATGCCGCGACCATGTGGGAGATTGTTCTGCTACAAAAGCATTACGATCCGAACGTCGCTTCCTTTGCTAGAGAGTTGAGCAACTCCAAAACATTGAATACAAATCAGAAGTGGCGAGAAGTATTAAAGAGAGACTACACACATCGCATCTTTACCGAGAAGAAGACTGTAACACAAAGGAAAATGGAAGAGGAGTCCGATAAGTAATAATGACTGTTTGATATAAACCGAAGAATGATACAACCGAAATGAAGCGGATCTCTCTTTCTCCTTGAATGTACTTGCAAGCACTTGTATGCAGTTGCATGGAGTTGATGTGAGGTGTTGTGAAGTGCTGTGAAGTGTAGTGAGTCAGATAGAAGTGTAGTGAAGTGTGTATTGCAGGATGATGAGTGATGATGGAGAGAAGTGTTGTGAGTGTTAAGTAGGTGAGTTGATTGTTGGTTGTGAGAACGGTCATATCTGGTGGAAAGCGCCCTAACCCGTCCGATCTAGGAAGCTAAGTCACCACGAGTCGAGTTAGTACCAGTGTGGGGGACCCGCTGAGAAGTCTCGATGCTGTTCTTTTCTCTCTTTTTGCATGCACTTGCATGCAGTTGCATGGAGTTGATGTGAGGTGTTGTGAAGTGCTGTGAAGTGTAGTGAGTCAGATAGAAGTGTAGTGAAGTGTGTATTGCAGGATGATGAGTGATGATGGAGAGAAGTGTTGTGAGTGTTAAGTAGGTGAGTTGATTGTTGGTTGTGAGAACGGTCATATCTGGTGGAAAGCGCCCTAACCCGTCCGATCTAGGAAGCTAAGTCACCACGAGTCGAGTTAGTACCAGTGTGGGGGACCCGCTGAGAAGTCTCGATGCTGTTCTTTTCTCTCTTTTTTGCAAGCACTTGCAAGCACTTGCATGTACTTGCATGCACTTGTATGCACTTGCATGGAGTTGATGTGAAGTGCTGTGAAGTGTAGTGAGTCAGATAGAAGTGTAGTGAAGTGTGTATTGCAGGATGATGAGTGATGATGGAGAGAAGTGTTGTGAGTGTTAAGTAGGTGAGTTGATTGTTGGTTGTGAGAACGGTCATATCTGGTGGAAAGCGCCCTAACCCGTCCGATCTAGGAAGCTAAGTCACCACGAGTCGAGTTAGTACCAGTGTGGGGGACCCGCTGAGAAGTCTCGATGCTGTTCTTTTCTCTCTTTTTGCATGCACTTGGCATGCAGTTGCATGGAGTTGATGTGAGGTGTTGTGAAGTGCTGTGAAGTGTAGTGAGTCAGATAGAAGTGTAGTGAAGTGTGTATTGCAGGATGATGAGTGATGATGGAGAGAAGTGTTGTGAGTGTTAAGTAGGTGAGTTGATTGTTGGTTGTGAGAACGGTCATATCTGGTGGAAAGCGCCCTAACCCGTCCGATCTAGGAAGCTAAGTCACCACGAGTCGAGTTAGTACCAGTGTGGGGGACCCGCTGAGAAGTCTCGATGCTGTTCTTTTCTCTCTTTTTGCAAGCACTTGCAAGCACTTGCATGTACTTGCATGCACTTGTATGCACTTGCATGGAGTTGATGTGAAGTGCTGTGAAGTGTAGTGAGTCAGATAGAAGTGTAGTGAAGTGTGTATTGCAGGATGATGAGTGATGATGGAGAGAAGTGTTGTGAGTGTTAAGTAGGTGAGTTGATTGTTGGTTGTGAGAACGGTCATATCTGGTGGAAAGCGCCCTAACCCGTCCGATCTAGGAAGCTAAGTCACCACGAGTCGAGTTAGTACCAGTGTGGGGGACCCGCTGAGAAGTCTCGATGCTGTTCTTTTCTCTTTTTTGCATGCACTTGCATGCAGTTGCATGGAGTTGATGTGAGGTGTTGTGAAGTGCTGTGAAGTGTAGTGAGTCAGATAGAAGTGTAGTGAAGTGTGTATTGCAGGATGATGAGTGATGATGGAGAGAAGTGTTGTGAGTGTTAAGTAGGTGAGTTGATTGTTGGTTGTGAGAACGGTCATATCTGGTGGAAAGCGCCCTAACCCGTCCGATCTAGGAAGCTAAGTCACCACGAGTCGAGTTAGTACCAGTGTGGGGGACCCGCTGAGAAGTCTCGATGCTGTTCTTTTCTCTCTTTTTGCAAGCACTTGCAAGCACTTGCATGTACTTGCATGCACTTGTATGCACTTGCATGGAGTTGATGTGAAGTGCTGTGAAGTGTAGTGAGTCAGATAGAAGTGTAGTGAAGTGTGTATTGCAGGATGATGAGTGATGATGGAGAGAAGTGTTGTGAGTGTTAAGTAGGTGAGTTGATTGTTGGTTGTGAGAACGGTCATATCTGGTGGAAAGCGCCCTAACCCGTCCGATCTAGGAAGCTAAGTCACCACGAGTCGAGTTAGTACCAGTGTGGGGGACCCGCTGAGAAGTCTCGATGCTGTTCTTTTCTCTCTTTTTGCATGCACTTGCATGCAGTTGCATGGAGTTGATGTGAGGTGTTGTGAAGTGCTGTGAAGTGTAGTGAGTCAGATAGAAGTGTAGTGAAGTGTGTATTGCAGGATGATGAGTGATGATGGAGAGAAGTGTTGTGAGTGTTAAGTAGGTGAGTTGATTGTTGGTTGTGAGAACGGTCATATCTGGTGGAAAGCGCCCTAACCCGTCCGATCTAGGAAGCTAAGTCACCACGAGTCGAGTTAGTACCAGTGTGGGGGACCCGCTGAGAAGTCTCGATGCTGTTCTTTTCTCTCTTTTTGCATGCACTTGCATGCAGTTGCATGGAGTTGATGTGAGGTGTTGTGAAGTGCTGTGAAGTGTAGTGAGTCAGATAGAAGTGTAGTGAAGTGTGTATTGCAGGATGATGAGTGATGATGGAGAGAAGTGTTGTGAGTGTTAAGTAGGTGAGTTGATTGTTGGTTGTGAGAACGGTCATATCTGGTGGAAAGCGCCCTAACCCGTCCGATCTAGGAAGCTAAGTCACCACGAGTCGAGTTAGTACCAGTGTGGGGGACCCGCTGAGAAGTCTCGATGCTGTTCTTTTCTCTCTTTTTGCATGCACTTGCAAGCACTTGCATGGGTGGTACTTGCATGCACTTGTATGCACTTGCATGGAGTTGATGTGAAGTGCTGTGAAGTGTAGTGAGTCAGATAGAAGTGTAGTGAAGTGTGTATTGCAGGATGATGAGTGATGATGGAGAGAAGTGTTGTGAGTGTTAAGTAGGTGAGTTGATTGTTGGTTGTGAGAACGGTCATATCTGGTGGAAAGCGCCCTAACCCGTCCGATCTAGGAAGCTAAGTCACCACGAGTCGAGTTAGTACCAGTGTGGGGGACCCGCTGAGAAGTCTCGATGCTGTTCTTTTCTCTCTTTTTGCATGCACTTGCATGCAGTTGCATGGAGTTGATGTGAGGTGTTGTGAAGTGCTGTGAAGTGTAGTGAGTCAGATAGAAGTGTAGTGAAGTGTGTATTGCAGGATGATGAGTGATGATGGAGAGAAGTGTTGTGAGTGTTAAGTAGGTGAGTTGATTGTTGGTTGTGAGAACGGTCATATCTGGTGGAAAGCGCCCTAACCCGTCCGATCTAGGAAGCTAAGTCACCACGAGTCGAGTTAGTACCAGTGTGGGGGACCCGCTGAGAAGTCTCGATGCTGTTCTTTTCTCTCTTTTTGCATGCACTTGCATGCAGTTGCATGGAGTTGATGTGAGGTGTTGTGAAGTGCTGTGAAGTGTAGTGAGTCAGATAGAAGTGTAGTGAAGTGTGTATTGCAGGATGATGAGTGATGATGGAGAGAAGTGTTGTGAGTGTTAAGTAGGTGAGTTGATTGTTGGTTGTGAGAACGGTCATATCTGGTGGAAAGCGCCCTAACCCGTCCGATCTAGGAAGCTAAGTCACCACGAGTCGAGTTAGTACCAGTGTGGGGGACCCGCTGAGAAGTCTCGATGCTGTTCTTTTCTCCTTTTGCAGCACTTGCAGCACTTGCATGTACTTATGCATTGATGCACTTGCATGGAGTTGATGTGGAAGTGCTGTGAAGTGTAGTGAGTCAGATAGAAGTGTAGTGAAGTGTGTATTGCAGGATGATGAGTGATGATGGAGAGAAGTGTTGTGAGTGTTAAGTAGGTGAGTTGATTGTTGGTTGTGAGAACGGTCATATCTGGTGGAAAGCGCCCTAACCCGTCCGATCTAGGAAGCTAAGTCACCACGAGTCGAGTTAGTACCAGTGTGGGGGACCCGCTGAGAAGTCTCGATGCTGTTCTTTTCTCTCTTTTTGCATGCACTTGCATGCAGTTGCATGGAGTTGATGTGAGTGGTGTTGTGAAGTGCTGTGAAGTGTAGTGAGTCAGATAGAAGTGTAGTGAAGTGTGTATTGCAGGATGATGAGTGATGATGGAGAGAAGTGTTGTGAGTGTTAAGTAGGTGAGTTGATTGTTGGTTGTGAGAACGGTCATATCTGGTGGAAAGCGCCCTAACCCGTCCGATCTAGGAAGCTAAGTCACCACGAGTCGAGTTAGTACCAGTGTGGGGGACCCGCTGAGAAGTCTCGATGCTGTTCTTTTCTCTCTTTTTGCATGCACTTGCAAGCACTTGCATGTACTTGCATGCACTTGTATGCACTTGCATGGAGTTGATGTGAAGTGCTGTGAAGTGTAGTGAGTCAGATAGAAGTGTAGTGAAGTGTGTATTGCAGGATGATGAGTGATGATGGAGAGAAGTGTTGTGAGTGTTAAGTAGGTGAGTTGATTGTTGGTTGTGAGAACGGTCATATCTGGTGGAAAGCGCCCTAACCCGTCCGATCTAGGAAGCTAAGTCACCACGAGTCGAGTTAGTACCAGTGTGGGGGACCCGCTGAGAAGTCTCGATGCTGTTCTTTTCTCTCTTTTTGCATGCACTTGTGCATGCACTTGCATGGACTGTATGCATGTGAGGTGATGTGAAGTGCTGTGAAGTGTAGTGAGTCAGATAGAAGTGTAGTGAAGTGTGTATTGCAGGATGATGAGTGATGATGGAGAGAAGTGTTGTGAGTGTTAAGTAGGTGAGTTGATTGTTGGTTGTGAGAACGGTCATATCTGGTGGAAAGCGCCCTAACCCGTCCGATCTAGGAAGCTAAGTCACCACGAGTCGAGTTAGTACCAGTGTGGGGGACCCGCTGAGAAGTCTCGATGCTGTTCTTTTCTCTCTTTTTGCATGCACTTGCAAGTTGCATGATGATGTTGATGTGAGGTGTGTTGTGAAGTGCTGTGAAGTGTAGTGAGTCAGATAGAAGTGTAGTGAAGTGTGTATTGCAGGATGATGAGTGATGATGGAGAGAAGTGTTGTGAGTGTTAAGTAGGTGAGTTGATTGTTGGTTGTGAGAACGGTCATATCTGGTGGAAAGCGCCCTAACCCGTCCGATCTAGGAAGCTAAGTCACCACGAGTCGAGTTAGTACCAGTGTGGGGGACCCGCTGAGAAGTCTCGATGCTGTTCTTTTCTCTCTTTTTTGCATGCACTTGCATGCACTTGCATGTACTTGTATGCACTTGCATGCACTTGCATGGAGTTGATGTGAAGTGCTTGAAGTGTAGTGAGTGTGTGAAGTGTAGTGAAGTGTGTATTGCAGGATGATGAGTGATGATGGAGAGAAGTGTTGTGAGTGTTAAGTAGGTGAGTTGATTGTTGGTTGTGAGAACGGTCATATCTGGTGGAAAGCGCCCTAACCCGTCCGATCTAGGAAGCTAAGTCACCACGAGTCGAGTTAGTACCAGTGTGGGGGACCCGCTGAGAAGTCTCGATGCTGTTCTTTTCTCTCTTTTCTGCATTTGCATGCAGTTGCATGGAGTTGATGTGAGGTGTTGTGAAGTGCTGTGAAGTGTAGTGAGTCAGGTGAAGTGTAGTGAAGTGTGTATTGCAGGATGATGAGTGATGATGGAGAGAAGTGTTGTGAGTGTTAAGTAGGTGAGTTGATTGTTGGTTGTGAGAACGGTCATATCTGGTGGAAAGCGCCCTAACCCGTCCGATCTAGGAAGCTAAGTCACCACGAGTCGAGTTAGTACCAGTGTGGGGGACCCGCTGAGAAGTCTCGATGCTGTTCTTTTCTTTCTCTATATTGCATGCACTTGCATGTACTTGCTGACTTGATGTTGAAGGTGTTGTGAAGTGCTGTGAAGTGTAGTGAGTCGATAGAAGTGTAGTGAAGTGTGTATTGCAGGATGATGAGTGATGATGGAGAGAAGTGTTGTGAGTGTTAAGTAGGTGAGTTGATTGTTGGTTGTGAGAACGGTCATATCTGGTGGAAAGCGCCCTAACCCGTCCGATCTAGGAAGCTAAGTCACCACGAGTCGAGTTAGTACCAGTGTGGGGGACCCGCTGAGAAGTCTCGATGCTGTTCTTTTCTCTCTTTTTGCATGCACTTGCAAGCACTTGCATGTACTTGCATGCACTTGTATGCACTTGCATGGAGTTGATGTGAAGTGCTGTGAAGTGTAGTGAGTCAGATAGAAGTGTAGTGAAGTGTGTATTGCAGGATGATGAGTGATGATGGAGAGAAGTGTTGTGAGTGTTAAGTAGGTGAGTTGATTGTTGGTTGTGAGAACGGTCATATCTGGTGGAAAGCGCCCTAACCCGTCCGATCTAGGGAAGCTAAGTCACCACGAGTCGAGTTAGTACCAGTGTGGGGGACCCGCTGAGAAGTCTCGATGCTGTTCTTTTCTCTCTTTTTGCATGCACTTGCATGCAGTTGCATGGAGTTGATGTGAGGTGTTGTGAAGTGCTGTGAAGTGTAGTGAGTCAGATAGAAGTGTAGTGAAGTGTGTATTGCAGGATGATGAGTGATGATGGAGAGAAGTGTTGTGAGTGTTAAGTAGGTGAGTTGATTGTTGGTTGTGAGAACGGTCATATCTGGTGGAAAGCGCCCTAACCCGTCCGATCTAGGAAGCTAAGTCACCACGAGTCGAGTTAGTACCAGTGTGGGGGACCCGCTGAGAAGTCTCGATGCTGTTCTTTTCTCTCTTTTTGCAAGCACTTGCATGCACATGCATGCACGTGCATGTGAAGTGTGTGAAGTGATGTGAAGTGTGTGAAGTGCTGTGAAGTGAGTGAGTCGATAGAAGTGTAGTGAAGTGTGTATTGCAGGATGATGAGTGATGATGGAGAGAAGTGTTGTGAGTGTTAAGTAGGTGAGTTGATTGTTGGTTGTGAGAACGGTCATATCTGGTGGAAAGCGCCCTAACCCGTCCGATCTAGGAAGCTAAGTCACCACGAGTCGAGTTAGTACCAGTGTGGGGGACCCGCTGAGAAGTCTCGATGCTGTTCTTTTCTCTCTTTTTGCATGCACTTGCATGCAGTTGCATGGGAGTTGATGTGAGGTGTTGTGAAGTGCTGTGAAGTGTAGTGACAGATAGAAGTGTAGTGAAGTGTGTATTGCAGGATGATGAGTGATGATGGAGAGAAGTGTTGTGAGTGTTAAGTAGGTGAGTTGATTGTTGGTTGTGAGAACGGTCATATCTGGTGGAAAGCGCCCTAACCCGTCCGATCTAGGAAGCTAAGTCACCACGAGTCGAGTTAGTACCAGTGTGGGGGACCCGCTGAGAAGTCTCGATGCTGTTCTTTTCTCTCTTTTTGCATGCACTTGCATGCAGTTGCATGGAGTTGATGTGAGGTGTTGTGAAGTGCTGTGAAGTGTAGTGAGTCAGATAGAAGTGTAGTGAAGTGTGTATTGCAGGATGATGAGTGATGATGGAGAGAAGTGTTGTGAGTGTTAAGTAGGTGAGTTGATTGTTGGTTGTGAGAACGGTCATATCTGGTGGAAAGCGCCCTAACCCGTCCGATCTAGGAAGCTAAGTCACCACGAGTCGAGTTAGTACCAGTGTGGGGGACCCGCTGAGAAGTCTCGATGCTGTTCTTTTCTCTCATGCACTTGCAAGCACTTGCATGTACTTGCATGCACTTGTATGCACTTGCATGGAGTTGATGTGAAGTGCTGTGAAGTGTAGTGAGTCAGATAGAAGTGTAGTGAAGTGTGTATTGCAGGATGATGAGTGATGATGGAGAGAAGTGTTGTGAGTGTTAAGTAGGTGAGTTGATTGTTGGTTGTGAGAACGGTCATATCTGGTGGAAAGCGCCCTAACCCGTCCGATCTAGGAAGCTAAGTCACCACGAGTCGAGTTAGTACCAGTGTGGGGGACCCGCTGAGAAGTCTCGATGCTGTTCTTTTCTCTCTTTTTGCATGCACAGCACTTGCATGTACTTGCATGCACTTGTATGCACTTGCATGGAGTTGATGTGAAGTGCTGTGAAGTGTAGTGAGTCAGATAGAAGTGTAGTGAAGTGTGTATTGCAGGATGATGAGTGATGATGGAGAGAAGTGTTGTGAGTGTTAAGTAGGTGAGTTGATTGTTGGTTGTGAGAACGGTCATATCTGGTGGAAAGCGCCCTAACCCGTCCGATCTAGGAAGCTAAGTCACCACGAGTCGAGTTAGTACCAGTGTGGGGGACCCGCTGAGAAGTCTCGATGCTGTTCTTTTCTCTCTTTTTGCAAGCACTTGCAAGCACTTGCATGTACTTGCATGCACTTGTATGCCGCTGGAGTTGATGTGAAGTGCTGTGAAGTGTAGTGAGTCAGATAGAAGTGTAGTGAAGTGTGTATTGCAGGATGATGAGTGATGATGGAGAGAAGTGTTGTGAGTGTTAAGTAGGTGAGTTGATTGTTGGTTGTGAGAACGGTCATATCTGGTGGAAAGCGCCCTAACCCGTCCGATCTAGGAAGCTAAGTCACCACGAGTCGAGTTAGTACCAGTGTGGGGGACCCGCTGAGAAGTCTCGATGCTGTTCTTTTCTCTCTTTTTGCATGCACTTGCATGCAGTTGCATGGAGTTGATGTGAGGTGTTGTGAAGTGCTGTGAAGTGTAGTGAGTCAGATAGAAGTGTAGTGAAGTGTGTATTGCAGGATGATGAGTGATGATGGAGAGAAGTGTTGTGAGTGTTTAGTAGGTGAGTTGATTGTTGGTTGTGAGAACGGTCATATCTGGTGGAAAGCGCCCTAACCCGTCCGATCTAGGAAGCTAAGTCACCACGAGTCGAGTTAGTACCAGTGTGGGGGGACCCGCTGAGAAGTCTCGATGCTGTTCTTTTCTCTCTTTTTGCATGCACTTGCATGCAGTTGCATGGAGTTGATGTGAGGTGTTGTGAAGTGCTGTGAAGTGTAGTGAGTCAGATAGAAGTGTAGTGAAGTGTGTATTGCAGGATGATGAGTGATGATGGAGAGAAGTGTTGTGAGTGTTAAGTAGGTGAGTTGATTGTTGGTTGTGAGAACGGTCATATCTGGTGGAAAGCGCCCTAACCCGTCCGATCTAGGAAGCTAAGTCACCACGAGTCGAGTTAGTACCAGTGTGGGGGACCCGCTGAGAAGTCTCGATGCTGTTCTTTTCTCTCTTTTGTGCACTTGCAAGCACTTGATGACTTGCATGCACTTGTATGCACTTGCATGGAGTTGATGTGAAGTGCTGTGAAGTGTAGTGAGTCAGATAGAAGTGTAGTGAAGTGTGTATTGCAGGATGATGAGTGATGATGGAGAGAAGTGTTGTGAGTGTTAAGTAGGTGAGTTGATTGTTGGTTGTGAGAACGGTCATATCTGGTGGAAAGCGCCCTAACCCGTCCGATCTAGGAAGCTAAGTCACCACGAGTCGAGTTAGTACCAGTGTGGGGGACCCGCTGAGAAGTCTCGATGCTGTTCTTTTCTCTCTTTTTGCATGCACTTGCATGCAGTTGCATGGAGTTGATGTGAGGTGTTGTGAAGTGCTGTGAAGTGTAGTGAGTCAGATAGAAGTGTAGTGAAGTGTGTATTGCAGGATGATGAGTGATGATGGAGAGAAGTGTTGTGAGTGTTAAGTAGGTGAGTTGATTGTTGGTTGTGAGAACGGTCATATCTGGTGGAAAGCGCCCTAACCCGTCCGATCTAGGAAGCTAAGTCACCACGAGTCGAGTTAGTACCAGTGTGGGGGACCCGCTGAGAAGTCTCGATGCTGTTCTTTTCTCTCTTTTTGCAAGCACTTGCAAGCACTTGCATGTACTTGCATGCACTTGTATGCACTTGCATGGAGTTGATGTGAAGTGCTGTGAAGTGTAGTGAGTCAGATAGAAGTGTAGTGAAGTGTGTATTGCAGGATGATGAGTGATGATGGAGAGAAGTGTTGTGAGTGTTAAGTAGGTGAGTTGATTGTTGGTTGTGAGAACGGTCATATCTGGTGGAAAGCGCCCTAACCCGTCCGATCTAGGAAGCTAAGTCACCACGAGTCGAGTTAGTACCAGTGTGGGGGACCCGCTGAGAAGTCTCGATGCTGTTCTTTTCTCTCTTTTGCATGCACTTGCATGCAGTTGCATGGAGTTGATGTGAGGTGTTGTGAAGTGCTGTGAAGTGTAGTGAGTCAGATAGAAGTGTAGTGAAGTGTGTATTGCAGGATGATGAGTGATGATGGAGAGAAGTGTTGTGAGTGTTAAGTAGGTGAGTTGATTGTTGGTTGTGAGAACGGTCATATCTGGTGGAAAGCGCCCTAACCCGTCCGATCTAGGAAGCTAAGTCACCACGAGTCGAGTTAGTACCAGTGTGGGGGACCCGCTGAGAAGTCTCGATGCTGTTCTTTTCTCTCTTTTTGCATGCACTTGCATGCAGTTGCATGGAGTTGATGTGGAGGTGTTGTGAAGTGCTGTGAAGTGGTGAGTCAGATAGAAGTGTAGTGAAGTGTGTATTGCAGGATGATGAGTGATGATGGAGAGAAGTGTTGTGAGTGTTAAGTAGGTGAGTTGATTGTTGGTTGTGAGAACGGTCATATCTGGTGGAAAGCGCCCTAACCCGTCCGATCTAGGAAGCTAAGTCACCACGAGTCGAGTTAGTACCAGTGTGGGGGACCCGCTGAGAAGTCTCGATGCTGTTCTTTTCTCTCTTTCATTGCAAGCACTTGCATGTACTTGCATGCACTTGTATGCACTTGCATGGAGTTGATGTGAAGTGCTGTGAAGTGTAGTGAGTCAGATAGAAGTGTAGTGAAGTGTGTATTGCAGGATGATGAGTGATGATGGAGAGAAGTGTTGTGAGTGTTAAGTAGGTGAGTTGATTGTTGGTTGTGAGAACGGTCATATCTGGTGGAAAGCGCCCTAACCCGTCCGATCTAGGAAGCTAAGTCACCACGAGTCGAGTTAGTACCAGTGTGGGGGACCCGCTGAGAAGTCTCGATGCTGTTCTTTTCTCTCTTTTTGCATGCACTTGCATGCAGTTGCATGGAGTTGATGTGAGGTGTTGTGAAGTGCTGTGAAGTGTAGTGAGTCAGATAGAAGTGTAGTGAAGTGTGTATTGCAGGATGATGAGTGATGATGGAGAGAAGTGTTGTGAGTGTTAAGTAGGTGAGTTGATTGTTGGTTGTGAGAACGGTCATATCTGGTGGAAAGCGCCCTAACCCGTCCGATCTAGGAAGCTAAGTCACCACGAGTCGAGTTAGTACCAGTGTGGGGGAGCCCGCTGAGAAGTCTCGATGCTGTTCTTTTCTCTCTTTTTGCAAGCACTTGCAAGCACTTGCATGTACTTGCATGCACTTGTATGCACTTGCATGGAGTTGATGTGAAGTGCTGTGAAGTGTAGTGAGTCAGATAGAAGTGTAGTGAAGTGTGTATTGCAGGATGATGAGTGATGATGGAGAGAAGTGTTGTGAGTGTTAAGTAGGTGAGTTGATTGTTGGTTGTGAGAACGGTCATATCTGGTGGAAAGCGCCCTAACCCGTCCGATCTAGGAAGCTAAGTCACCACGAGTCGAGTTAGTACCAGTGTGGGGGACCCGCTGAGAAGTCTCGATGCTGTTCTTTTCTCTCTTTTTGCATGCACTTGCATGGAGTTGCATGGATATGTGAAGTGATGTGAAGTGCTGTGAAGTGTGGTGAGTCAGATAGAAGTGTAGTGAAGTGTGTATTGCAGGATGATGAGTGGTGATGGAGAGAAGTGTTGTGAGTGTTAAGTAGGTGAGTTGATTGTTGGTTGTGAGAACGGTCATATCTGGTGGAAAGCGCCCTAACCCGTCCGATCTAGGAAGCTAAGTCACCACGAGTCGAGTTAGTACCAGTGTGGGGGACCCGCTGAGAAGTCTCGATGCTGTTCTTTTCTCTCTTTTTGCATGCACTTGCATGCAGTTGCATGTGATGGTTGATGTGAGGTGTTGTGAAGTGCTGTGAAGTGTAGTGAGTCAGATAGAAGTGTAGTGAAGTGTGTATTGCAGGATGATGAGTGATGATGGAGAGAAGTGTTGTGAGTGTTAAGTAGGTGAGTTGATTGTTGGTTGTGAGAACGGTCATATCTGGTGGAAAGCGCCCTAACCCGTCCGATCTAGGAAGCTAAGTCACCACGAGTCGAGTTAGTACCAGTGTGGGGGACCCGCTGAGAAGTCTCGATGCTGTTCTTTTCTCTCTTTTTGCAAGCACTTGCATGATGCAAGTGTATGCACTTGCATGGAGTTGATGTGAAGTGCTGTGAAGTGTAGTGAGTTAGAAGTGTAGTGAAGTGTGTATTGCAGGATGATGAGTGATGATGGAGAGAAGTGTTGTGAGTGTTAAGTAGGTGAGTTGATTGTTGGTTGTGAGAACGGTCATATCTGGTGGAAAGCGCCCTAACCCGTCCGATCTAGGAAGCTAAGTCACCACGAGTCGAGTTAGTACCAGTGTGGGGGACCCGCTGAGAAGTCTCGATGCTGTTCTTTTCTCTCTTTTTGCAAGCACTTGCATGGAAGTTGTAGCTGAAGTTGATGTGAAGTGTTGTGAAGTGAGTGTGAAGTGTAGTGAAGTGTGTATTGCAGGATGATGAGTGATGATGGAGAGAAGTGTTGTGAGTGTTAAGTAGGTGAGTTGATTGTTGGTTGTGAGAACGGTCATATCTGGTGGAAAGCGCCCTAACCCGTCCGATCTAGGAAGCTAAGTCACCACGAGTCGAGTTAGTACCAGTGTGGGGGACCCGCTGAGAAGTCTCGATGCTGTTCTTTTCTCTCTTTTTGCATGCACTTGCATGCAGTTGCATGGAGTGATGTGAGGTGTTGTGAAGTGCTGTGAAGTGGTGAGTCAGTAGAAGTGTAGTGAAGTGTGTATTGCAGGATGATGAGTGATGATGGAGAGAAGTGTTGTGAGTGTTAAGTAGGTGAGTTGATTGTTGGTTGTGAGAACGGTCATATCTGGTGGAAAGCGCCCTAACCCGTCCGATCTAGGAAGCTAAGTCACCACGAGTCGAGTTAGTACCAGTGTGGGGGACCCGCTGAGAAGTCTCGATGCTGTTCTTTTCTCTCTTTTTGCATGCACTTGCATGGAGTTGATGTGAAGTGATGTGAGTGTGGTGTGAAGTGTAGTGAAGTGTAGTGAGTGAAGTGATGAAGTGATGTGAAGTGTGTATTGCAGGATGATGAGTGATGATGGAGAGAAGTGTTGTGAGTGTTAAGTAGGTGAGTTGATTGTTGGTTGTGAGAACGGTCATATCTGGTGGAAAGCGCCCTAACCCGTCCGATCTAGGAAGCTAAGTCACCACGAGTCGAGTTAGTACCAGTGTGGGGGACCCGCTGAGAAGTCTCGATGCTGTTCTTTTCTCTCTTTTTGCATGCACTTGCATGGAGTTGATGTGAGGTGTTGTGAAGTGCTGTGAAGTGATGTGAAGTCGATATGAAGTGATGTGAAGTGTGTATTGCAGGATGATGAGTGATGATGGAGAGAAGTGTTGTGAGTGTTAAGTAGGTGAGTTGATTGTTGGTTGTGAGAACGGTCATATCTGGTGGAAAGCGCCCTAACCCGTCCGATCTAGGAAGCTAAGTCACCACGAGTCGAGTTAGTACCAGTGTGGGGGACCCGCTGAGAAGTCTCGATGCTGTTCTTTTCTCTCTTTTTGCATGCACTTGCATGGAGTTGCATGGAAGTGATGTGAAGTGTTGTGAAGTGATGTGAAGTGAGTGTAGAAGTGTAGTGAAGTGTGTATTGCAGGATGATGAGTGATGATGGAGCGAAGTGTTGTGAGTGTTAAGTAGGTGAGTTGATTGTTGGTTGTGAGAACGGTCATATCTGGTGGAAAGCGCCCTAACCCGTCCGATCTAGGAAGCTAAGTCACCACGAGTCGAGTTAGTACCAGTGTGGGGGACCCGCTGAGAAGTCTCGATGCTGTTCTTTTCTCTCTTTTTGCAAGCACTTGCATGGAGTGTAGTTGAGTTGATGTGAAGTGATGTGAAGTGATATGAAGTGTAGTGAAGTGTGTATTGCAGGATGATGAGTGATGATGGAGAGAAGTGTTGTGAGTGTTAAGTAGGTGAGTTGATTGTTGGTTGTGAGAACGGTCATATCTGGTGGAAAGCGCCCTAACCCGTCCGATCTAGGAAGCTAAGTCACCACGAGTCGAGTTAGTACCAGTGTGGGGGACCCGCTGAGAAGTCTCGATGCTGTTCTTTTCTCTCTTTTTGCATGCACTTGCATGGAGGTGTTGTGAAGTGATGTGAAGTGTTGTGAAGTGATGTGAAGTGTAGTGAAGTGTGTATTGCAGGATGATGAGTGATGATGGAGAGAAGTGTTGTGAGTGTTAAGTAGGTGAGTTGATTGTTGGTTGTGAGAACGGTCATATCTGGTGGAAAGCGCCCTAACCCGTCCGATCTAGGAAGCTAAGTCACCACGAGTCGAGTTAGTACCAGTGTGGGGGACCCGCTGAGAAGTCTCGATGCTGTTCTTTTCTCTCTTTTTGCATGCACTTGCATGGAGTTGATGTGAGGTGTTGTGAAGTGCTGTGAAGTGTAGTGAGTCGTGAAGTGTAGTGAAGTGTGTATTGCAGGATGATGAGTGATGATGGAGAGAAGTGTTGTGAGTGTTAAGTAGGTGAGTTGATTGTTGGTTGTGAGAACGGTCATATCTGGTGGAAAGCGCCCTAACCCGTCCGATCTAGGAAGCTAAGTCACCACGAGTCGAGTTAGTACCAGTGTGGGGGACCCGCTGAGAAGTCTCGATGCTGTTCTTTTCTCTCTTTTTGCATGCACTTGCATGCACTTGCATGTACTTGCATGTGACGTGTATGCACTTGCATGGAGTTGTGTGAAGTGCTGTGAAGTGATGTGAAGTCGATAGAAGTGTAGTGAAGTGTGTATTGCAGGATGATGAGTGATGATGGAGAGAAGTGTTGTGAGTGTTAAGTAGGTGAGTTGATTGTTGGTTGTGAGAACGGTCATATCTGGTGGAAAGCGCCCTAACCCGTCCGATCTAGGAAGCTAAGTCACCACGAGTCGAGTTAGTACCAGTGTGGGGGACCCGCTGAGAAGTCTCGATGCTGTTCTTTTCTCTCTTTTTGCATGCACTTGCATGGAGTTGATGTGAAGTGTTGTGAAGTGATGTGAAGTGATGTGAAGTGATATGAAGTGTAGTGAAGTGTGTATTGCAGGATGATGAGTGATGATGGAGAGAAGTGTTGTGAGTGTTAAGTAGGTGAGTTGATTGTTGGTTGTGAGAACGGTCATATCTGGTGGAAAGCGCCCTAACCCGTCCGATCTAGGAAGCTAAGTCACCACGAGTCGAGTTAGTACCAGTGTGGGGGACCCGCTGAGAAGTCTCGATGCTGTTCTTTTCTCTCTTTTTGCATGCACTTGCATGGAGTTGATGTGAAGTGTTGTGAAGTGCTGTGAAGTGTAGTGAGTCGATAGAAGTGTAGTGAAGTGTGTATTGCAGGATGATGAGTGATGATGGAGAGAAGTGTTGTGAGTGTTAAGTAGGTGAGTTGATTGTTGGTTGTGAGAACGGTCATATCTGGTGGAAAGCGCCCTAACCCGTCCGATCTAGGAAGCTAAGTCACCACGAGTCGAGTTAGTACCAGTGTGGGGGACCCGCTGAGAAGTCTCGATGCTGTTCTTTTCTCTCTTTTTGCATGCACTTGCATGGAGATGATGTGAGGTGTTGTGAAGTGATGTGAAGTGTAGTGAGTCAGATGGAAGTGTAGTGAAGTGTGTATTGCAGGATGATGAGTGATGATGGAGAGAAGTGTTGTGAGTGTTAAGTAGGTGAGTTGATTGTTGGTTGTGAGAACGGTCATATCTGGTGGAAAGCGCCCTAACCCGTCCGATCTAGGAAGCTAAGTCACCACGAGTCGAGTTAGTACCAGTGTGGGGGACCCGCTGAGAAGTCTCGATGCTGTTCTTTTCTCTCTTTTTGCATGCACTTGCATGCAGTTGCATGGAGGTGATGTGAGGTGATGTGAAGTGCTGTGAAGTGTAGTGAAGTGATGTGAGGATGTGAAGTGATGTGAAGTGTTGTGAAGTGTGTATTGCAGGATGATGAGTGATGATGGAGAGAAGTGTTGTGAGTGTTAAGTAGGTGAGTTGATTGTTGGTTGTGAGAACGGTCATATCTGGTGGAAAGCGCCCTAACCCGTCCGATCTAGGAAGCTAAGTCACCACGAGTCGAGTTAGTACCAGTGTGGGGGACCCGCTGAGAAGTCTCGATGCTGTTCTTTTCTCTCTTTTTGCATGCACTTGCATGGAGTTGCATGGAGGTGATGTGAAGTGTTGTGAAGTGCTGTGAAGTGTGAGTGATGTCAGATAGAAGTGTAGTGAAGTGTGTATTGCAGGATGATGAGTGATGATGGAGAGAAGTGTTGTGAGTGTTAAGTAGGTGAGTTGATTGTTGGTTGTGAGAACGGTCATATCTGGTGGAAAGCGCCCTAACCCGTCCGATCTAGGAAGCTAAGTCACCACGAGTCGAGTTAGTACCAGTGTGGGGGACCCGCTGAGAAGTCTCGATGCTGTTCTTTTCTCTCTTTTTGCAAGCACTTGCATGCAGATGCATGTGCAGTGATATGAAGTTGATGTGAAGTGCTGTGAAGTGATATGAAGTGTAGTGAAGTGTGTATTGCAGGATGATGAGTGATGATGGAGAGAAGTGTTGTGAGTGTTAAGTAGGTGAGTTGATTGTTGGTTGTGAGAACGGTCATATCTGGTGGAAAGCGCCCTAACCCGTCCGATCTAGGAAGCTAAGTCACCACGAGTCGAGTTAGTACCAGTGTGGGGGACCCGCTGAGAAGTCTCGATGCTGTTCTTTTCTCTCTTTTTGCATGCACTTGCATGCAGTTGATGTGAAGTGATGTGAAGTGTTGTGAAGTGCTGTGAAGTGATGTGAAAAGTGTAGTGAAGTGTGTATTGCAGGATGATGAGTGATGATGGAGCGAAGTGTTGTGAGTGTTAAGTAGGTGAGTTGATTGTTGGTTGTGAGAACGGTCATATCTGGTGGAAAGCGCCCTAACCCGTCCGATCTAGGAAGCTAAGTCACCACGAGTCGAGTTAGTACCAGTGTGGGGGACCCGCTGAGAAGTCTCGATGCTGTTCTTTTCTCTCTTTTTGCATGCACTTGCATGGAAGTGTAGTGAAGTGATGTGAAGTGATGTGAAGTGTAGTGAAGTGTTGTGAAGTGTGTATTGCAGGATGATGAGTGATGATGGAGAGAAGTGTTGTGAGTGTTAAGTAGGTGAGTTGATTGTTGGTTGTGAGAACGGTCATATCTGGTGGAAAGCGCCCTAACCCGTCCGATCTAGGAAGCTAAGTCACCACGAGTCGAGTTAGTACCAGTGTGGGGGACCCGCTGAGAAGTCTCGATGCTGTTCTTTTCTCTCTTTTTGCAAGCACTTGCATGGAAGTGATGTGAAGTGTTGTGAAGTAATGTGAAGTGATGTGAAGTGTAGTGAAGTGTGTATTGCAGGATGATGAGTGATGATGGAGAGAAGTGTTGTGAGTGTTAAGTAGGTGAGTTGATTGTTGGTTGTGAGAACGGTCATATCTGGTGGAAAGCGCCCTAACCCGTCCGATCTAGGAAGCTAAGTCACCACGAGTCGAGTTAGTACCAGTGTGGGGGACCCGCTGAGAAGTCTCGATGCTGTTCTTTTCTCTCTTTTTGCATGCACTTGCATGGAAGTTGTAGTGAAGTGATGTGTAAGTGCTGTGTGAAGTGATGTGAAGTGTAGTGAAGTGTGTATTGCAGGATGATGAGTGATGATGGAGAGAAGTGTTGTGAGTGTTAAGTAGGTGAGTTGATTGTTGGTTGTGAGAACGGTCATATCTGGTGGAAAGCGCCCTAACCCGTCCGATCTAGGAAGCTAAGTCACCACGAGTCGAGTTAGTACCAGTGTGGGGGACCCGCTGAGAAGTCTCGATGCTGTTCTTTCTTTTGCATGCACTTGCATGCACTTGCATGGAATGATGTGGAGATGTGAAGTGTGGATGTGTAGTGATGTGAGTGATATGAAGTGTAGTGGAAGTGTTATTGCAGGATGATGAGTGATGATGGAGCGAAGTGTTGGGAGTGTTAAGTAGGTGAGGTTGATTGTTGGTTGTGAGAACGGTCATATCTGGTGGAAAGCGCCCTAACCCGTCCGATCTAGGAAGCTAAGTCACCACGAGTCGAGTTAGTACCAGTGTGGGGGACCCCGCTGAGAAGTCTCGATGCTGTTCTTTTCTCTCTTTTGCATGCACTTGCATGGAATGTGGTTGATGTGAGGTGTTGTGAAGTGGTGAGTGTGAAGTGATGTGAAGTGATGTGAAGTGATGGAAGTGTGTATTGCAGGATGATGAGTGATGATGGAGCGAAGTGTTGTGAGTGTTAAGTAGGTGAGTTGATTGTTGGTTGTGAGAACGGTCATATCTGGTGGAAAGCGCCCTAACCCGTCCGATCTAGGAAGCTAAGTCACCACGAGTCGAGTTAGTACCAGTGTGGGGGACCCGCTGAGAAGTCTCGATGCTGTTCTTTTCTCTCTTTTTGCAAGCACTTGCATGGAAGTGATGTGAAGTGTTGTGAAGTAATGTGAAGTGATGTGAAGTGTAGTGAAGTGTGTATTGCAGGATGATGAGTGATGATGGGGCGAAGTGTTGTGAGTGTTAAGTAGGTGAGTGGATGGTTTGTGAGAACAGTCATATCTGGTGGAAGCGCCCTAACCCGTCCGATCTGGAAGCTAAGTCACCACGAGTCGGGTTATACCAGTGTGGGGGACCCGCTGAGAAGTCTCGATGCTGTTCTTTTCTCTCTTTTTGCAAGCACTTGCATGGAAGTGATGTGAAGTGTTGTGAAGTAATGTGAAGTGATGTGAAGTGTAGTGAAGTGTGTATTGCAGGATGATGAGTGATGATGGAGAGAAGTGTTGTGAGTGTTAAGTAGGTGAGTTGATTGTTGGTTGTGAGAACGGTCATATCTGGTGGAAAGCGCCCTAACCCGTCCGATCTAGGAAGCTAAGTCACCACGAGTCGAGTTAGTACCAGTGTGGGGGACCCGCTGAGAAGTCTCGATGCTGTTCTTTTCTCTCTTTTTGCATGCACTTGCATGGAGATGATGTGAAGTGATATGAAGTGATGTGAAGTGATGTGAAGTGATGTGAAGTGTAGTGAAGTGTGTATTGCAGGATGATGAGTGATGATGGAGCGAAGTGTTGTGAGTGTTAAGTAGGTGAGTTGATTGTTGGTTGTGAGAACGGTCATATCTGGTGGAAAGCGCCCTAACCCGTCCGATCTAGGAAGCTAAGTCACCACGAGTCGAGTTAGTACCAGTGTGGGGGACCCGCTGAGAAGTCTCGATGCTGTTCTTTTCTCTCTTTTTGCATGCACTTGCATGGAGATGATGTGAAGTGATGTGAAGTGATGTGAAGTGATGTGAAGTGTAGTGAAGTGATGGTGATGGAAGTGTGTGTGAAGTGTATTGCAGGATGATGAGTGATGATGGAGAGAAGTGTTGTGAGTGTTAAGTAGGTGAGTTGATTGTTGGTTGTGAGAACGGTCATATCTGGTGGAAAGCGCCCTAACCCGTCCGATCTAGGAAGCTAAGTCACCACGAGTCGAGTTAGTACCAGTGTGGGGGACCCGCTGAGAAGTCTCGATGCTGTTCTTTTCTCTCTTTTTGCAAGCACTTGCATGGAAGTGATGTGAAGTGTTGTGAAGTAATGTGAAGTGATGTGAAGTGATGAAGTGATGTGAAGTGTGTATTGCAGGATGATGAGTGATGATGGAGCGAAGTGTTGTGAGTGTTAAGTAGGTGAGTTGATTGTTGGTTGTGAGAACGGTCATATCTGGTGGAAAGCGCCCTAACCCGTCCGATCTAGGAAGCTAAGTCACCACGAGTCGAGTTAGTACCAGTGTGGGGGACCCGCTGAGAAGTCTCGATGCTGTTCTTTTCTCTCTTTTTGCATGCACTTGCATGGAGATGATGTGAAGTGATATGAAGTGATGTGAAGTGATGTGAAGTGATGTGAAGTGTTGTGAAGTGTGTATTGCAGGATGATGAGTGATGATGGAGAGAAGTGTTGTGAGTGTTAAGTAGGTGAGTTGATTGTTGGTTGTGAGAACGGTCATATCTGGTGGAAAGCGCCCTAACCCGTCCGATCTAGGAAGCTAAGTCACCACGAGTCGAGTTAGTACCAGTGTGGGGGACCCGCTGAGAAGTCTCGATGCTGTTCTTTTCTCTCTTTTTGCATGCACTTGCATGGAGATGATGTGAAGTGATGTGAAGTGATGAAGTGATGTGAAGTGATGTGAAGTGTAGTGAAGTGTGTATTGCAGGATGATGAGTGATGATGGAGAGAAGTGTTGTGAGTGTTAAGTAGGTGAGTTGATTGTTGGTTGTGAGAACGGTCATATCTGGTGGAAAGCGCCCTAACCCGTCCGATCTAGGAAGCTAAGTCACCACGAGTCGAGTTAGTACCAGTGTGGGGGACCCGCTGAGAAGTCTCGATGCTGTTCTTTTCTCTCTTTTTGCATGCACTTGCATGGACTTGATGTGAAGTGTTGTGAAGTGATGTGAAGTGATGTGAAGTGTGGAAGTGGTGATGTGAAGTGTTGTGAAGTGTGTGAAGTGTGTATTGCAGGATGATGAGTGATGATGGAGCGAAGTGTTGTGGAGTGTTAAGTAGGTGAGTTGATTGTTGGTTGTGAGAACGGTCATATCTGGTGGAAAGCGCCCTAACCCGTCCGATCTAGGAAGCTAAGTCACCACGAGTCGAGTTAGTACCAGTGTGGGGGACCCGCTGAGAAGTCTCGATGCTGTTCTTTTCTCTCTTTTTGCATGCACTTGCATGGAGATGATGTGAAGTGTTGTGAAGTGATGTGAAGTGATGTGAAGTGTTGTGAAGTGTGTATTGCAGGATGATGAGTGATGATGGAGAGAAGTGTTGTGAGTGTTAAGTAGGTGAGTTGATTGTTGGTTGTGAGAACGGTCATATCTGGTGGAAAGCGCCCTAACCCGTCCGATCTAGGAAGCTAAGTCACCACGAGTCGAGTTAGTACCAGTGTGGGGGACCCGCTGAGAAGTCTCGATGCTGTTCTTTTCTCTCTTTTTGCATGCACTTGCATGGAAGTGATGTGAGTGATGTGAAGTGATGTGAAGTGTAGTGAAGTGTGTATTGCAGGATGATGAGTGATGATGGAGCGAAGTGTTGTGAGTGTTAAGTAGGTGAGTTGATTGTTGGTTGTGAGAACGGTCATATCTGGTGGAAAGCGCCCTAACCCGTCCGATCTAGGAAGCTAAGTCACCACGAGTCGAGTTAGTACCAGTGTGGGGGACCCGCTGAGAAGTCTCGATGCTGTTCTTTTCTCTCTTTTTGCATGCACTTGCATGCACTTGATGTGAAGTGATGTGAAGTGTTGTGAAGTAATGTGAAGTGATGTGAAGTGTAGTGAAGTGTGTATTGCAGGATGATGAGTGATGATGGAGAGAAGTGTTGTGAGTGTTAAGTAGGTGAGTTGATTGTTGGTTGTGAGAACGGTCATATCTGGTGGAAAGCGCCCTAACCCGTCCGATCTAGGAAGCTAAGTCACCACGAGTCGAGTTAGTACCAGTGTGGGGGACCCGCTGAGAAGTCTCGATGCTGTTCTTTTCTCTCTTTTTGCATGCACTTGCATGGAAGTGATGATGTGTGTGTTGTGAAGTGATGTGAAGTGATGTGAAGTGTTGTGAAGTGTGTATTGCAGGATGATGAGTGATGATGGAGAGAAGTGTTGTGAGTGTTAAGTAGGTGAGTTGATTGTTGGTTGTGAGAACGGTCATATCTGGTGGAAAGCGCCCTAACCCGTCCGATCTAGGAAGCTAAGTCACCACGAGTCGAGTTAGTACCAGTGTGGGGGACCCGCTGAGAAGTCTCGATGCTGTTCTTTTCTCTCTTTTTGCATGCACTTGCATGCATGAGATTGTATGCTGAGTGGGATGTGATATGATGTGAGTGATGTGAAGTGTTGTGAAATGTGTATTGGGATGATGAGTGATGATGGAGCGAAGTGTTGTGAGTGTTAAGTAGGTGAGTTGATTGTTGGTTGTGAGAACGGTCATATCTGGTGGAAAGCGCCCTAACCCGTCCGATCTAGGAAGCTAAGTCACCACGAGTCGAGTTAGTACCAGTGTGGGGGACCCGCTGAGAAGTCTCGATGCTGTTCTTTTCTCTCTTTTTGCATGCACTTGCATGGAGATGAATGTTGAAGTGTGTGAAGTTGATGTGAAGTGATGTGAAGTGTTGTGAAGTGTGTATTGCAGGATGATGAGTGATGATGGAGAGAAGTGTTGTGAGTGTTAAGTAGGTGAGTTGATTGTTGGTTGTGAGAACGGTCATATCTGGTGGAAAGCGCCCTAACCCGTCCGATCTAGGAAGCTAAGTCACCACGAGTCGAGTTAGTACCAGTGTGGGGGACCCGCTGAGAAGTCTCGATGCTGTTCTTTTCTCTCTTTTTGCATGCACTTGCATGGAGTGTGATGTGAAGTGTTGTGAAGTGGATGTGAAGTGATGTGAAGTGTTGTGAAGTGTGTATTGCAGGATGATGAGTGATGATGGAGAGAAGTGTTGTGAGTGTTAAGTAGGTGAGTTGATTGTTGGTTGTGAGAACGGTCATATCTGGTGGAAAGCGCCCTAACCCGTCCGATCTAGGAAGCTAAGTCACCACGAGTCGAGTTAGTACCAGTGTGGGGGACCCGCTGAGAAGTCTCGATGCTGTTCTTTTCTCTCTTTTTGCATGCACTTGCATGGAAGTGATGTTGATGTGTTGTGTGAAGTTATGTGAAGTGATGTGAAGTGTTGTGAAGTGTGTATTGCAGGATGATGAGTGATGATGGAGCGAAGTGTTGTGAGTGTTAAGTAGGTGAGTTGATTGTTGGTTGTGAGAACGGTCATATCTGGTGGAAAGCGCCCTAACCCGTCCGATCTAGGAAGCTAAGTCACCACGAGTCGAGTTAGTACCAGTGTGGGGGACCCGCTGAGAAGTCTCGATGCTGTTCTTTTCTCTCTTTTTGCATGCACTTGCATGGAAGTGATGTGAAGTGTTGCTGAAGTGATGTGAGGTGATGTGAAGTGTTGTGAAGTGTGTATTGCAGGATGATGAGTGATGATGGAGAGAAGTGTTGTGAGTGTTAAGTAGGTGAGTTGATTGTTGGTTGTGAGAACGGTCATATCTGGTGGAAAGCGCCCTAACCCGTCCGATCTAGGAAGCTAAGTCACCACGAGTCGAGTTAGTACCAGTGTGGGGGACCCGCTGAGAAGTCTCGATGCTGTTCTTTTCTCTCTTTTTGCATGCACTTGCATGGAAGTGCATGTGTTGTATGCACTTGTATGCACTTGCATGGAGTTGATGTGAGGTGTTGTGAAGTGTTGTGAAATGTGTATTACAGGATGATGAGTGATGATGGAGAGAAGTGTTGTGAGTGTTAAGTAGGTGAGTTGATTGTTGGTTGTGAGAACGGTCATATCTGGTGGAAAGCGCCCTAACCCGTCCGATCTAGGAAGCTAAGTCACCACGAGTCGAGTTAGTACCAGTGTGGGGGACCCGCTGAGAAGTCTCGATGCTGTTCTTTTCTCTCTTTTTGCATGCACTTGCATGCACTTGCATGCACTTGTATGCACTTGCATGGAGTTGATGTGAGGTGTTGTGAAGTGTTGTGAAGTGTGTATTACAGGATGATGAGTGATGATGGAGAGAAGTGTTGTGAGTGTTAAGTAGGTGAGTTGATTGTTGGTTGTGAGAACGGTCATATCTGGTGGAAAGCGCCCTAACCCGTCCGATCTAGGAAGCTAAGTCACCACGAGTCGAGTTAGTACCAGTGTGGGGGACCCGCTGAGAAGTCTCGATGCTGTTCTTTTCTCTCTTTTTGCATGCACTTGCATGCACTTGCAAGCTTGTATGCTTGCAACTTGTATGCACTTGCATGGAGTTGATGTGAGGTGTTGTGAAGTGTTGTGAAATGTGTATTACAGGATGATGAGTGATGATGGAGAGAAGTGTTGTGAGTGTTAAGTAGGTGAGTTGATTGTTGGTTGTGAGAACGGTCATATCTGGTGGAAAGCGCCCTAACCCGTCCGATCTAGGAAGCTAAGTCACCACGAGTCGAGTTAGTACCAGTGTGGGGGACCCGCTGAGAAGTCTCGATGCTGTTCTTTTCTCTCTTTTTGCATGCACTTGCATGCACTTGTGCACTTGTATGCACTTGCATGCACTTGCATGCACTTGCATGGGAGTTGATGTGAGGTGTTGTGAAGTGTTGTGAAATGTGTATTACAGGATGATGAGTGATGATGGAGAGAAGTGTTGTGAGTGTTAAGTAGGTGAGTTGATTGTTGGTTGTGAGAACGGTCATATCTGGTGGAAAGCGCCCTAACCCGTCCGATCTAGGAAGCTAAGTCACCACGAGTCGAGTTAGTACCAGTGTGGGGGACCCGCTGAGAAGTCTCGATGCTGTTCTTTTCTCTCTTTTTGCATGCACTTGCATGCACTTGTATGCACTTGTATGCACTTGTATGGAGTTGATGTGAGGTGTTGTGAAGTGTTGTGAAATGTGTATTACAGGATGATGAGTGATGATGGAGAGAAGTGTTGTGAGTGTTAAGTAGGTGAGTTGATTGTTGGTTGTGAGAACGGTCATATCTGGTGGAAAGCGCCCTAACCCGTCCGATCTAGGAAGCTAAGTCACCACGAGTCGAGTTAGTACCAGTGTGGGGGACCCGCTGAGAAGTCTCGATGCTGTTCTTTTCTCTCTTTTTGCATACGTGCATGCACTTGCATGCACACTTGCATGCACTTGTATGCACTTGTATGCACTTGCATGGAGTTGATGTGAGGTGTTGTGAAGTGTTGTGAAATGTGTATTACAGGATGATGAGTGATGATGGAGAGAAGTGTTGTGAGTGTTAAGTAGGTGAGTTGATTGTTGGTTGTGAGAACGGTCATATCTGGTGGAAAGCGCCCTAACCCGTCCGATCTAGGAAGCTAAGTCACCACGAGTCGAGTTAGTACCAGTGTGGGGGACCCGCTGAGAAGTCTCGATGCTGTTCTTTTCTCTCTTTTTGCATGCACTTGCATGCACTTGCATTGTATGCACTTGTATGCACTTGTATGCACTTGCATGGAGTTGATGTGAGGTGTTGTGAAGTGTTGTGAAATGTGTATTACAGGATGATGAGTGATGATGGAGAGAAGTGTTGTGAGTGTTAAGTAGGTGAGTTGATTGTTGGTTGTGAGAACGGTCATATCTGGTGGAAAGCGCCCTAACCCGTCCGATCTAGGAAGCTAAGTCACCACGAGTCGAGTTAGTACCAGTGTGGGGGACCCGCTGAGAAGTCTCGATGCTGTTCTTTTCTCTCTTTTTGCATGCACTTGCATGCACTTGGCATGCACTTGATGCACTTGCATGCACTTGCATGGAGTTGATGTGAGGTGTTGTGAAGTGTTGTGAAATGTGTATTACAGGATGATGAGTGATGATGGAGAGAAGTGTTGTGAGTGTTAAGTAGGTGAGTTGATTGTTGGTTGTGAGAACGGTCATATCTGGTGGAAAGCGCCCTAACCCGTCCGATCTAGGAAGCTAAGTCACCACGAGTCGAGTTAGTACCAGTGTGGGGGACCCGCTGAGAAGTCTCGATGCTGTTCTTTTCTCTCTTTTTGCATGCACTTGCATGCACTTGTATGCACTTGTATGCACTTGCATGCACTTGTATGCACTTGTATGCACTTGCATGGAGTTGATGTGAGGTGTTGTGAAGTGTTGTGAAATGTGTATTACAGGATGATGAGTGATGATGGAGAGAAGTGTTGTGAGTGTTAAGTAGGTGAGTTGATTGTTGGTTGTGAGAACGGTCATATCTGGTGGAAAGCGCCCTAACCCGTCCGATCTAGGAAGCTAAGTCACCACGAGTCGAGTTAGTACCAGTGTGGGGGACCCGCTGAGAAGTCTCGATGCTGTTCTTTTCTCTCTTTTTGCATGCACTTGCATGCACTTGCAAACTTGTTGCACTTGCATGCACTTGTATGCACTTGCATGGAGTTGATGTGAGGTGTTGTGAAGTGTTGTGAAATGTGTATTACAGGATGATGAGTGATGATGGAGAGAAGTGTTGTGAGTGTTAAGTAGGTGAGTTGATTGTTGGTTGTGAGAACGGTCATATCTGGTGGAAAGCGCCCTAACCCGTCCGATCTAGGAAGCTAAGTCACCACGAGTCGAGTTAGTACCAGTGTGGGGGACCCGCTGAGAAGTCTCGATGCTGTTCTTTTCTCTCTTTTTGCATGCACTTGCATGCACTTGTATGCACTTGTATGCACTTGTATGGAGTTGATGTGAGGTGTTGTGAAGTGTTGTGAAATGTGTATTACAGGATGATGAGTGATGATGGAGAGAAGTGTTGTGAGTGTTAAGTAGGTGAGTTGATTGTTGGTTGTGAGAACGGTCATATCTGGTGGAAAGCGCCCTAACCCGTCCGATCTAGGAAGCTAAGTCACCACGAGTCGAGTTAGTACCAGTGTGGGGGACCCGCTGAGAAGTCTCGATGCTGTTCTTTTCTCTCTTTTTGCATGCACTTGCATGCAGATGTATGCACTTGCATGCACTTGTATGCACTTGTATGCACTTGCATGGAGTTGATGTGAGGTGTTGTGAAGTGTTGTGAAATGTGTATTACAGGATGATGAGTGATGATGGAGAGAAGTGTTGTGAGTGTTAAGTAGGTGAGTTGATTGTTGGTTGTGAGAACGGTCATATCTGGTGGAAAGCGCCCTAACCCGTCCGATCTAGGAAGCTAAGTCACCACGAGTCGAGTTAGTACCAGTGTGGGGGACCCGCTGAGAAGTCTCGATGCTGTTCTTTTCTCTCTTTTTGCATGCACTTGCATGCACTTGTATGCACTTGTATGCACTTGTATGGAGTTGATGTGAGGTGTTGTGAAGTGTTGTGAAATGTGTATTACAGGATGATGAGTGATGATGGAGAGAAGTGTTGTGAGTGTTAAGTAGGTGAGTTGATTGTTGGTTGTGAGAACGGTCATATCTGGTGGAAAGCGCCCTAACCCGTCCGATCTAGGAAGCTAAGTCACCACGAGTCGAGTTAGTACCAGTGTGGGGGACCCGCTGAGAAGTCTCGATGCTGTTCTTTTCTCTCTTTTTGCATGCACTTGCATGCACTTGAAGTGACTTGCATGCACTTGTATGCACTTGTATGCACTTGCTGGAGTTGATGTGAGGTGTTGTGAAGTGTTGTGAAATGTGTATTACAGGATGATGAGTGATGATGGAGAGAAGTGTTGTGAGTGTTAAGTAGGTGAGTTGATTGTTGGTTGTGAGAACGGTCATATCTGGTGGAAAGCGCCCTAACCCGTCCGATCTAGGAAGCTAAGTCACCACGAGTCGAGTTAGTACCAGTGTGGGGGACCCGCTGAGAAGTCTCGATGCTGTTCTTTTCTCTCTTTTTGCATGCACTTGCATGCACTTGCAACTTGTATGCACTTGCATGCACTTGTATGCACTTGTATGCACTTGTATGGAGTTGATGTGAGGTGTTGTGAAGTGTTGTGAAATGTGTATTACAGGATGATGAGTGATGATGGAGAGAAGTGTTGTGAGTGTTAAGTAGGTGAGTTGATTGTTGGTTGTGAGAACGGTCATATCTGGTGGAAAGCGCCCTAACCCGTCCGATCTAGGAAGCTAAGTCACCACGAGTCGAGTTAGTACCAGTGTGGGGGGACCCGCTGAGAAGTCTCGATGCTGTTCTTTTCTCTCTTTTTGCATGCACTTGCATGCACTTGCAAGCACTTGCATGCACTTGTATGCACTTGTATGCACTTGCATGGAGTTGATGTGAGGTGTTGTGAAGTGTTGTGAAATGTGTATTACAGGATGATGAGTGATGATGGAGAGAAGTGTTGTGAGTGTTAAGTAGGTGAGTTGATTGTTGGTTGTGAGAACGGTCATATCTGGTGGAAAGCGCCCTAACCCGTCCGATCTAGGAAGCTAAGTCACCACGAGTCGAGTTAGTACCAGTGTGGGGGACCCGCTGAGAAGTCTCGATGCTGTTCTTTTCTCTCTTTTTGCATGCACTTGCATGCACTTGCTGCTTGTATGCACTTGCATGCACTTGTATGCACTTGTATGCACTTGCATGGAGTTGATGTGAGGTGTTGTGAAGTGTTGTGAAATGTGTATTACAGGATGATGAGTGATGATGGAGAGAAGTGTTGTGAGTGTTAAGTAGGTGAGTTGATTGTTGGTTGTGAGAACGGTCATATCTGGTGGAAAGCGCCCTAACCCGTCCGATCTAGGAAGCTAAGTCACCACGAGTCGAGTTAGTACCAGTGTGGGGGACCCGCTGAGAAGTCTCGATGCTGTTCTTTTCTCTCTTTTTGCATGCACTTGCATGCACTTGTATGCACTTGTGATGCACTTGTATGGAGTTGATGTGAGGTGTTGTGAAGTGTTGTGAAATGTGTATTACAGGATGATGAGTGATGATGGAGAGAAGTGTTGTGAGTGTTAAGTAGGTGAGTTGATTGTTGGTTGTGAGAACGGTCATATCTGGTGGAAAGCGCCCTAACCCGTCCGATCTAGGAAGCTAAGTCACCACGAGTCGAGTTAGTACCAGTGTGGGGGACCCGCTGAGAAGTCTCGATGCTGTTCTTTTCTCTCTTTTTGCATGCACTTGCATGCACTTGCTTCACTTGTATGCACTTGCATGCACTTGTATGCACTTGTATGCACTTGCATGGAGTTGATGTGAGGTGTTGTGAAGTGTTGTGAAATGTGTATTACAGGATGATGAGTGATGATGGAGAGAAGTGTTGTGAGTGTTAAGTAGGTGAGTTGATTGTTGGTTGTGAGAACGGTCATATCTGGTGGAAAGCGCCCTAACCCGTCCGATCTAGGAAGCTAAGTCACCACGAGTCGAGTTAGTACCAGTGTGGGGGACCCGCTGAGAAGTCTCGATGCTGTTCTTTTCTCTCTTTTTGCATGCACTTGCATGCACTTGTGATGCACTTGTATGCACTTGTATGGAGTTGATGTGAGGTGTTGTGAAGTGTTGTGAAATGTGTATTACAGGATGATGAGTGATGATGGAGAGAAGTGTTGTGAGTGTTAAGTAGGTGAGTTGATTGTTGGTTGTGAGAACGGTCATATCTGGTGGAAAGCGCCCTAACCCGTCCGATCTAGGAAGCTAAGTCACCACGAGTCGAGTTAGTACCAGTGTGGGGGACCCGCTGAGAAGTCTCGATGCTGTTCTTTTCTCTCTTTTTGCATGCACTTGCATGCACTTGCATGCACTTGCATGCACTTGTATGCACTTGCATGGAGTTGATGTGAGGTGTTGTGAAGTGTTGTGAAATGTGTATTACAGGATGATGAGTGATGATGGAGAGAAGTGTTGTGAGTGTTAAGTAGGTGAGTTGATTGTTGGTTGTGAGAACGGTCATATCTGGTGGAAAGCGCCCTAACCCGTCCGATCTAGGAAGCTAAGTCACCACGAGTCGAGTTAGTACCAGTGTGGGGGACCCGCTGAGAAGTCTCGATGCTGTTCTTTTCTCTCTTTTTGCATGCACTTGCATGCACTTGCAAGCACTTGTATGCACTTGCATGCACTTGTATGCACTTGTATGCACTTGTATGGAGTTGATGTGAGGTGTTGTGAAGTGTTGTGAAATGTGTATTACAGGATGATGAGTGATGATGGAGAGAAGTGTTGTGAGTGTTAAGTAGGTGAGTTGATTGTTGGTTGTGAGAACGGTCATATCTGGTGGAAAGCGCCCTAACCCGTCCGATCTAGGAAGCTAAGTCACCACGAGTCGAGTTAGTACCAGTGTGGGGGACCCGCTGGGAAGTCTCGATGCTGTTCTTTTCTCTCTTTTTGCATGCACTTGCATGCACTTGGCTTGACTTGCATGCACTTGTATGCACTTGTATGCACTTGCATGGAGTTGATGTGAGGTGTTGTGAAGTGTTGTGAAATGTGTATTACAGGATGATGAGTGATGATGGAGAGAAGTGTTGTGAGTGTTAAGTAGGTGAGTTGATTGTTGGTTGTGAGAACGGTCATATCTGGTGGAAAGCGCCCTAACCCGTCCGATCTAGGAAGCTAAGTCACCACGAGTCGAGTTAGTACCAGTGTGGGGGACCCGCTGAGAAGTCTCGATGCTGTTCTTTTCTCTCTTTTTTGCATGCACTTGCATGCACAGCCTGATGCACTTGATGCACTTGTATGCACTTGTATGCACTTGCATGGAGTTGATGTGAGGTGTTGTGAAGTGTTGTGAAATGTGTATTACAGGATGATGAGTGATGATGGAGAGAAGTGTTGTGAGTGTTAAGTAGGTGAGTTGATTGTTGGTTGTGAGAACGGTCATATCTGGTGGAAAGCGCCCTAACCCGTCCGATCTAGGAAGCTAAGTCACCACGAGTCGAGTTAGTACCAGTGTGGGGGACCCGCTGAGAAGTCTCGATGCTGTTCTTTTCTCTCTTTTTGCATGCACTTGCATGCACTTGTATGCACTTGTATGCACTTGTATGGAGTTGATGTGAGGTGTTGTGAAGTGTTGTGAAATGTGTATTACAGGATGATGAGTGATGATGGAGAGAAGTGTTGTGAGTGTTAAGTAGGTGAGTTGATTGTTGGTTGTGAGAACGGTCATATCTGGTGGAAAGCGCCCTAACCCGTCCGATCTAGGAAGCTAAGTCACCACGAGTCGAGTTAGTACCAGTGTGGGGGACCCGCTGAGAAGTCTCGATGCTGTTCTTTTCTCTCTTTTTGCATGCACTTGCATGCACTTGCAAGCACTTGTATGCACTTGCATGCACTTGTATGCACTTGTATGCACTTGCATGGAGTTGATGTGAGGTGTTGTGAAGTGTTGTGAAATGTGTATTACAGGATGATGAGTGATGATGGAGAGAAGTGTTGTGAGTGTTAAGTAGGTGAGTTGATTGTTGGTTGTGAGAACGGTCATATCTGGTGGAAAGCGCCCTAACCCGTCCGATCTAGGAAGCTAAGTCACCACGAGTCGAGTTAGTACCAGTGTGGGGGACCCGCTGAGAAGTCTCGATGCTGTTCTTTTCTCTCTTTTTGCATGCACTTGCATGCACTTGCAAGCACTTGTATGCACTTGCATGCACTTGTATGCACTTGTATGCACTTGCATGGAGTTGATGTGAGGTGTTGTGAAGTGTTGTGAAATGTGTATTACAGGATGATGAGTGATGATGGAGAGAAGTGTTGTGAGTGTTAAGTAGGTGAGTTGATTGTTGGTTGTGAGAACGGTCATATCTGGTGGAAAGCGCCCTAACCCGTCCGATCTAGGAAGCTAAGTCACCACGAGTCGAGTTAGTACCAGTGTGGGGGACCCGCTGAGAAGTCTCGATGCTGTTCTTTTCTCTCTTTTTGCATGCACTTGCATGCACTTGCAAGCACTTGTATGCACTTGCATGCACTTGTATGCACTTGTATGCACTTGCATGGAGTTGATGTGAGGTGTTGTGAAGTGTTGTGAAATGTGTATTACAGGATGATGAGTGATGATGGAGAGAAGTGTTGTGAGTGTTAAGTAGGTGAGTTGATTGTTGGTTGTGAGAACGGTCATATCTGGTGGAAAGCGCCCTAACCCGTCCGATCTAGGAAGCTAAGTCACCACGAGTCGAGTTAGTACCAGTGTGGGGGACCCGCTGAGAAGTCTCGATGCTGTTCTTTTCTCTCTTTTTGCATGCACTTGCATGCACTTGTATGCACTTGTATGCACTTGTATGGAGTTGATGTGAGTGGTGTTGTGAAGTGTTGTGAAATGTGTATTACAGGATGATGAGTGATGATGGAGAGAAGTGTTGTGAGTGTTAAGTAGGTGAGTTGATTGTTGGTTGTGAGAACGGTCATATCTGGTGGAAAGCGCCCTAACCCGTCCGATCTAGGAAGCTAAGTCACCACGAGTCGAGTTAGTACCAGTGTGGGGGACCCGCTGAGAAGTCTCGATGCTGTTCTTTTCTCTCTTTTTGCATGCACTTGCATGCACTTGCAAGCACTTGCATGCACTTGTATGCACTTGTATGCACTTGCATGGAGTTGATGTGAGGTGTTGTGAAGTGTTGTGAAATGTGTATTACAGGATGATGAGTGATGATGGAGAGAAGTGTTGTGAGTGTTAAGTAGGTGAGTTGATTGTTGGTTGTGAGAACGGTCATATCTGGTGGAAAGCGCCCTAACCCGTCCGATCTAGGAAGCTAAGTCACCACGAGTCGAGTTAGTACCAGTGTGGGGGACCCGCTGAGAAGTCTCGATGCTGTTCTTTTCTCTCTTTTTGCATGCACTTGCATGCACTTGCAAGCACTTGCATGCACTTGTATGCACTTGTATGCACTTGCATGGAGTTGATGTGAGGTGTTGTGAAGTGTTGTGAAATGTGTATTACAGGATGATGAGTGATGATGGAGAGAAGTGTTGTGAGTGTTAAGTAGGTGAGTTGATTGTTGGTTGTGAGAACGGTCATATCTGGTGGAAAGCGCCCTAACCCGTCCGATCTAGGAAGCTAAGTCACCACGAGTCGAGTTAGTACCAGTGTGGGGGACCCGCTGAGAAGTCTCGATGCTGTTCTTTTCTCTCTTTTTGCATGCACTTGCATGCACTTGTGTAACTGTGTATGCACTTGCATGCACTTGTATGCACTTGTATGCACTTGCATGGAGTTGATGTGAGGTGTTGTGAAGTGTTGTGAAATGTGTATTACAGGATGATGAGTGATGATGGAGAGAAGTGTTGTGAGTGTTAAGTAGGTGAGTTGATTGTTGGTTGTGAGAACGGTCATATCTGGTGGAAAGCGCCCTAACCCGTCCGATCTAGGAAGCTAAGTCACCACGAGTCGAGTTAGTACCAGTGTGGGGGACCCGCTGAGAAGTCTCGATGCTGTTCTTTTCTCTCTTTTGCTGCATGCACTTGCATGCACTTGTATGCACTTGCATGCACTTGATGCACTTGTATGCACTTGCATGGAGTTGATGTGAGGTGTTGTGAAGTGTTGTGAAATGTGTATTACAGGATGATGAGTGATGATGGAGAGAAGTGTTGTGAGTGTTAAGTAGGTGAGTTGATTGTTGGTTGTGAGAACGGTCATATCTGGTGGAAAGCGCCCTAACCCGTCCGATCTAGGAAGCTAAGTCACCACGAGTCGAGTTAGTACCAGTGTGGGGGACCCGCTGAGAAGTCTCGATGCTGTTCTTTTCTCTCTTTTTGCATGCACTTGCATGCACTTGCAAGCACTTGTATGCACTTGCATGCACTTGTATGCACTTGCATGCACTTGCATGGAGTTGATGTGAGGTGTTGTGAAGTGTTGTGAAATGTGTATTACAGGATGATGAGTGATGATGGAGAGAAGTGTTGTGAGTGTTAAGTAGGTGAGTTGATTGTTGGTTGTGAGAACGGTCATATCTGGTGGAAAGCGCCCTAACCCGTCCGATCTAGGAAGCTAAGTCACCACGAGTCGAGTTAGTACCAGTGTGGGGGACCCGCTGAGAAGTCTCGATGCTGTTCTTTTCTCTCTTTTTGCATGCACTTGCATGCACTTGCAAGCCTGTATGCACTTGCATGCACTTGTATGCACTTGTATGCACTTGCATGGAGTTGATGTGAGGTGTTGTGAAGTGTTGTGAAATGTGTATTACAGGATGATGAGTGATGATGGAGAGAAGTGTTGTGAGTGTTAAGTAGGTGAGTTGATTGTTGGTTGTGAGAACGGTCATATCTGGTGGAAAGCGCCCTAACCCGTCCGATCTAGGAAGCTAAGTCACCACGAGTCGAGTTAGTACCAGTGTGGGGGACCCGCTGAGAAGTCTCGATGCTGTTCTTTTCTCTCTTTTTGCATGCACTTGCATGCACTTGCATGCACTTGTATGCACTTGCATGGAGTTGATGTGAGGTGTTGTGAAGTGTTGTGAAATGTGTATTACAGGATGATGAGTGATGATGGAGAGAAGTGTTGTGAGTGTTAAGTAGGTGAGTTGATTGTTGGTTGTGAGAACGGTCATATCTGGTGGAAAGCGCCCTAACCCGTCCGATCTAGGAAGCTAAGTCACCACGAGTCGAGTTAGTACCAGTGTGGGGGACCCGCTGAGAAGTCTCGATGCTGTTCTTTTCTCTCTTTTTGCATGCACTTGCATGCACTTGTATGCACTTGCATGCACTTGTATGCACTTGTATGCACTTGCATGGAGTTGATGTGAGGTGTTGTGAAGTGTTGTGAAATGTGTATTACAGGATGATGAGTGATGATGGAGAGAAGTGTTGTGAGTGTTAAGTAGGTGAGTTGATTGTTGGTTGTGAGAACGGTCATATCTGGTGGAAAGCGCCCTAACCCGTCCGATCTAGGAAGCTAAGTCACCACGAGTCGAGTTAGTACCAGTGTGGGGGACCCGCTGAGAAGTCTCGATGCTGTTCTTTTCTCTCTTTTTGCATGCACTTGCATGCACTTGTATGCACTTGTATGCACTTGTATGGAGTTGATGTGAGGTGTTGTGAAGTGTTGTGAAATGTGTATTACAGGATGATGAGTGATGATGGAGAGAAGTGTTGTGAGTGTTAAGTAGGTGAGTTGATTGTTGGTTGTGAGAACGGTCATATCTGGTGGAAAGCGCCCTAACCCGTCCGATCTAGGAAGCTAAGTCACCACGAGTCGAGTTAGTACCAGTGTGGGGGACCCGCTGAGAAGTCTCGATGCTGTTCTTTTCTCTCTTTTTGCATGCACTTGCATGCACTTGCAAGCACTTGTATGCACTTGCATGCACTTGTATGCACTTGTATGCACTTGCATGGTGGAGTTGATGTGAGGTGTTGTGAAGTGTTGTGAAATGTGTATTACAGGATGATGAGTGATGATGGAGAGAAGTGTTGTGAGTGTTAAGTAGGTGAGTTGATTGTTGGTTGTGAGAACGGTCATATCTGGTGGAAAGCGCCCTAACCCGTCCGATCTAGGAAGCTAAGTCACCACGAGTCGAGTTAGTACCAGTGTGGGGGACCCGCTGAGAAGTCTCGATGCTGTTCTTTTCTCTCTTTTTGCATGCACTTGCATGCACTTGCAAGCACTTGTATGCACTTGCATGCACTTGTATGCACTTGCATGGAGTTGATGTGAGGTGTTGTGAAGTGTTGTGAAATGTGTATTACAGGATGATGAGTGATGATGGAGAGAAGTGTTGTGAGTGTTAAGTAGGTGAGTTGATTGTTGGTTGTGAGAACGGTCATATCTGGTGGAAAGCGCCCTAACCCGTCCGATCTAGGAAGCTAAGTCACCACGAGTCGAGTTAGTACCAGTGTGGGGGACCCGCTGAGAAGTCTCGATGCTGTTCTTTTCTCTCTTTTTGCATGCACTTGCATGCACTTGCAAGCACTTGTATGCACTTGCATGCACTTGCATGGAGTTGATGTGAAGTGCTGTGAAGTGTAGTGAGTCAGATAGAAGTGTAGTGAAGTGTGTATTGCAGGATGATGAGTGATGATGGAGAGAAGTGTTGTGAGTGTTAAGTAGGTGAGTTGATTGTTGGTTGTGAGAACGGTCATATCTGGTGGAAAGCGCCCTAACCCGTCCGATCTAGGAAGCTAAGTCACCACGAGTCGAGTTAGTACCAGTGTGGGGGACCCGCTGAGAAGTCTCGATGCTGTTCTTTTCTCTCTTTTTGCATGCACTTGCATGCACTTGCAAGCACTTGTATGCACTTGCATGGAGTTGATGTGAGGTGTTGTGAAGTGTTGTGAAATGTGTATTACAGGATGATGAGTGATGATGGAGAGAAGTGTTGTGAGTGTTAAGTAGGTGAGTTGATTGTTGGTTGTGAGAACGGTCATATCTGGTGGAAAGCGCCCTAACCCGTCCGATCTAGGAAGCTAAGTCACCACGAGTCGAGTTAGTACCAGTGTGGGGGACCCGCTGAGAAGTCTCGATGCTGTTCTTTTCTCTCTTTTTGCATGCACTTGCATGCACTTGCAAGCACTTGTATGCACTTGCATGCACTTGCATGCACTTGCATGGAGTTGATGTGAGGTGTTGTGAAGTGTTGTGAAATGTGTATTACAGGATGATGAGTGATGATGGAGAGAAGTGTTGTGAGTGTTAAGTAGGTGAGTTGATTGTTGGTTGTGAGAACGGTCATATCTGGTGGAAAGCGCCCTAACCCGTCCGATCTAGGAAGCTAAGTCACCACGAGTCGAGTTAGTACCAGTGTGGGGGACCCGCTGAGAAGTCTCGATGCTGTTCTTTTCTCTCTTTTTGCATGCACTTGCATGCACTTGTATGCACTTGTATGCACTTGTATGGAGTTGATGTGAGGTGTTGTGAAGTGTTGTGAAATGTGTATTACAGGATGATGAGTGATGATGGAGAGAAGTGTTGTGAGTGTTAAGTAGGTGAGTTGATTGTTGGTTGTGAGAACGGTCATATCTGGTGGAAAGCGCCCTAACCCGTCCGATCTAGGAAGCTAAGTCACCACGAGTCGAGTTAGTACCAGTGTGGGGGACCCGCTGAGAAGTCTCGATGCTGTTCTTTTCTCTCTTTTTGCAAGCACTTGCATGGAAGTGATGTGAAGTGTAGTGAAGTGATGTGAAGTGATGTGTTTTACTTTGTTCATTGTGTTTTGTAACAGTCCCTATTGTGATGTATGTTACATACTGTTACAAGCAAAGCAATGTTCGGCTCTCGTCCTTCTTTTCTCTTAGTTCTTTGATATACTGATAGAACAGATCCTCCATACCGATGTCTTCCCGGTGTAACGCCTTGAAGTAGTCGAGACGGAATGCGGACCTATCATGTATCTACATTCCCGCATTTACGGTTGATGAGGTATGTCAACGCAGTATCCCTGCGATAGAACGCTGAACTGATATCCAGAATAGCGTAGATTCTCAAACCACTGCATCTTGTTGAAGCCGTAGTTGATGAAGCGCTCGTCAAATAGCGGAAGCTTCTTCCACTTGCGCACCAGCACGTAGGGTTCCAGCAGATGAGATCGGATGCAAGTAAGTGGCGTGTATTGGGAAGAAGAGGGCAGGTCCTTCCAGTTGGATGGTAGGTACTTCTAGGATGAAGAATGAATGGGAAAGGTACATGGTACACGATGTTGTTCTTGAACCCTGTGCAGTTCTGGCTGTTGAGACACTCAACAAGGTCGGTGCGGTTGGTGAGGTTGAATTGAGACACCCTACGATGAATGTGGTATGATAGCACTACAGAGACACACATTCGCTGAAGGATTTGCACTTATGCGTCTGCTGTACGGCAGGGGAGAGACTGAAGGCGGGAATGATCATGACGTTGTACGGGTTGGTGTAGTAACGCTTGGGAAGACGGAGCAGAATGGAGTATGTGTCAGCTACGTGTGAGGAGGGTACAGTGCTATGACAGGAGGGCCAGACATCCATGTCAAAAAGGACAAAGTGACTCGTCGTCACGTCCGCAATGGCGAGGTTTCTTAGGCGGTTGATGGGATAGACTGTGCGGGGGAAGCACCCACCGTAGGTGGAGTTGCGGACGATGACACAATCGGGCTTGCTGGTGACATCAACAATATACAGAATCAAGCGAACCCGGACCGGAAAATGAGCATCCTGAATGTACTGTTCTGTTTGATTCAATTCACTTTTGTGGACGAATAGGGCTATGCTTATAGGTCTAGAATTGACACAGGTGAATTGGCGAAACCCTTCCCATTTCTGAATCACGTACGGTAGATAAAACAGCCGCTGAACACTACTCATTATGTTCAACCACGAATAATACCTCATTTGAGAAACAAAGGTTATGCTATAAGGACAGCATGACGCATTTTCACGAGGGAGTGGTTTTTCATCCACCTTCGATCCAGAATACTTCTTCAACACATGATCCTGCTCGAAACCAAACTCGTAGTGTGTAGTTATGCTCCTTATGTTCCGATTCTCGTAGTAGTCATTACTCTTGGTGCGAGCTTCTTTTCGGTATGGTAGCCTTGAATACAATCCATTAGCGATCGATTCCTCGTCATTCTCATCATAACACAGCTTTCTGTCTTCGCTAAGTCGCTTCTTGAATCGTTTCACTTTCACATGCAAATGGGCATGATTAACAGCAGCAATCGCGTCCTTGGTAATGACACTCTTGCCTTGCTGTATTATCACCTCTTGCCAAAGGGATAGTACTATTACTATCACAACAAGTAATTTCATTCGTAATCAACCCCCGAATGGTCTTTGTTCAAAGAGCGTAAGTAAATGGGCCTCCTCGATCATTATGGCCCCTATCCCACTCGGTCTTACTCTGTTTCTCATCCGCTACGCGCTTTTCCCCCTTTCCATTCTATCCCACATTCTATACAGACTATAACCTAGTGCCGTTTCTGCCCATTTTCAGAATGGCATACACATTCAATCCCCTCTCTAACAAACACACCACAGTGCCTCTTCGTCGCTATCAGAGCCATCATTTGAATCTGCATCCTCACTCTCGCTGCTCTCTGGTTCGGGTTCCTTCTCCTGCTTCTTCTTTCTTCCCCAGAAGGAGAGAACTCCTGCCTTCTCTTCGCTCTTTCCCTTTAGACTCTTCTTCTTCTTCTCGTCCTTCTTTTTATCCTTCTTTTCTTCCTTCTTCTTTTCCTCCTTCTTCTTTGTCAGCTGCTTCTTCTCCTTCACTTCCACCTTCTTCTCCGGCTCAGGTTCTGGCTCCTTCTTGGGTGCATTCTTCGCCTCCTCGATTTGTTCCATCAGACCGGCAATCTTCTCCTCGTTCTCCTGGATGGCCAGCTGCATGTTCGCCAGCTCCTCCATCTTCGCCGTCATTTCCTGCATGCTCGCCTCTCCCTCTTTCCGCGCCTCCTCCACCTTCTTCTTCAGCTCCTCGTTCTCCTACGCATCACCTCTCCCTTCCGCTCTCACCAGCTCCAGCGCCTGGATCTTCTCCACCTCCTTCTCGTCCTGCTTCGATGCAATCGTCACCTTCGCGATTGACACCACAAACTTGCCCAGATCGCCAAAGTCCTCGTCCGTCAGCGGCTGCACCGGCGTCGTGGGGACGGGCAGTCCGGTGGCCAGATCGATCGAGTTTGCCGAGAAGTCGGGAATGGCGGCCTGCTTCTCCTCCAGCTCCTTGCGCTGCTCGCTCACGCGGCGCTTGCAGTCCTCGCGCAGCTGCTCGATCTGCTGCTTCGCCGCTGCCTCCAGCTGCGCCAGCTTCTCCGCCTGCTCCTTCTCCAGCAGCGCCAGGACGGTGGAGTGCGTGTTGTCCAGCGCCTTCTTCATCTCCTCCAGCTTCGCCGCGCGGTCCGCGTCGGCCGTCGCCTTCGTCTTCTCCAGGTCCTTCTTCACGTACTCCTCGGCGTTGTTCACCACGCCGTCGCGCTCTTCCTTCAGCTGCTTGCGCTCCTCCTCGATGGAGGCGATCAGCTCCGTGCGCTGCTGCTCGAACTGCGCGATGAGGTGCTGCATCTCGTGCCCGTTCTCCTCCTCCATCTTCTCGCGCTGCCGACTGAAGCCCGCCTGCAGCGACGCGGCCTCCTCCTCCATCTTCTTCTTCTCCTCCTCGAAGCGCTTCACCGCCTCGTCCTTCTCCTTCTGCACCGCCTCGATCCGCTGCACGCACTGCTCCTGCACGCTGCGCATCTCCTCCTTCACCAGCGCGATCGTCGCCTTGCTCTTCTTCAGCGTGCGCTACGCGTTGTACCGCCCTCCCGTGCCCACCTTCAGCTCCAGTGTGATGTCCTCCTGCTCCTCCTCCATCGCCGCGATGCTCTTCTTCAGCTCCTCCGCCTCCTGCACCTTCGCCTCCAAGGCTGCGCTCCACCCCTTGCGCTGCGTCAGCAGCCCGATCGTGCCCTGCTCCGCCTGCGACCGCAGCGCCTTCTCCTGCACGATCACCTACGCCTCACGGCCCTGCGCCGCACCCACGTTCTCCTGCTGCGTCTGCTTCTCCTGGATGCGCTGTGACTCCTGCAGCGTCTCCTCCACCTTCTTCTTCAGCGCCTCGATCTCCTCGCTCGTCGCCTCCAGGTCGCTCGTCGCGCCCTCCTTGCGCAGCTTCGCCTCCTCCAGGTCGGCGTCCAGCGTCTCGACCCGCTTGGTGAGGCGGTCCTGCTTGTCGTGGTACAGCTTGACCTCCACCTCCATCTCCTCCTTCATCTTCCCCGTCTTCGCTTCCTCGTGGTTGAGGTGCTGCTGCATCTCGTTCACCTTCTCGTTCAGCCCCTTGATGTTGTCCTCGAACTCCTTCGCCTCACGCGCCGCTCACACACCCACCTTGCGCACCTCCGCGATCTTGCGCTCCTCGTTCTCCAGCGAGGTGCTGTTCAGGATCTCGTTCGACTCCTCCATCTCGTCGTTCATGCTCTCGATCTTCGACATCAGCTGATCGTTCTATGCCTCAATCCCTCGCACAGCGCCCACGCGCTTCTTCGTCGTCTTCAGGTCGGCGCTCGCTGCGTCAAACTCCAGCTTCAGCGAGTTGTTCTGCGCGGCGACGCGGTCGTCGATCACCTTCTGCAGGTCCTGCAGGTCCTGCTGCGACTTGGCCATGTTCTGCTCCACCTTCTTCTTGTCCTCCTCCAACTCCTCCAGGTGGCTCTTCGTCTTCTCCAACTCCGCCTGCGTTGCCTCCAGATTGCGCTGAATCACCTTGATCTCGACGCCGGCGTTTCCCGCCGATCCAGAAGACTGCGTTCGCAGCATCTCTTGAAGCGCGCGAACTTGCTGCATCGCCTGCTCCGTTTCGGCTTTCGCTTCCTCGTAAGGGTGAAGGAAACACCGGAAGCGCGTGATCACAGGATATGGTTTCGTTGACGATGGACTGCATTTCCTTTTTGGATTTACTCTTTGTTGAAGCAAGATTAAGAAGATCGATTTCCTTTTGTTTGTCCTTGTTTTCCTGCGTCAGATCCTGGACCTCTGTGTGGTTAGAACGCAGCACCAATCCCACTCTCCTTCAAAAGAGACACGTTTTCCTTTTCCTCCTGAATCTGCTCCTGTATCTACATTGTCACAAATGGGAGCGAGGCGTACTTCAGCAATGTTGGAATCATCCTCGCCAGTGGAATTCCCAGAAGCAGAAGGATTTGCAGTGTTATCCGTAGCCGTCGCGCTTTCTTCCTTATTCTCGTCTTCGTCGTCAGTGACTTCAACTTCCTCCTCGACGTATTCCACTTCATCGCCGTTGGAATCGACTTCCACTTCTTCCTCAACGTATTCCACGTCTTCGTCCTCTTCCTCCTTCTTCTCCTTTTGTTTGTTGCCAAACTTCCAACCTGCCATTTCTACGGTTCTGAATGTCTAAAAATTCGTTAGATCCGGAAGGGCACGATACATTAACTTGAATACTTTTTCAAAAGGGATCAGATGTCCTCTGAATCTGCTGAAAAGCAGAGATTTATCTTGGGCGAAACGCCTCCACAAAACCGAGCCATTTCGTTCGATTCGAGTAATTGAATAAACACAAATAGCAAGCTTCACATAACACTTAATAGCCATAGTTCTGATCATAGCCGTAGCTCTGGTCGTAACCATAGTTCTGATCGTAACCGCTCTGGTCGTAACCATAGCTCTGATCGTAGCCACTCTGGTCGTAGTAGCTCTGGTCATAACCACTCTGGTCATAACCACTCTGGTCGTAGCCATAGCTCTGGTCGTAACCGCTCTGGTCGTAACCGTAGTTCTGGTCGTAACCACTCTGGTCATAGCCATAGCTCTGGTCATAACCCTGAGGCTCCTCAGCCTCCTCCACGGGCTGCTTGGCGGGCTTCTTGGCAGCAGGCTTCTTGGCGGGCTTCTTGGGAGCAAAGTCCTCCTCCTCCTCCTCGTCGTAGCGAGAGGGCTTCTTCGCAGGCTTCTTGGCGGGCTTCATAGGAGCAAAGTCCTCCTCCTCGTCCTCGTCGTCGTAGCGAGAGGGCTTCTTGGCAGGCTTCATCGGCTTCTTGGCGGGCTTCTTGGGAGCAAAGTCGTCCTCTTCCTCCTCATCATCGTAGCGAGAAGCCTTCTTGGCGGGCTTCATCGGCTTGGCAGGCTTTCTGGGAGCAAAGTCGTCCTCTTCCTCCTCATCGTCGTCATAGCGAGAAGGCTTCTTCGCGGGCTTCTTCGCGGGCTTTCTGGGAGCAAAGTCGTCCTCGGAGCCAGAGAGGTCCATAGCGAGCTTCTTGGCGGGCTTCTTGGCGGGCTTCTTGGGGGCAAAGTCGTCCTCGTCGTCCTCGTCGTCGTATCTGCTGGCCTTCTTGGCGGGCTTCTTGGGAGCGAAGTCGTCATCATCGTCGTCATATCTCGAAGCCTTCTTGGCGGGCTTGGCAGGCTTTCTAGGAGCGAAATCGTCGTCGTCGTCCTCAAAGCGAGAAGCCTTCTTAGCGGGCTTCTTGGGAGCAAAATCGTCATCATCGTCCTCGAAGCGGCTAGCCTTCTTTCCGCCCTTCTTGGGAGCAAAATCGTCGTCATCATCGTCATACTTGATGGCCTTCTTTCCGCCCTTCTTAGGCACGTAATCATCCTCGTAGTCGTCATCCATACCGCCCTGTCCTCCCTTCACGGTCCAGCTATGTATCAAACACTAGCAACAGAACGACATCTGATCGACGAAGCAATTCTGGATGAACATGCGGACACCGTCCTTGTCGCTAGGCTGAGGGCGAGGGTTCTTCTTCTCGTCCCAGTACTTCAGGTACTTCTTAGCGGCTTTCTAGAGATGAAACACAGATTCAGACCTCACCTTGTTACCTCCGGAGCACACAAGCTCCACCTCCTCCTTCGTCCAGGTAGCAAGCGTCAGGTGCTTGATAGTGTGGCTGAACTCGCGACTATAGCGTAATACCAGCATGAGGACGTCTCACTGAATACCACTGCATCCAGTGCACACCAGAGTGAGGAAATCCATCACAAAGTACTGAGGACCCTACGAATGATGGAGAATCGCAGCATAACACCTTCTGGTTGCAAACAAAGCAAGTCTTGTTTCCGGGCTTCTTCTGGAACTCCTTAAGCTTCTTCTCGAGAATGCTCATAGCTGTCGGCTGTTAAATACTGGAGATGATCCGACCCTGAGACAATAACGGTTATTTCATTGATTCTGCGGCAGTCCCATTCCACCTTCATGACTCCGTGCAAAGCACTATTCTCTTCATCCTGTGAGTCTCCGTTGTGGAACCAGCTCAAATCATCCCATGACACGTAATTCAGGATTCAAGTGCACTTCACTTGATGAGGAGTGCTACGCATAGTGCATGCATTTTAAATCCTCATTGAGGTCTCTAGGGCGGTTTTGAGACTAATGATTGATCATGAGTCAGTCTTCATTTCCGACACGTCCAGTGTGTTTATCTGCTCCTCTCCATCCAGTGTACACATCCAGATTTCAAATGGGTACGAGTCACAGAGTGAGATTCCCGCGGTTCTGCTCGACTTTGACATGAGAATTCTGAGTGTTTTCAAGAAAAGCTTGAGTCTCGATTGTTAGCTGGATTTTTGGGTCCTATTTCCACTGCAAATGAGATTGCGTTCGAAAATGGATTCATCTCACAATGTCAAACGCTGCAGAGGGATTACACCCAATACAAGAAGGATTATTGGGAAGGTGAAATGGTTTGATGCCGTAAAGGTGTGTGCAAGATATGAGGCCTCATTCCCAGGGATACGGCTTCATTATTGGCGAGCATGGAGAAGATGTATTTGCCTATCTCATCAATATCTATACAAAGAGAAATGACCGAAGAAGACCCGTTCTAATCTCAGGAGAGAGTGTTGAGTATTCTCTCGCTGTGACGAACAAAGGCTTGGATGCGCGGGAGATATCGCTGCCGGGTGGATTTCCATTTCCTTCGTAGGATCCATTGTGCCCCATTCTGATTCATAGAGTTGCTTTTCATTGCCACTATTACGAATAGAGACTATACTCCTATGCTTATGACAACTATTTGAGCTCAACGCAGTCCATCCCTGAGTCTTGTCAACGGAAGGAAAGGACGAAGGAGTCAGAATGGGTTTTTCAGCATGATGATGCGCTTGCATGCAGCGAATGGCATGTGCTATACCCTGTATGTCGTCCCTCGCACTATACGACTCCTCCGTGCCCTCCTCCTGCCAATCCTCCATCTCGAAAGGAGAGACCGGAGTATCCTAGCAATTACTATAATTGTTACCAGCAGTAGTAGCCGTACTAGTGTTTGACCGTTAGTGTTGACTATCCACGTCAATTCGTGAATCCTCCTCTCGGCGAAGTTTTCGAAGAACCGCCTCCATATGCAGATCCAGAGAGATGTGTGCGCCCTAATGAGTTTCGTCGTCCGCCATATGACGCTGTTCGCCAAATGCACCCGGTCTATCCGTGTCCGCCTCGTCCGCGTTGCGATTTCATTGATATGCATCACAATAATGACTACGCGCAACCGTCTTTCTTTCCATATTACCCTTAAGTGGTAGGGATGGGGAGCGGCGGCGATTTCTGTCCTACTGTACTATTCCAAGTGAGTGTGTTGTTGCTACATGATTTTTCTTTCTTATTCAACTGTTTTTATTGATTTGTTCCATTCTTCTTCCGTGTGTTTGTTGCATCCTGTCAAGTCATCCATTTCGCACTTGTGTTTACAGTCCATATTGCGGGATCGACGTGACAGAATGGAGTATGCCGATTCTGCTCGTTTTCTCACGAAGTAGTGCACGCCATTCGAGCATTGTTCAACTGGTTATTGACAATAAGACGGGTAGTTTGTTGAGATTATTGAACTCACACAAAGATAGTTCCGGTGCAAGGAAATCGAAAAGGAGGCTATTCGACGTTTTTGCTGAAACAAAGTCAACAAAGGATGTACACATTCGATTTAGCCTAAACTCACTCTGTAGTACACATGTGAAGAAGTAAAGTTCATGTATCCTGAGATGGTGAGGAGTACCATCACCATTGAGTTTCAAAAGGAGGGGTATTGGCATTGTTATGAAATGACGTATAGCCACATCTTTGCATCAACACACGGGGATCATACAGTGAAGATCGTGGACTTCAGCACAGGAAAGATCCTACGAGTTGGGTTTGCTCCATCCTCCATGATCTGAATAGACACTCATAGGGCATCCCCGAACTCCCTGGGCTGTTCGTTTTCACCCTAGGAATCCGGATCTCCTTGTGAGCGGCTGTTTGGGTTCTGTCGTCATGGTGTGGAATTGGAAGAAGAACGAAACGCTGGCGTATACGCAGATCATGCAGAATGTCATGATTTCCTCTCTGGATTGGCACCCCACGTATGTATACCTGCTGTATATCACTTCCAGAGAAGAGATCGTCCTCATCACCTGTGGCACGGCCGTGTATCTCTGGAGCTACACCGTACCGCCTTCTTCATGTGCTAACTCGCAGAAGAACCTGCTGGTGAACCTCTTCCCGAACAGTCTGCTCAAGTACCAGTACGCCTTTTTCTACGGCGATGGGAAGAACTTCATCGCCTGTGTCCCTGCCTAATCTCCCTCACGCGTAGCCCACGAGAACCTGATCAACCGCGAGCAGGTGAAGACCTTCACCATCTGCAAGTACCACCTCGTGAAGGACGTGCCGTTGCGCAGTGCGGCTGACTGCTAGAAGTACACGGGCACCACCGTGGTGTACGGCTGCAAGGACATCACCACGCACTCCTCCGTCAACTGCAGCAACGGCATCCACTTCTCCAAGAACGGCGACTACGCCTTCATCACCGTGTACGCGCCCTTGCTCGGCTCCACTCTAGCTGCGAGGGCTCCTCCTTCGCCAGCCAGCTGCCCACCATGCCCGTCATTCCCTCCGCCACGCTCTCCCAGCTCCAGTACAACCGCTACCTCGTGCCCCCCAATCCCCCCGCCTTGCCCTCCCTGCCTCCCGCGCATCCCGCACAGGCAGTGCAGACTGTGCAATCTGTGCAGTCTGTGCAGACTGTGCAGTCTGTGCAATCCGTGCAGTCAATTCAACCAGTGCAATCAGTGCAGTCCGCACAGTCCTCCCGAATACAGCAATCAACGCAGCAGACGCAGCAATCGGCGCAGCAATCGACGCAGCCCTTATCCAACGCCTCATTGCTCCCCTCCTCCAGCGCCTTTTCGCAGAACGCGCCGCGTTCCCAGCACTCTTCCATTTTCCCGTCGCTGGTGAACCAGCCGCCCGCACCCTCCACGCCACCCTCCGCCCCGCGCCTGCCGCCGCTGGTGACGCCGCCGCTGCTGCCCCACTCGGCGAGCGAGAACGGCAACCCTCTCTTCCCCGTGCCGGCACGGCCCTTCGCGCAGCCCCCGCCCGAGCCGGTGATCCGTCCGCAGCCCGTGCTGCAGTTCCAGCAGATCCACGTGGCGAACACCCGCGCACAGCCGTTCTTCTACCCGCGGTACATCGCGAAGGTGAGTCTCGTGGGCAACGGGCCTGGGCAGATCGTGAGCAAGTTCAAGATTCCGGGTGGCTTCCTGAGAGGGCTTTGACGCCTAGACAACATGATGGTGTCCTCGCTGCAGATCTCGCCCAGCAACGACTACATCCTGGCTGCGTACCGACTGAGGTGGAAGCGGAGTGGGCGGCTTAGTTGTAGGGGCAGCGATCATGACGCCAATTACTCCCCGGTGTTGTTTCACGTATACAGGCAGCTCGATTGGAGGCTTTATGTTGCGATGCGATGGGGTGCTGATGCGTAGTATGAAGCCGTTGGCCACAACGATAATGCGAACATCGCCGTGTGGAGTCCTATGATGGATGGAATCGTGGTCGGGACGGAGAAGGGGAAGCTCATCATTTTCCGCTCCGTTATCAAGGGTTTATCAAAAGCGGAATCGAGTGAGACAAATGCAACCTAACTATCTCTGTTTGTTTAAACACCTCATATTGGCTTTATTTCTATGGGCATTCCTCGCAATTCTCTCTCTTAAGTGAAAACAACAACAACAATCGAAACAGCAATACCACACCATGCTAACTCCAATCCCATCACGCTAAGCACCACACAACGCACAGCAAGCGAGAATGAAGCGAGACATGATTACCGCGGTTATTGTCCCCCTCTAGCGGAGACCTTCTAGAACTCCACATGCCACTTCACATTTCATTTCATTTCAAACTATTCTACTCACAGAGTATGAAATCGATATTGAGATTGCTTTTCCTATCTATCCTTGCCATCTCTCTCATCGCTTCTCCCTGTATTCGCTGCAACCCCCACACTCACGCATAGCGCTCCACGTGTATGCTCAGGAAGAGGAGGTGGAGACGCCTGAGGCGACGGAAGAGGAATCGGGCATGGAGACCTACGAGTTCCAGACGGAGGTGAACCGCCTGATGGATATCATCATCAACTCGCTGTACCAGAACAAGGACGTCTTCCTGCGTGAAGTCATCTCCAACGCGGCCGATGCCCTGGACAAGGTCCGTTTCCTGTCCCTCACCGACAAGAGCGTAAGTGGTGTTTTCGCTGTGCATGAGCGTGATGAACCGTACGTGCGAGGGCAGAGATCTCCAGGAACAGTCCTCGGACTGACGAACCCTCCTGGTCCTCTGTCCGGATGAGCTCCCGGGCGCCAAAACGCGGTCTGATTCATGCTTTTGCTGTGGGCCGTTCTCATTCTCTGTAGATCCTGGGCGACGACTCGGCCGATGACCTGGACATCCGCGTGAAGTTCGACGAGGAGGCGGGCACACTGACGATCACCGATAAGGGTATCGGTATGACCAAGCAGGACCTGATCGAGAATCTGGGCACGGTGGCGAAGTCGGGCACGACGCAGTTCGTGGAGAAGATGGCGGCGGGCGCGGACCTGAGCATGATCGGCCAGTTCGGCGTGGGCTTCTACTCGGTGTACCTAGTGGCGGACCGCGTGGTGGTTCGCTCGAAGAACGACGAGGACGTGCAGCACATCTGGGAGTCCTCGGCGGACTCGACGTTCAAGGTGGGCGTGGACCCCGAGGGCAACACGCTGGGCCGCGGTACGGAGATCACGCTGTACCTGAAGGACGACGCGAAGGAGTACCTGGACGCGGACAAGCTGGAGGGCCTGATCAAGAAGTACTCGGAGTTCATCACGTTCCCGATCTACCTGTACAAGAGCCACACGGAGACGGTGGAGGTGCCGGTGGAGGAAGAGGAAGAGGAGGACGTGTTCGAGGGCGAGGACCTGGAGGAGAACGAGGAGGAGAAGGAAGAGGAGGAGGCGGAGAGCGAGAAGCCGAAGACGCGCACGGAGGAGAAGACGGTGTGGGAGTGGGAGCTGATGAACCCGCAGAAGGCGATCTGGTCGCGCGACAAGAGCGAAATCACGGACGAGGAGTACACGAACTTCTACAAGACGCTGGTGCGCAACAGCGAGCAGGAGCCGCTGACGTGGACGCACTTCAAGGCGGAGGGTGAGATCGACTTCAAGTGCATCCTGTACCTGCCGAAGAAGGCGGCCGCCGACCTGTACGAGGACTTCTACCACAAGAAGATGCAGAACCTGCACCTGTACGTGCGCAAGGTGCTGATCGCCGACTCCTTCGACGACCTGCTGCCGCGCTACCTGTCGTTCGTGGTGGGCGTGGTGGACTCGGACGACCTGCCGCTGAACGTGTCGCGCGAGCAGCTGTCGCAGGACAAGGTGCTGAAGGTGATGGGCAAGAAGATCGTGCGCAAGGCCATCGAGATGATCAAGAAGCTGGCCGAGGAGAAGCCTGCTGAGGAGAAGCCCGCTGAGGAGGCGGAGAAGACGGAGGAGGCCGCGGAGCCCAAGGAGCCCAAGGAGGAGGCGAAGAGCGTGGAGGAGGACAATGCGAACTACATCGAGCTGTGGGAGCAGTTCGGCAAGAGCCTGAAGATCGGCGTGATCGAGGACAGCGCGAACCGCAACAAGCTGGCGAAGCTGCTGCGCTACAAGACGTCGCTGTCGGAGGGCAAGTGGACGAGCCTGGACCACTACGTGGAGCGCATGAAGGACTGGCAGAAGCAGATCTACTACGTGAGCGCGGACTCCGTGGAGAAGGCGGAGAGCTCGATGTTCCTGGACGCGTTCAAGAGGCGCGGCGTGGAGGTGCTGTACTTCACGGAGCCGATCGACGAGTACGTGGCGCAGAACCTGCGTGAGTTCAGCGGCAAGAGCCTGCAGGATATCACGAAGGAGGGCGTGGAGTTCGGCGACGAGAAGGAGCACGCGAAGAAGGTGCAGAAGGAGTACGAGAACCGCTTCGAGGTGCTGACGAGCTGGATGAAGGAGCTACTGGGCGACAAGGTGGACAAGGTGGAGGTGACGGCGACGCTGGAGGCAGCGCCGGCGGTGCTGAGCACGTCGAAGTACGGCTACTCGGCGACGATGGAGCGCATCATGAAGTCGCAGGCGCTGCAGAACCCCGAGAAGGCGAAGTACCTGAAGGCGCACAAGATCATGCTGCTGAACCCGCGCCATCCCATCATCTCGAACCTGAAGCAGCTGGTGGAGGAGGACCCGGAGAGCGACGTGGCGCGCGACCTGGCAAACCTGCTGTACGACAGCTCGCTGATGAACTCCGGCTTCATGATCGACGAGCCGAACGAGTTCGCCACGCGTCTGTACGGTCTGATGAAGGAGTCGCTGCAGCTGGACTCGCTGGACCTGGAGCCTGAGGTGGAGCTGCCCGAGGAGCCTGAGGAGCCCGAGAAGGAGGAGGAGGAAGAGGACGAGAACACGATCAAGTTCGATTCCTCGAACAGCGAGCAGATGGACGAGGAGGAGTTCAGAGCGCAGTTAAAGAAGGACAGAGAGCAGAGTGAGGACGAGGACGAGCTGTAATTGCGTGTTTGTTGAACAAAGAGGGGAGAAGTAGTGAGAGAGGGCACCAACGTCTAGGTGTGAAGAAGTGAGGATGAACGGACTCTCAACAACTCTGTCGTTCCCTATCGTTTAAGAATCAACACGGCTGACATGGGCGAGAGAGGGCATGTCTAGAAGTGAAAGGAATGATAAGGGAGTGCTTTCAAGTCTGATGTGTTGGATACTCTGGAATAACTTGCCGATAGAGGTGAGTGTGGTGAGTTTGGGCAAGTCTAGTCTTCACTTCATTCCATCAGACACACTTCGCATGATCAATTCACTCAAGTCATCATAATCCTTGAATTGGAATGTACCCTCAGCAAGCTGCATGGTAGTCAATTCAGGCAAGTCTATTCATCACTCTCCCTTCAAACCATTCACTCTCAAATACTGCACGAGAACAATTATAGAATGCAAACTTACCAAAGAGAAGTGATTTCAGTCTGGGCAGGTCATTATTTCATCCACTGAGAATCACTCTTCAATTCCAATGAAGAATAGATGAAACAGCCATCTATTTCATTCATTCCTCCAATTTCGATCACTTCCAAACTATCAACACACTCAATATCGATAGTGGAATAGTATGCGAATGAATCACAACCAATCTTCAACTCCTTTATTCTCTCACAATTCTTCAAATGGAAGTGGCATCTGTGGTCAGGATACATGTCAAACAGCTTGCTATTGAAGCAGTCGTCTCCAACTGTCACGCTCTCCAACTTCTTTAGTCCAACCAGCTTCATCTCTTGCACATACAAAAAGCACTCGTTTCCCACCTTCAACTCTCTTAGATTGAACATGAAGGAAAGATCGAGGGCTGCCCATTCTTCTTCATTGCAGCAATTGCTACTCACAGTCAGCTCTTCAATACAGCTGTGAAGGAGAGGATCCTCTCCCATTTCGGCCCTCGTTCCCACTTCATGACCATCATCGATCCATTTTCCATCAAACTTCACTTCTCCTTTTCGATTGTACCAAACGCCTCGTCCTCACCGCTTTCCTTCAAACCACTCTCCCTTATACTCAATCACTCCTAGGTCCAAGTAGTACTGGATGCCATAGCACACGTTCACCTCTCCAAGTCGGAATCCCTCATAAGCCATTCTGTTCTCACTGTCGTATTCCACACCCCAACCGTAGGGTTGACCGTTTAGCACATCGCCTTCCCATCGTTCCCCATCGTCACTCAAATCCAACACCTGATTGTGCTCAACACCACTCAAATCCTCCTTGTTGACACTCAATAGTTTGCGGGCGTGAGCGTCCACCTCAATCACTCTCTTCACACTCAACTCCACAATCACTGAAGAGGAAGCAGTCACTATTCCTTCACACCAGCACATACTCTCTCTTCTTCTCATGACCACAGTTGAATCTATCATGCTGTCATTCAGTATAGGATCACAAAGGGCCTTGTATTGAAGATGCCGTGCCTTCTCAACCAACACAGCGGAAAAGCCCTCCTGCTTCATTCGCTTCACGGTTTCCCTCACGAAACTACACTATTGGTCATTCATTCTTAAGACATGCACCGTCATCAGCTTCTTTACAACCGATTTCTTCTTTACGTCGTTGTGAAGACACCAAGCAACGTAGTAATAGCACTCATCTGAGAGACATATGCATTCGCTATTCTCAAAATAAGCATAGTAGTAGTTGTACAGTTCCATTAGCAAAACGCCCAGAGACAACACATCACCCTCATACACCCTGAGGTCTGTGGACTGAATCACTTCACCGTTCTAAAAGAAGCGTTGTGCCATCTTTGTCAGTCCGAAGAAACCGAACTTCACGCCGCCCGACTCCGTGAGATACACATTAACGGGTCGAATGCCCTATTGATTCATACGGGTCATAAATCGACTACTCTACTTACAAGACCCTTCCCATAGAGTTGTCTCAGCCCCAGTAAGTAGCAACAGGCGAATTCACGCAATTCATGCTGATTCATGTAAGCCTTCCTCTGAATCACAGACTCAACGGGAATATAGCAACCGTATTCCATCACAACCTATTCCTCACCCCTTTCCTTCATGACAACCCATAACACGCCATCCTTCTTCACAAGATCTTTATACTTCACGATAAACATCGAATCACATGTTTTCAAATCGTTGAAGCGTGATTCGAGAGCCTCCGTATTGAACCCACTCTTCACTCTCATGATTGTTACAATCTCATTCGTGTTCCGATTCCGTGCCTTGAACACATCATAGCACTCTCTTTGACTCATTTCCACAGTTATCGTCTCACGTTTCGTTTTGCATTTCTATCAACTCGTAGTCACCAACACAACCCAAAGGGGCCATTTTCAATCCGATGTGTGACAATTACTGACACATCATCTCTCACTCAAATCCTCTCTCATTTGACCGTAATCTCACACTACGTAACCACTCTCACGCTCCCCTTTCAATGGACACCCCCTTTGACCGTTCCCATCCATCAGACTCTTTGTTGTTCCACAATCAAATTTCCGCATTTGGATGTCGGCAAAGAACATCATCGTTGGAGAGATTCGAACGGTGCTTTCGCGTCTCCGGTTGAATAGTCGTTGGAGAGCGGAGTTAATTGCACTCTTCTTCCTTCTTTTCTAATTGCGTAGTCCTATAATTCGGATTCGCAGGAGCACAAACTAATCGAAGCCCTCACTAGCCTTTTGAGCCAGGTTTCTGATAACGAGATCCGTACGCAGTGGAGTCGGAGGACTAATGTGTAGTCGTGGAGTCTATCGATTCAAATGTCCTTCTGGCGCCCTTCATCTTGGTTTTGAAGAGTTCCAACGTAACCGGCCCGATCGTGGAGTCGGTGCTGACGGCGATCGACACCTTCCTCCAAACGGGCATTATCCAGGAGAACTCCGTCAACATTCGCGTGTCCATGGGCGTTCTTCTGGAAGCGGTTGCCAGGTGCCAGTTTGAGGCGACGGATCGGAGCCAGGACGAAGTTGTCCTCGTGCACATGCTCGAACTGCTCCGCTCGACCATTTCCCTCCCGGTGGGAAACGTGCTGAGCGATGACGACATTTGGACGATCTTCGACACCGTCTTCATCAACAGCCAGGAAGTCGGAACCGTTGGCGTGATTCATGTCTAGGTCGGCTATTCGCGTCTGCTGCGCAAGGTGGCGGAGCGAGTGCTCCGCGACATCACCATCATCATCTTCCGCCACTTCTCGTCGTCGCAGTCCATCATGGAGCTGAACGAGCAGCACATGCTGCAGCACAAGCTGACCGGCATGCAGTTCAAGATCAAGCGCGGCATGTCGACGCACACCCTCAGTCCCGAGACCCCCGACACCACCAGCGAGCAGGCATCCCCCGCCGTGCGCAACACCGCGGGCGAGCGGGCACCGTGCTGGGACGTGGCGGCGCTGCGCATCATCACCTTCTTGTCCTCGCGCATCAACCCCAACGTGGTTCCGCCGTGGCGCGCTGACGCGTAGGCTCGCGGCGTGGGCGTGTCGGAGGATGACTCGAACAACACGCTGTGCCTGTGCCTGCGGCTGATGCGCATGGCGCTGGAGTCCTGCGGCAGCGTGATCGCGTCCTCGCAGCCCTTCTTCGCCGTGATCTCCGACGAGTTCTTCAAGCACCTGATCATGCTGGCGCTGCGGCCCTCCGTGCCCTCCGTCATGCTGGCCGAAATCCTCCGGATTCTGTCCTTCTTCACCGGCGTGATGCGCTTCGAGCTGAAGCTGCAGATCGAGACCTTCTTCCAGCGCATCGTGTTCTGGTCGCTGGCGGGCAACGCCAAGAACGCGGCGCTGGTGCCGCTGGTGCTGGACATGCTGATCGACCTGAGCTACGACCCCACCTTCCTCGTCGACCTCTACGTCAACTATGACTGCGACTCGCAGCGCTGCGACATGCTTGAGACGCTGTACAAACTGGTGCGCACGAATATGCCGGCTTATACGTAGCTCTCGGAGCTGGCGCTGAACGACAAGTCGCCGTCCTCCTCCACGGCGGCGTTCGCGCTGACGATCATGCACAACGGCATCAAGAGCATCGACCGGCGCATCCTGGCGAAGCAGGAGCAGCAGCAGCGAGCCATCGAGGACGGCCACGCGCTGCCGGTGGTGCCTGCACTGCCTGTAGTGGCGGAGGCAAAGGCGGAGTCGGAGGCGGCGGAGTGCTCCTACCACATCAGCCCGCAGATGCTGTGGGTGGCGAAGCTGCGCAAGCGCACGCTGCAGAAGGGCGCGCTGATCTTCAACCAGTCGGCGAAGGAGGGGCTGAAGTACCTGCAGGAGACGAAGCTGCTGCCGACGCCGGCGTCGCCTGCGGACATCGCGAGCTTCCTGCGGTTCACGCCGGACCTGAACAAGGAGCGGATCGGCGAGTTCCTGGGGAAGAACACGGAGGAGACGAAGAAGATTTTGACGGAGTACATCCACACGTTCGACTTCACGAACATCTCGGTGCTGACGGCGCTGCGCATGTTCCTGGACACGTTCCGCCTTCCGGGCGAGGCGCAGCAGATCGACCGCATCATGGAGTCGTTCGCGACCTACGCGTACGAGCAGACGAAGGACCACGACATCCTGATCAACCCCGACGTGACCTACTGCTTCTGCTTCTCGGTGATCATGCTGAACACGGACCTGCACAACCCGAACATATCCTTGCGACCGTGTGAGGTGCGCTTAACGGCAGATGAAGCCGGAAAGCCACATGCAGCTGAAGGACTTCATCAAGCTGAACAAGTCCTACGGCGCCATGAACAACGGCCGCGAGCTGGGCGAGGACTTCTTGGTGGAGGTGTACAAGAGCATCGCCAGCGAGCAGATCTTCACCAGCAACGGCGTGGGCGCCGCGGCGCGCGGTGAGGCGTAGACCAACGACGACCAGCTGCGCAACGAACAGTGGGTGAACGTGATGCGCCAGACACACGTGCCGCAGACGCAGCAGTTCATCGCGCACTCGCCCGAGTTCTTCAAGAACTGCCTGCACTGCAGCGCCGGGATGTACGACCGCGACATCTTCTCGATTGTGTGGGGCCCCGTCCTGGCGGCGGCGGGCGCGGTGCTGGAGGCGACGGAGGACACGAAGCTGCTGGAGTTCAGTCTGGACAGCTTCGTGATCCTGGCGCACGTCGCGGCGTACTTCAACCTGACGGTGGGTGCGGGTGCGGGCGGTGAGGCGTAGAACGTGCTGGACAGCCTGATCTACTTCCTGATGCGGCTGAGCAACGTGATGGCGGAGTACGTGAACGAGAACGGCGACAACGACCCCGTGGAGCAGGTCATCGCGCTGGGCGAGCACCCCACCGCGCAGCTGTGCCTGGTCTCGCTCTGCGGCATCGTGCGCAAGCTGGGCAGCACGCTGGACAAGAGCTGGAACGAAGTGGTGGAGGCGCTGTGCCACCTGTACTTCCTGGGCCTGTTCCCCGTGGACGCGCTGACGCAGCCCAAGTTCCAGCTGCTGTCGACGAACGAGCGCGAGACGCTGGTGATATCCTTGCGAATGCGGGCGGGCGCCTTAACGCGCAGACGATGGTGGAGGGCATCATCGAGGAGAAGTACGCCAACCGGTCGGGGCTGCTGTCGCGGCTGTTCACGTGGAGTCCCGAAGAGGACACGGAGGAGCGGCACATCCAGATGGCGCCCATCAACCCCGCCATGTGGGTGGACTTCCAGAAGGCGTCGCGCAGGCTGGAGGAGAACAGGGCGAGTGCTTCCGCCAGTGGCGATGCTGCTGAAGAGGTGAATGAGGTGACAGGCGAGGTGACAGGCGAGGTGACAGGCGAGGTGAGCGAGGCAGGCAATGCAGGCAATGCAGGCGATGCAGGCGATGCAGGCAATGCAGGCAATGCAAGTGACGAGGACAGCGAAGATAGTGAAGACAGCGAAGACAGCGAAACGAACGAGGAGGGTGTGGCGAATCCGTACGAGATGACGGCGCACGAGGCGACGAGCATCGAGAGCATGCTGGAGTGCGTCGACAAGTGCCGGCTGGACCTGCTCTTCGCTTCCTCGCAGGAGTGGGCCAACACCACGCTGCTCACCTTCATCGGCGCGGCGGTGCACCTCGCGGAGTCGCCCTACCGTAGCGGCGAGCGGCACGATCAAGCGTAGAGCTGCGGCAGCGGAAGAAGGACGAGGAGCATCGGCCCTCCGTGGTGGCGTGCATGTACTCGCGCGTGTTCGTGATCAAGCTGCTGACCGGCGTGGTGAAGGCCAACGCCAAGCGCGTGGAGGTGGCGCAGGAGCCGGTGCTGGCCTTCTTCTTCTCCGTCGTGGAACAGTGTCTCTTCCTCAACCTGGAGCTGCTCGCGCTCATCGAGAGCACCTTCGACCTCATCTACTTCTTCCTCTCCGCCGGCGTCACCGCGCCCGTGCACAAGCTGCTCAGCGTCCTCGACGCCGTCACGCGCCTGCCCGTGGAGGTCTTCCAGCCGGTGGCCTCGGTGCTGGCGAGCGGGCTGACGGTGCTGGTGTCCGAGTACGGGACGATGCTGGGCGTGGTGGGCTGCTGGAAGACGGTGATCGAGATCATGAACCGGTGCATGAGCGCGCCGCACGCCATGAGGTGAGCGCGCTGGCGGCGTATGAGGCATAGTCGCTGCTACAAGAGTCTGGACCTGATGTTCGGCAAGGCCAACGCGGACGCGCTTCCGCCGTGCGCCGTGCAGCTGCTGGACACCACGCTGCAGTCGGTGGCCGTGACGCCGGACGTGTTCGCGACGCTGATGGAGGACGCGCTGGTGCTGAGCCGTAACTGCTGGCGTATCATCGCCCAGCATGAGGCTCTGAAGAGCGAGAAGAGTGAGAAGAGTGAGAAGAGTGTGGAAGAAAAGAGTGAGAAGAGTGAGAAGGAGGAGGCGACTGAGAAGGAAGAGGAGGCGCTGATTCGGGAGCTGTGGGTGCCGATCCTGCAGATGGTGTGCCGGTACTGTGACGTCGTGCAGAAGGACAACTGCGACAAGGTGCTGGATGTGCTGCGCGTGGGAACCGAGTGGCGGTGTGAGGCATAGGAGTTGGTGTGCAGCGACGGCGTGCTGGCCGTGCCCTCTGGACTGTTCTGCGAGTGCGTCATCAACGACGTGCTGCCCGGACTCAAGGGCGTGCTGTTGGTGTCCGCGGGAGTCGTGCAGTCTTCCCGCGGAAATGAAAAACCGCGGGTAACCCGAATTGTGGAGAGTGAGGTGCTGTCGAAGCTGGTGGCGCTGCTGAGGGACGTGCTGGAGCTGCGCTTCGACTCGCTGATCATCCTGGAGGGCTTTACCACCGTCTGGTCGATGGTGGGCTTGTAATCGTGATGTGACGAATAGAGCATGAGCATTCTGCAGTTCGTGCAGTCAGTGGCCGTGCCGCAGGGTGCGTTGCAGAAGGACAACCTGGCCACTGTTGCAGAGATTCTCCGATTTGCCGACCATTATTCGCTTTTCACTGTAAGCGCGCGATGTATGGATGAGGAATAGACCGAGGAGGGCCCTCGCACTTCGGAATTGTGGTCACAGACTGTGTCAGCCCTCAGCCGCATTGACGAGGCGATTCTGGTTGGGTTTTTAAGCACTGAAGAGGGAAACAAAGAGTAATGCTCTGTTTGTTGCTGATTGCAATGCGTGTTTTGGTTTGAGAGGAGCCCACAGAGCGCAACAATTTCAATAACTGAGTGCGTTTCAAAACTAGTGCGTGAGAAGAAAACCCTCAATTCATTGCGAATTGATTGACATCGTAATCGTCATGGCTCCCAGAAAGAAATCAAATAAGAAGGGAAATGCTTCGGACTCTTCCGTTCGGTCTTCATCCTCACTGCCTTCAAAGGGTGGTTCTATCTCACTAAGGAGTAACTGAATAGGTCCTGTTGCAGAAATCATAGCGAGAGTGGCCAAGGCTGGATTTGGTGTGAAGGAGGTTGAACACGTGTTCGACAAGCTCTGGAGTGAGGGACTCGACATCGACGATACGGAATTGGCCGTGAAATCCATCATATCTTTCTTGCGAGTTGTCCATCTTCTCCATGCTGAGTCTTAGGACAAGAAGGAGGAACAGCCGAATGCGATGCAAGAGGTTCCGAAGATGGATCCTCAGCGCGAAGAGAGCAGCGTGATTTCCTTGGAGAAGACCCTGCAAGAGGTGATTTCCCTTCCCAACGTTTCCGACGTCTTGACTGGACTGACTCGTTGGTACAACTCTTCGTCCAAGGAGGATGTGAGTGTCGTTTGTGCGGGTGATGGGTAGCAGCTGGTTCTATTGAACGGCTCCATCGTCCACGCGCTTTTCGTTCGAATGCTCAACATGAAAGACGCCGCTCTGCCCAAGGCTGATCTGGCGCAGTTCTTGCGAACCCTTTTCTTGATCCCTTCTGTTGGAAATGGCATGGCCGATGAGCCGTAGGACATCAGTACACAACTCGCGGATGCGTTTGTCGGTATTCACGATTATCTCGAAGATCTTCCCTGCAGCGAGGCAGACGCCCTCTCTCTCTTCGAGCAGTTCCTGAACCGAGTTGGGGTTCACGACGGCGCCTCCCACTCCACCGTGATTCAAATGGCGAATCTCACATCGTTGATCGGTATTGCCTCCGCACTCTTCTTACGCATAGAGGAGGCGAAGACTGCCATGACCAAGATCGAGGGCAGCGATCCCAAGAGCCAGTTCATGCGTCGCGACCTGCGCTTCAAGTGCGTGAAGCTGGGCTACGAGGCGTGCTCGCTGGCACCTGCGGTATCTGCGGAGGCCGTGGCGGAGGTGGCGCAGAGGCCTCGCGTGGCGGTGGAGGAGGTGCTGGTGGTGCCCGCCAACGCGGCGAGCGCGCAGGAGGAGAATGAGACGCTGACGCGCGAGCTGGAGGCGCTGGAGGCGAAGGGTGCGGCCGACACGCAGTCCGACATACAAGCCATGGGCGCGCTGCAGGCGTCCGTGGCGGAGCTGACGGCACGGCGGGCAGCGCTGCTGGCGGAGCTGGCGGGCGTGGAGAAGAAGTTGGCGACGGAGGAGAAGAAGCTGACCGTTGTGCAGCAGCGCGTGGAGACGAGCCAGAAGCAGTGCGCGCAGAAGGCGGAGTCGCTGCGTGCGCAGCGTGATGTGAGTGAGCAGGCTGTGGCTGAGGCGTAGCGTGTGGAGCACGCGGTGCGGGCGGCGGAGGCCTGTCACGCGGTGAGTGAGCCCCTGGAGGCGGCGCAGGCGCGGTCGGCGGAGGAGCTGCGCGCGCTGGGCGAGTCGCTGAAGAGCGGGTTCGATGCGCGCAGCTTGCTGGAGGAAACGCGTGAGTACCTGGAGGAGGAGCTGGCGTGCGTGGGCTTCCTGGAGGCGCGCGTGCGCAAGAACAAGAAGGAGGCGGACGAGCTGGCGAGCGCGCTGGGCGCCGCACTGCAGCGGGCGGGCCAAGAGGAGAAGCTGCAGCAGCTGTCAGTGCTGCGGCGAGCCGTGGCGAACGACGTGGAGGCGACGGCGGCGTTGCGTCGGTTTGCGCAGGAGGTGGAGGCGCTGTGCTCGGCGATGCTGACGAAGGAGCTGGTGGAGGCGAACAAGGAGCTGGTGACGGGTATCTACGTTCTGTTCTTCAAGCTGCACTTGAAGAAGACGCTTCCGGACGAGCTGTTCGAGATCATCCGCGCTCCCTTCCAGGATGCACTTCCGAAGCCAGCGCCGGCTCCCAAGGTGGTGAAGATGGAGAAGGTCGTTGAAAAGGAGGACAAAAAGGAAGAAGCGGCTCCTGTGAAGAAGGGCTTGAAGTGGGGCGTTGTGAAAATGCCGCAGGTGAAGGGGTTGGACGAGATTAACAAGGAGCTTGAATCCTCTCGAAAGTGGTCTGTTTGTTCTGCACTGCATTCAGCGTGGGGAGTGGAGGACATATGTCTCTTCTTGAGTACTCGCTTTGCACAACGCCAATGAACTACAGACAGATGTCAAAGAAACAGAGATATTCAAACAATGAGTTAGCTAGTATCGTCGTCAATAAATGGTGCAATCATCATCGGCAGGACGGCGATGGGGAGCGCCATGTGGAGGAGGGTAGTAGCTAGGGCCCGGAGGAGGCGGAGGATAGTAACCAGGACCCGGAGGAGGCGGAGGATAGTAACCAGGACCACCGGGAGGCGGAGGAGGATAACCGGGACCACCGGGAGGAGGAGGGGGATAACCAGGGCCGGGAGGAGGGGGAGGAGGATAGCCGGGACCACCGGGAGGAGGAGGGGGGTAACCAGGGCCACCGGGAGGAGGCGGAGGGTAACCAGGGCCAGGAGGAGGCGGAGGAGGGTAACCCGGACCACCATGAGGCGGAGGAGGGTAACCAGGTCCAGGAGGAGGAGGATACATTTTGAAAGAGAACTTTTTTGAGAAGAGAGAAAAGAGCGTATTCCGAAGTCATTCTTCACCGAATTGGAAATTCATCTTGATGACTTACTTTATGCTCACGGTACGCACACACATACGGGATAGAACAGCGGATATAGCGTGATTGTGTGTCGAGTGTGAATCATCGTTATTACCCCGTGTTGAAGTACGCAATGAAGATAGCTCGGATAGACCAACGCAAAACAACTCTATATGCGGCATTTCTCTAAACCGGTTTTGAAGTGTTATCCTTGCTTACAGTTCCAAAAGATGCACACTGCATAGTATAACACAGAAGATCATAGAACTGTCACCCTAACCACGAGACTACAACAAACACATGCAAACAGGATAGCGCTTAGTAACGACCCCTGTTGCTACCAGGGGGAGGAGGCATACCAGGGCCCGGGGGAGGCGGAGGATAGTAACCGGGACCACCACGAGGAGGCGGAGGATAGCCAGGACCGCCATGAGGAGGAGGGGGATAACCCGGGCCTCCGTGAGGAGGAGGAGGGCAACCGGGATGGCCATGAGGCGGATAGCCGGGACCCGGAGGAGGAGGCGGGTAGCCGGGATGGCCATGAGGAGGATAGCCGGGACATCCATAAGGAGGATAGCCAGGACCAGGAGGAGGAGGAGGGTAACCCGGACCACCATAGGGAGGAGGATAACCAGGACCGCCGTATGGGGGAGGTGGAGGAGGAACCATTGCTTACAAGTGAATATGTGAAAAGATGCAGGAGAACCGTTCCAGTGAATGAAACTCCCCATTCTCTGTACTTTCGTCGCTGAAGTCAGTGAGTCTGAAGCAACGATGCAGTCGAGAAGCCCACTGGATATCCTTCATGGAGTCGAAGAGGAGAAGGAGAATTGATGATCACCTAGACACCCACCTGTTACTGGTTCCACAGCTAGGAAAACGGATATACACAACAAAGGAATATAAATAGGAAGAAACAGCAATCACAAGTACATCACATTAGAAAGGGCGTCTGGGTCCGCCATGGGGAGGAGGAGGGAAGCCGGGTCCACCACGAGGAGGAGGAGGGAAACCGGGGCCACCACGAGGAGGAGGAGGGAAACCGGGGCCACCACGAGGAGGAGGAGGGTAACCGGGTCCACCACGAGGAGGAGGAGGGTAACCGGGTCCACCACGAGGAGGAGGAGGGCAGCCAGGGCCACCATGGGGAGGAGGAGGGAAGCCGGGGTGGCCATGAGGAGGCGGAGGAGGAACCATTTTCACAGATCAAAGATAATTATGAAGATGCTTGTGTTGTGTTTTCATAAGAAACGCCCATGAAACTCCCATTGTGTTTTCTTTCTCCGAACACTTGATTAAACAGTGAATAATACCATTTGAGGTGCACCCTCCGCTTTTGATCTTGAAAAGGAGTGCATTAAAGGCGCCTCTTGGCGAAATAACGGAAATCAATACAGACAAGTGCAATGTGCAAACAAACACAGGAAGCAAACCTTTAATACGGATATCTAGGCGGAGGAGGGAAAGCACCCGGAGGAGGAGGATACTGGCCTGGAGGATACTGACCGGGAGGATACTGACCGGCAGGAGGAGGAGGATAGTGACCCGGAGGAGGAGGAGGGTAATGGCCGGGAGGAGGAGGCGGGCACCTGGGAGCTATGCATCACGGACAGCACGCAGAATCACCGTCTTCCCATCGGATGACAATGTGCAGGAAGCCACGGTGCTGACCATCGCTGATCACCGGAAGATTTGTGTCCATATATCCGCCCACGGCAGCGACCTGGTTCAGATCCAGCATAGCAGTGCCGATCAGGGAGTCCTTGATCATATTCTTGTTCATACTACATATCACCCTCCACTATCGGCAGTACATTTTGAACGTAACACTTCCAGCCATGCCGCGGGCAGTCACACGGAACTCCTCTCTCCAAGCTATGTCGTCAGCGGAGTGCCCGATCCATACTGGCATTCGTTCCAGCGTTCTGCTTAACGGTGGTGTTTCTCACGACGTTGTCCGTTCTGATTTCCACGTAAGGATCCTGCTTTCCCAGGAACTCGGTCTCGCGGAGGTTGGTAGCCTCCATAACGGTAATGACGAGAGAGACCATTTGGATTCAAAATAATAATGAGCTCAAAGTCCAACGGTTTTCCGCACAGTCAACGAACCAGACACTCCAAAAGAAGGCCCGATTTGAGTGTCAATCAAGTCTTCTTCGTACGAAAGCGTACTAGACAGATAATTGGATGGTCCTCGAGGAATCGACAAATGTTCGTGGTTGGCTCCTGAAGAAAGGCAGCATGTCCATGACTTGGTATTCTCCGCATTTGGGGAGTGAAACACTAGGAAGAAGCGCTTTTTCGTGCTTCAAAACGACCAGATTGTGTATTACCGCAGTCTTCGCGACAATGTGCTTTCGGCGGTTGCTTGTGACATAGTAGAAACCCAGAGCCATTTTCCATCTTACGGAGCATTCGAAGGTTGTGGATTATGGCGTGAATGACGATTTCCACCAGTTCTCCTTATATGAGAACGAAAAACGTGTTTTGTGGCTTGCAGCGGAGGATAACAAGGTTTGCGCTTTACACAATCTCTGAGGGTAGGCGCGATACTGGATTTCTGTGATGCGAACGGAAATCGAGCGTTGCAAGTGCTCCGTGGACAAAGAAGAGCAGGAGAACGACGATTCGATTGGTAGCGGTGGGGATCGGAGAGTCATTCCCAGACTTCGTCCTCCCTCCTCTGGCCTGCACGAGCGAAGAAAGTAGCTGCCTTCGCGACAGCGTCGAGTCGTGCGTGATCCCATCCAACATGCAGGAAGTGACCTCTCCTCTGTCTCCTCACGCGCAGCTGTCCTACCTCCTCCACGCCTCCTCGCTCGACACAACCCTCGAAGCCAGCAGAGACGGCTGCCTCCTCTTCTCCATCAACTGGGCATGGACGCCTCCTCCTCCTCATTCGCAGAACAGCACCGCCAGTGTCCCGTACCGCATGCTCACGCTGTCCATTCCGATCGACATGGAGTACGTCTCGTACTTCCTCGTCGACTGCGACTGCGCGCGCAATCTGTGGGACCCCCTGTTTTTGTACGCCAAGGAGGTAGAGAGGATGGACCAGAACGACAGCATCCTGCAGCTGTTCTACAAGCCCATTCACATCCTCGATTACCCCTGGTGACCCCACTCCCCTTCCCTCATGCACAGCGTTATCAAGAGTTCGCCACGTCGCTTCACCGTGTGGCGGCACTTCCAGTACGACGAGAAGGCCAACGCCTACTTCGTCTTCTTCTCCTCCACCTCCTGCTCCGCACTCATGCCCTCGCCCGTCTTCGTCGACGGTGAAATGCGTTTGCCTTCCCCCTCTCCTTCACCGCAGACATTGGCTACCGCGTCGAGCCCGTCAACAGCGGCGTCACGCGCATCACCATGATCTACTCGCTCTACCCGGCGGGCCGCATGAGTCGCTACCAGTACTACATCGACTCCTTCCAGCGGTCCTTCCTCATGGGCATGTCCGGGCTCGGCACCATGCTCAGTCAGATCCCCGAGTACCACGTCTTCAACCTCATCGAGCGCATCGTCAATAGCCTCCACGCCGACGCCACCACCGAGAAGGACTCCGCCTCTACTGTTTCTTCCGTTTCTGCAGCCACCATTCCTTCCGTTTCTGCAGCCATCTCAACTACCGTAACGTCTGGAGCGGCAGAGAGAGACGGGAGTGTATCAGGAGCGGCAGAGAGAGACGGGAGTGCTTCAGACCCATCGGACTCGTCGGATAATGAATCGGGGTCGCTGTCGGAGAAGGTGCTGCTGCCGCCGTACATCACCAACACTGTGGCGCACGCCTCCGAGTGCGACCTGATGGTGTGTGCTGGGCGCGGGCGTGACCCGTAGAGCCACTGCTGGGAGGAGGTGGACGGCACCATCTGGAAGGTGCGCAGCAAGGACTACCCCACCACCCACGTGAAGCTGCGGTCGCAGCCGAGCTTCTGCAAGCTGCTCTGCGTGGACATCTTCAAGTCGACGGCGCGCATCAGCCACATCGCCGCGCACCCCGAGAGCGCGCTGAGCAAGATCAAAACGCTGTCGATGAAGGACACGCGGTGCATTCTGGTGATCAACCTGCAGATCGCCGGCAACATCAGCATTGTGTCCTATCTCGCCATTCCCCGGCTGCAGGAGCCGCAGGACGCTCAGGACGCGGTAGTGGCGGCGCTGTGCGAGCGGTTCCTGACGGGGACGAAGGAGTGGCGCGACGCGCGGATGAAGATGCTGCCGCACATCGAAGAGGGAGGCTTCCTGATCCGCAAGGCCGTGGGGACCACACCGTGCATCATCGGCACCAAGGGAGAGAGCGCGTACTTCTCTGTCGGCGATGAGGAGGGAGGTGATGTGTAGGGTGAAACGCCCATTCCGTACTTGGAGTGCGATTATGACATGGACGGCAGTACGATGTCGAGAAACCTGAGCAAGTACCTGTTCTCGGCGGACAGCATGGTGATTGAGCTGGCTTACGTGCTTCAGGGAGAAACTGAAGATGAGCTCCCGGAGCGCGTGCTTGGCGGATTCCGTTTTTACCACATGGACGTAACCAAAGCAAAACTGATATGACCTGTTTGTTTCATTCTTCTTCATGCTTCGCTCTCTCCCGCGGAGAGTGGCTGTATGGGGACGTGTGAAAAGGCTGCAGTGTGCTGTCAAGTCCTTTTCGAGTGAGAAACACGCCGTAAAGTGAAGAATAGCGGCAAGTAGTTATCTGCTTTCGGGGAACTACGGTTGCGGACTGACCACCGCCGTAGGATGCGTTCTTGAGAAAAGTGATCGGTAGGGGATTACGCGCATTCTGGACTTGCTGGAGTCTCATGTCGATCCATCGTCGATTCTCATCGTCTCATATCCTTGATCCCATTCGTTCGGGCGATTTCTTCATCCCCACTAACCGCGATTATGAACGAGCGCGAATTCAGGAAGCAATCGATATGCATTTGCTTTATCGTTGAATGATCTGTAGACTTAGCCCCTTGGATTCGTATGAGGCGGATGTGAATGGATTGTCGTCGTTCCTCCGCGGAACTGCAATGAACTGTCCTGACCTCTTCAAGGGAGAGAGTTTCAAGCTGATCGGGGAAAGAGAGCTGCTCATCACCTTCGAGGCGAATCGTCCCTTCCTGATGTCGAACAGCAGCATGTTTGGCTCGAATGCGCAAACGACGCAGTCTATCCTCCGAAATATCCACATGCTCAAATCGCGCGGCATTTCTCCCGCTGATTTCTCCAGCCGTCTCGCCTCCCTCTTTGCAAATGGCTGCGCCGAGGAGGACCAGTTCCTGTTCAAGAAGTACAAGGACTTTGAGACCATTTACGCCCTGTTTGACCAGCTTCTGCAGGATCGTCACCTCCTGACGGTAAATGACCTGATGCTTCGTCTGTTGAACAACCAGGATGTACTGAAGCTGTTGGCGAAGGCATTCATTGTGGAGGTGAGTGATGTGTAGCAATTCACTTCGGCGGTGGTCTTCAGCTGCGAAAACAACTCCTACGTGCAGAACCGACTGATTGCCTCCCTGCTGAGCTCTATGGACACTCCCTCCCTAATCACGCATCACATCTCCATCGTACTCCTCCTCCTCCTATTTCACTGTAGCCACGTCAGGACCGCTCAAACCCCGAGCACGTGTTCCAGTCCGCCTGTCCGACCCTCAAAACTCTCTCTATCGAAGGCGGCTGCTGCGCGCAGAAATACATCGACTTTCTGGCATTCCGCTTCAACGACGCCTCCCGCAAGCTAGTCTCCATGGACGAGGTGAAGAAGTGGAAGGAGGGGCAGGTGAAACTCCCAGCGAAACCGTCCGTCCAGTCATGGGATGCTGTATTTGCTAACTCACAAACGACACACGCACCACAAACACCAACCACACCTTCAAATAATGGGGGTGTGGGGGGTAAGACATCACGGGACGTCATTCGGCTGCGCGAGTGCTACCTGCCGATGGACGAGCAGCAGGCCGTGGTCGACACGATCAAGCACCTCCTCGCCACGCCGTGTTCCGCCGTGCCACTCTCTGCGTTCCCGCCAAGTCTGGATGGTATCATCTCGCACACGGCGTTCGCCAAGGCGCAGCAGCTTCTGACAGAGAACCGCGTGCTGAACCAACCCATGCAGCAGGTGATCGGCGTGTTCTTCAAGACGCAGGACGAGGTGGACCGTTTCGCGGCGCTGCTGGAGGCGGAAGGCATCGCCCACCAGACCAAGGAGCGGCAGCAGTCCGTGTTCGAGGGCGTGAACGTGCTGCGCGCGCTGTACGATCCGGAGTCGGCGCAGTGCAACTTTGCGGAGCTGCTGCAGCTGCCGTCGTTACATCTGCCCACCGCGACCGTCACGCGACTGATCCGAAACGCCCATGACAAGAAGAGAGGGCTGTTTGCGGAAGTGAAGGAGGAGGCGGTGCAGGAGGACCTTCCCCGCGAGGAGCGTCAATCCCTCCAACTTCTCGTGCGCACCATTTCTTCCCTCCACGACTCCCTGCTCCTCTACCCCGGCTCCTACCTCCTCTATCAGTTCTACGCCCGGCTCCAAGAACTCCCCTTCCTCCTCGCGGACGCCTCGCGGCAATCCTCTCTCCTCCTCCTCCTCAACGAACTCCTCTACATCGAGGACGGCCGCTCGCCGCTGCTCGCCGCACCCAAAACCTCCTTCAACAAGCTGCACGACTACATCGAGTGCTGGCTCCTTCTCCGCCTCACCGCGTAGCCTGCTGCAGTACCTTCCACTGTACCCGTTCACCTCGCTCGCCGACCGGCTGAAGGCCGTGCAGGGACACCCGCTGCTGAAGCTGCTGCGCGCTGCCGATGTGGAGGCCACGGCGACGGAGGCCACCGTGGAGGAGGGGGACAAGAATGTGGTCATCGTGGGGACATACAACGACATCGGTCCCAATTACTACACTGTACCTCCTTCCTCCCCTCTCCACAAATAGTCCCTATTCCTGCCGCAGATGAACGCCTCCCGGCTGCCCTCGCGTCGCGTGTATTCCTCCAGCATTCTTCCCCAGGCCCTGTTTCTCGACTCCGCCTCCATCCAACCGGTACGCTCGCCCTCACGGCTTCACCCGCAGTGGCAGCCGCTCTCGCCCGACTACATGTCCTTCCCGCTGCTGCTGTCTCGCGCGCTGGCGCCGCCCTTCCTCTCCTACACGCAGTTCACACAGAACGCCACCACGCCCAGCCACCGCGCCGCCAAGCCCACGCCCTTCCTCACCACCCTCCTCCACGGCCCCCGTTCTGCCATGCCAGCTACGCCAGTTGCACCACCCACACCACCAACAACAACAACAAGCACACTACCATACGACCTGTCGGTGCTTCAGGAGGAGGGCCGGTACCTGGTGAGCGTGAGCCGCATGAACAAGTACTTCCAATGCCCCTACGCCTTCTATCTCCAATACGTGCCCCCACCCACGCCCGCTCACGCCTAGCTGCTCGGCGTCACGCCCGAGCCCTCCATCCACCTCGCCTTCGGCTCCGCCATGCACGGCTGCGTCGAGGACCTCGCTACCGTCGCCACGCCCGCCGCGCCTCACGCGTAGCTTCTCTACAACGAGGACAACAAGAGGGCCTTCGCCGACCGCATCGCCGTCACCCCCACGGATTCCAACGTGGCGGCCATCGTGAACAGCAGCTACAACCAGCCGGCCATCGAGGCGCTGTACGCGAAGTACGCGGAGGCGGGCGAGGCGGTGCGGCGCGACGACGTGCTGAAGGCGATCATGCGACACCACTGGCGCGGCGAGCTGTTCTCGCCGCCCGCGCTGGAGAAGGTCATGAAGCTGAGCTTCTACAACGGCGTGATGAACTACGCGCGCCGCGAGATCAAGCGGTTCTTCACGCGCAAGCGCGAGGTGCGGCCCGTAGCCGTGGAGTCCGCGTTCTGCGTGGACGGCGAGGCGGGAGAGGGGGAGGCGAAGAGAGCGTACCGACTGCGGGGCGTGTTCGACCGGATTGAAGGGTGAGGGGAGAGAAGGGGAGTCACGGGTAGAAAGGAGGGAAAGGAGGGAATCGTGGATTACAAGTCGAACCCCTCTCGAAAGGAGCTGACGGAGAAGAGCTTCGCCTCGAGCGTGAAGACCTACTACGGACTCCAAACCGCCTGGTGAGGGAGGATGCCTTCCCTTAGGTCTAGCTACGTGCTCGCCTTCGAGAAGATCTACAAGCACAGGCCTAACTTTGTAGCCGATGGGATTGGCGCTGAGGGGTAGATGCGCTTTGAGAACATCGAAAGTGGGATCCAGTACAAGGTGAATATCTCCGACGTGAACGTCGCCGCTGTGGATGACTCCGTCCTGCGTTTCATCAACGGTGTGGAAAGTGGGGATTTCTCTCACTGCAGGAGCGATTTCCAGTGCTCGCGGTGCGAGTTCAGGAAGATGTGCAAGAAGGGAGACGTGTAACGCTTCTAGTGGAGCAATGTTTGATTTTGAAGAAACAGCGCAGTATAACCACATAACTCCAACCATGCGCTCCCATAATCTTACAATCGAATTAGGCACCAATGAGAATATTGTTGATAGGGATGTGAATCAGCTTCACGAAGTAGCCGACCAGACCCATGGCAACAAAACCAATCGCAGTGGCAGTGGCAGTCTGAGTGAACTCTACACGTCACTCCTCCCTAACACGCAAAACCCTTCTTATCAGGCTTCGTGCAGCGGTTGACGAGGAACTTGCTGTCTCTGATGAAGTCCTTCACGGGCTGAATAATATCACTCTCAATGGTCATTTCCTTGCTCTTGTTTATGAATTGTCCATCGCAAAGCCCAGAATCGGGTTTTGTCAGAATGCGTCCGAATCATTTTCCCTTTTCCTATTGCCGCCTGCTTTTGCGCGTCCTTTTGGGTCCCATATTCTCCCCCGTCAACGGTTTTCATTCTTCTCCCCTCCCTCCTCTTTGCAACAAACACATGCTTACTGAGATGCCACCTCTTCTTGGACACCGAAACGGGAGAGGACGGGCTCGAGGATTCCCATCAGATAGGCATCGCCCTTGATCCGCTCAATGAGTTCCTTCTTTTCCTCCTCCTTCTTCGCGGCCTCGTAGCACAGGAGTTGGATGTAGCAGAAGATGACCTCCTGCCACGTTCCCGTCTTCATCGTCTTCTTGACCACGTCCAGATACTTGAGAGCGTACTACGATTGAAGGCGGACGGCTGTCAGCACATCATAGCTCTTGGTGCGGTAGAACACGAGCGCGGACTCCGCGTTGTAGCGGAAGGCCTCGTCGTCGCTGGCCCCCTTTCCCATCTGCTTGTACTCGCTCAGCACCGTTTTCACATTCTTCACGGCGCCCGCCTCCTCCAGCTCCTGTCCGAAGATGTAGGCCTGCTTCAGGATCTTCGCCACCTCTGGCCGCTTCAGCAAGTCTGCGCATAATCGCCCCGCATCACATCCACTCTCGCTCTTCTTCGCCATGCTCTCGACCGACGCGGCAGAGCCCACGAGAAGCTGGTAGCTACGCCTCATCCGCTCGGTCCGCACGCACTAGAGTCTGAACAGCAGGGCGTTGAACGAGGCGGGCGGCTCGTTGTTCGCCACGTAATCGAACACGTGGCACAGCGTCGTGCGACGCTCCTTCTCCTCCGCCTCACCGCGCGCACTCTCCACCTGCTCCTCACGCACCCTCTCCTCTCCCACGTAGTCCACAAACGACTGGATCGCCAGCGTCTCCCAGTTCTTGATCTCCGTCGCGTCCACGTGCACCGCGCGTTCGCCGTAGCGAGCCACCGCGGCAGAGTCGCCCTGCTCCAACGCGAGGCGCGTCTAGACGTCACCGCGCCCGGACAGGAGGACGTTCATACGATAGAGGGCGGTGAAGAGAGAGGGCAGGTCCTCGCGCTGCTGCGCGCCGCTGACGAACCACTCGGAGAAGCGCTACGCGTCAGGCCGCAGGGAGGAAGCGACGTCCATGGAGGCGCGCAGCAGGCGCAGCAGCGCGTTGCCGTAGCGCACGACCTCCGCGTGGCTGAGCGCCGTGGGCTGGTGCTGTGACGCGGTTGTGTACAGCGCGCAGTAGTAGAAGAAGTGGTAGAGGAGACACGACGGGTCCAGGTGCAGCAGCTGTCGTGAGACCTCGCCCCAGCGCCCACCTGCGTCGCCTTCTCCTCCGCGCTCTTTGCACTGCGCATCACCGCCAGCACCGCGTCCGCCTCCTCGCCCGCCGCCAGCGCGCGCAGCTCCTCCGTCGTCACCTCGCCGCGCAGCAGGCGCATCACGTCGCCGCTCGTGCGGAAGAAGCACGCCGTCCCGCCCAGCGCGCCATCCGCCAGCTGACCCAGTCCGCACTCCTTCTGCTGCAGCGCCGTCGCCATGTGCTTCATCACGCGCGCCGTCGCCACCACCTTCTCCTCCTCCTCCTCCGTGCTCTGACTGGCCTGCTTGCTTTGCTTCATGGCGGCTTCGATCTGGTCGCACACGGTGACGACCTTGCCGTAGAGGTGCTGGCGGAGGAAGACGCGCGCGCTGAGCAGCAGCAGACGCGGGTCGTGGGACTGCAGCAGGCGGTGCGCGCACTGCAGCAGCAGCGTGGCGGAGCGCTCGGAGGCGGCGTTGCTGCGGGTAAGGCGACGGCGTGAGCGTACGAGAGGAGGATGAACAGCGCGGTGCTCTCGGGCAGGGAGGACGCCAGGCAGCACATCTCCGCAAGCTAGGACTCACGCCGCCCTCCAGCGCCCACCTGCTCCGACATAGCGCTCTCGGCGTCGAAGCGGTAGTACCAGTAGCCTGCAGATCAGTCCGCGCGCCCACGCCCACTCTCCAAAAACTTCAGCAGGATGTTGTCGGTGGACAGCCCGCGGCCTGCCTGCAGCACCGCCAGCGCCTCCTCCGCGCGGCCCTCGCGCATCAGCAGCAGCGCGTAGTAGCAGAAGGGAACCGCCACGTCGCCCTGCAGCAGCGAGCGGTGGTGGTGCTGCAGTCCCAAACACTCCAGCAGCGCGCGCTCCTGCACCGCCGCGCGCGGGTCCAGCTGCGCCACAGCCAGCCACAGGCGTACCAGGTTGTTCACCTGCGCGGCGCGCGCCTCCTCCGACCGGCTCGCCAGCAGACGGCGGATCAGATGGTGGACGCACGTCAGAATCACGGAGTCGCGGAAGGAGATCGTGGACTGCGAGGTGTTCGCAGCGGCGGACGGTACGGCGGAACCGACGTGGAAGCGAGAGGAGCTGTGGAGGGTAGTGGCAGCCTCGTCGCACACCAAATCCGCCCTATTTCTGACATGCGCCACCCAAATCCAACCAGGTGTTTTCCGTGTCGGGCGCGAGGAGCAGGCGGTGCTGGTTCAGACGGAACAGCTGCTTCTGGTAGCGCTCTGCGTTCGCGTCTACAGGTCACTTCGCTGTGACACTTCCACCGTTCGTGTCCACGGCGATCACGTGCAGCAGGCGCAGGATCACCGCCTTCAGCTCGAGCAGCGTCTGGCTGTAGGGAAGCAGCTACGCGTCACAGCGAACTCAGGGCCGCACCGCCTCGCCCTTGGCCGCCATCTGCAGCGCGGAGGCGGCCACGTCAGCAGCATAGCAGAGCGCGCCCTGGCTGTACCTACGGTGGAGGAGGGACGAGAAGCCCACTCCTGCAGGGCCAGCGCGTACAGCAGACGCGCGTACTGGTAGAAGAGGATCTCGCCGTGGTACAACGTGGCGGCGTCGGCGTCGCGCAGTCCGGGGAAGGCGGTCTCGACGAAGCGCAGCTCGTCTTCGTACTGCAGGGCCGAGTGGAGGATCTCCACCTTCAGCACCGCGCACTCCACGCCGAAGCGCTGCAGCTCCGAGTCGGTGGTGCGCACGCGTTCGGCGACCAGACCGCACTTCTCCTGGAGGAGGGCCAGCGCGCAGTTCATCACGCGCAGCGCGGATTTCAGTCTGCGGCTCACACCTCCGCTCTGTCCTCACTTCATGAGGGCAAAGTAGCACTCGCCCTCCGCCTTGTAGTACTTGCAGATGGCTTCCCAGGAGGTCAGTTCCACCACGCGGCGGTTGCTGTGGGCCAGGAGCTCCTCCTCGGAGTGGGCGGCGCGCAACGTGGTGCAGAGGGAGATGAGCTTCTGGTAGGCGGCGCTGGACTGTTCGTACTGCTTCTAGGATGAAGAGGAGGCGACGAGGCGACGAGGAAGAAGAGGCAGCGCGCCTTGTTCAGGTGCACGAAGATGGAGAGCTCGTCGGAGATGTAGCTGGAAGAGGCCGCCTCGCACAGCGCGATGATCCCCGCGTAGTCGTTCTGCGCGTACAGCAGGCCGGACAGCGCCCGCAGCGCCGCGATGTTGAACGGCTGCAGCGACAGCACCAGGCGGTGGGTCCTACGGCTCAGCGCCGCTCGCCGCTCCCACTTCTGCGCACGCGCGGCGTCCTTCAGCGCGTGCTGGTACACGCCCGCCAGGCACAGCAGCAGCTGGATGTAAAACAGGCGTTGGTACGCGCGGGCCAGCAGCGTGGACGGGGGCTGCGCCGCGTACAGCGCGATGCCCGCCTTCAGCGCCTTCAATGCCTCCGCCGTGTGCTCCGCGTCGTCCTCGCGCAGCGCCACCATCGCCGTGAACAGACAGCCCACGAGCGAGTCGCCCAGCGGGCAGCGCGTCTGCAGCGCGGCGGCGATGGCCTCCGTGGTCTCCTGTGGTTGCTTTGAGAGCAGCGCCGCCAGCAACTGCATCTCCAGAACGGTGGTGTCTGACGCCTCCTGCTCCGCGTCCTGCAGCAGCGAGAAGGCCTCAGCGGCGCGGTCGGCCACGATGCAGGCGGCGGCGGACATGACCTTCATCTCGTCATCATAACCGCCCTGCTTCTTCAGCGCCTCCAGACTACCCTTCACGCCCCACAGCGCCGCTACGCCTCTTCCACCTGGCTCTGCGACGCCTGCGACAGCGCCAGCACGAAGCTACACTGCAAGAGCGCCGCTTTCTCCTTCGTGCACTCCGCCGGGCACACGGCGAGGCCCTGCCCCAGCGCCTCCTTCGCCGCCACGAAGTTGAACGCGTCCATCTGCAGACTGACTACGCCTCACGCCGCGCGCGCTGCCCAACACAGCTCCTGGTACACGGCGCTCTGCTCGCAGCTCTTGCTCAGCACCAGGCCCTGGTATAGCTCCACCACGCTCTTCGCATCACCCTCTGCCCCCGCTCTCACGATGCCCTTCTTGGCGGCCACGCTCTTCGCGCAGCGCCGGCTGTACAGCTGGATGTACGGCGCGCTCTTGTGCTCCTCGCCCTGCGCGGCGTACGCGTCGGCGAGCGCCTCGCGCTGCAGCAGGGGCAGGAAGAAGCGGTCCGTGTGCGCCACGGCCAGCTGGCACTCCGCGAGGATGAAAGCGGCGGGCGTGTTGGACAGCAGCGCGTCGAAGGAGTGGAGGAAGGTGGGGCACTCCGTCTGTGGGTGAGCGGGCGTGGGCGAGACGACGTTGGTGGGGTTGGCGATGCAGGTGTGAATGATGTGAAGGTAGGCGCGTTGGACGAGCGCCAGACCGTCGTGGGAGCAGAGGCTGCGGCTGCTCGTCTCCTTCAGGGAGGAGAGGACGTCGTAGATGAGCTGAATGTCCTCCAGGGAGTCGCAGGAAATGAACTTCTGCGAGTGAGAGGAAGATAAGGCCATTACGAGATTCTCGCTGAGCTTTGCGATCGCACCACGCCGACTCTCTGCGGGAAGGTCTGGAAGAGAGAGGATTGTGCGCAGCGTGTTGATCACCTCCTTTTCGGCTCCCATCTATCAGTCACCACGAAACCGAATAGCGACGGTGTCGTACAGCTTCATCAGTTTTCTGTACTCTTTGAAAAGATCCGGAGAGTGCTCAACCTTCTTCATTTCCACGATCCGGTTTTGGTACTTCAAGGCCTCGCCCATTTGATTCTCCTTCCCGGACACTTCGACCATATAGCGCAGCGAGTTCAAATGGTTCGGGGATTGCTGCAAAACGGCCTGGAAGCACTCCTTTGCTTTGCTAATCTATTCATGATACACTGAATGGATTGTATGCATTTTCCAGGTTGTAGAATGCAACGCCGTGCAGATACAGGATACTGGGACTGCCGTTTCCCTTCATTCGTTCCTAGTTGTGAAGATGAAGCAGAGCACTTGCGATATCGCAAGCATCGACTGCCTTCTTGTACTCCTTGGCTTTGATCAGCTCGTTGATCTTCTAGCTGTGATTCTTTGAATATGATAGTCACCTTCACAGCAGCAGAACTACTCATCCTTTTAGATTGAGGCAGAATGGAGGATGCCGGAAATAGGAACTATTTTGCATAGCTGGGGAGAAATAGGGTGTACTTTTGCACAGTCAGCGAAGTCTATTCTCTTGAGTGTATTCGTGAAACTAGTATCCTTTTCAGAGAGACTTCCTTCTGTTGTTGAAAACCCTGCTTGGAGTTGCGAGCCATTCCTATCCTTCTCCAGACTGAAGCGATTCCATTACAGTTCAATTGGAGTTGCCTTTGATAGAAGAATGAAATGCATTACAGCCTCCCGCTGTCATCCTCTCAAACACCACTCCCTAACCCTCCTTTCCACTCTCTATCCAAATGTAACACTTTGGACAAACAAAACGCCACTCTTTCTTCCGCATTCTTGTTGGGAATGCTGATATCATACAAACGCCTTCCTGCTCGCATCCAACCCTCTCTATACAACCAGGCACGGACGATCGGCGGAAAGAGTGTGATCATCACGAGGACGGAAAAGGAGGTTGTGAAGATGAACATGAACCCTATCCATGAGGACTGTAGGGGTAAGAACCCTGTTTAACCCTAGTGGTGGTATTGCAGTCCATAAATGCATTGGATTATTGTGAATCACAAGACGGACGTATCCATGTCATCCTTTCAAAGAGTTGCATCTCCATTGACGAGAATGGTGAAACGCACTTGATTCTTCCTATCTTTGACCTATAGAGCATCGTTCCCACTTTCTGTGGATGCGAATCGCTGTTCCCTGTATCCCTTGTTCACGCAAGCCAATCAGAGTGAAAACGACTCTCTCCTTATCGTGTTTGGCGATCTGACGATTCTCTCCTTCCTCCTGCGTGATAAACAAGTGATTCCCGTGGATCCCATCTCTCTGCCCTTTCGGTGCAGTCTGGTCGATGTTTCGGGGGCAACGCTCTGTTCTCCGCTAGCGGACGGAACGGTGATGCTATGGGAATTGGAGGAGCGTCATTGGCGTTCCATCGGCGTGTTTGCGCTGAACACGCTCCGCATCACCGGCGTTAGCATCGCCTGCTACCCCACCATCGTTCTCAGTTCCTCTTCCCCTCTCCTCTGATCGCTAGCCACATGGGAGGGAAATGTGGTGGTTGAGGAGTGGTCCATCGCCGCGATCTCCGCCCAACGCCTCCTCTCCCTCCCCCACCACAAGTCCGATCTGAGCGCCGGAGGTGCCTTCCCGTCCGTTCCTTGTCCATAGACTGCTGCGGCTCCTTCGTGCAGTTTGACGCGTCTTCCGGCGTGTTCGTGATCTCCCGCGCCATCTCGCAGGAGCTCTTTCTCCTCGATGAAACGCTCTCCACGGTGCTGTTCTCCGCGCACTTCGACACCTTCTTCCGCGGACTGGTCGTCGCTTCCTCCTGCGTCTTCGCTTTCACCAACGGCGGCGTGTTTTCCTTCTTCGTGCCCGCCGTGGAGTGGCTGAAGGCGTGTCCGCTGTGCTTGGACCACTTCGTGCTTGCTAGAGGGAGCGGTAATGGCTAGTGCAGCGCCGAAGCCAGTTCCTCGCTGAGTGACTGCAGAATGAAGCACGCAGCGCAGCAGCGCTTCGGAACACTGGAGGTGGAAGTGCACGCCAATCACCTGTGGTGGTGGGGATGTCAAGTGAGGCGTAGACGGATTGGGAGAGATGGAAGCTGGCGTGTGCTGTACCTCCGGAAGAGAGTGTTCGATGTGTGCTTGCTGAGCGATACGGAGATCATGCTCGCCAATGCAGCGGAGGTGTTTGTTGTGGATGTAGTGTCCCTGCAGAAGATTGCATCCTGTGAGTTGGATGGAAATCGGATCCACGAGTAACAGTGGCAGGGAGAATTCAGAGTAGGATGACGATCATTCAGCATGGCAGGAATGAAGTCTATCTGGTCTATGGATGGACAAACGAGCGGAGAGAAGCTGCGGTGTCGTTTCAGCGCGTTTGCTTTCACGATTCGGGAAATGAAGTAGAGAGTAAAACGAAAGGAAGGAGAGTGATGCGTAGTGGAGCTGATGCCTCCTCGAAATATCCCCAAGGAGAGTGGGGATGAGCCGAGAACGCTGGTGGACGTGAAAGACAACACACCCGTATTTGAATAGTTGTGTACTCTACTGTTGTTTCTTCCATTCCTGTGCGTCTTCACAATCCCACCCCATCCCCCGTTTTGCGATCCGCGTTGTTGGGTTCCACGTTTCAAACCGACGCAATTCCGCCAAATCAAGCCCAGTTCCGATGAATATCGATGAAAACGACGCTACGAGCAGCGAGCCTGCCCAGAAGGATATGAAGAATGCAAGTCGTTCTCTCCATTGTTCATCTGTAGGGAGTTGATCCTTCTTGCATTCGCGTGATCTCGAAAAAGGTGGGCATTCTCCGAAACGCTAATTTTCAGGGTCTTTCTCATGTCTACTACTCCTCTGTTACCAAAACCAGCGGCATGCCTTCTCTTCGTGAGTTGTTCCGGTATATCTCGTCTTATCTCGTAATGAATAGCATTGGCCACGGACCCTCCAGCTCCCATACCATGGGTCCCTCCAATGCGGCCAAGATGTTCAAGAGTTTGTATGACGCCGAAGCCGACAATTATACTGTCATTTTATACGGCTCATTGGCCGCGACCGGAAAGGGTCACTTGACCGATGTGGCCATCGAGAACGAGCTGAAGCCGAAGAAGGTGACGTTCATCTGGAGACCCAACGAGACGCTGACCTTCCACGTCAACGGCATGACCATCAAGGCCATGAAGGGAGAGAAGGAGATTGGTCAGGAGACATACTACAGCGTCGGCGGTGGTGCGGTCGTCACGGATTCGGAGCTGGAGAAGATTGAGGGCCCCTACCAGAAGACATTCGTGCAGGTGTACAACTACTCGACGATGAACTCGATCATGCGCTGGTGCCGCAAGACGGGCTACAAGCTGAGCGATTTCGTGTACCAGAGCGAGGGTGACTCGATCCGCGATTATCTCCAGCAGGTGTGGGACACCATGTCCAAGTGCGTGGAGTCGGGCCTGCAGGGCCGCGGCGTGCTGCAGGGCGGTCTGAACCTGCCCCGCAAGGCGCACGACATGTTCCGTGCCGCCAAGCGCAGCAACGAAGTGATGGGAGTTGTTCTCATTCTTCTTCTTCACCCATAGCGCAACGCGTACCTGTTCGCCTACACGCTGGCGGTGTCGGAGAACAACGCGGGCGGCGAGACGGTGGTGACGGCGCCGACGTGCGGCGCGTGCGGCATCGTGCCGGGCGTGCTGTACTTTTTGCGGCACCACACGGACGACGTGACGGACGAGGACGTGATCGACGCGCTGGCGGTGGCGGGCGTGATCGGCAACATCACCAAGGTGAACGCGTCCATCAGCGGCGCGGAGGCGGGCTGCCAGGCGGAGGTGGGCACGGCGTGCGCCATGGCGGCGGGCGCGGCGACGTTCCTGATGGGCGGGTCGACGGAGCAGATCGAGTACGCGGCGTCGATGGCGATCGAGCATATGCTGGGCCTGACGTGCGACCCGGTGAAGGGGCTGGTGCAGGTGCCGTGCATCGAGCGCAACGCGATGGCGGCGGGCCGCGCGCTGGAGTGTGCGCAGTACGCACTGATGACGAGCACGTTCCACATCATCAGCTTCGACGAGGTGATCATGACGATGATCCTGACCGGCGAGGACATCGAGGACTCGCTGCGCGAGACCTCCAAGGCGGGGCTGGCGCAGACCTACAACCTGGACGAGCTGGCGCGCAAGCAGCGCATCAACGAGATCAAGAGCCGGCTGACGGGCAAGAACCAGGAGGGCAGCATCAATCTGCAGTGGGGCGATCAGAAGGACGACGCTCCGAAGCTGGACACCAAGATTGAACTGGCGCAGTCAGCCTCGTCTGACATCTTCGAGTAGTTGTGTTTCATTTCTTTTGCGCCGTTCATTTAGAGCGTGTTTGTTGAATAGGAAAGCGTGCTGAACAAACAGCAAAGAGCGGATCGATGATCTCGCTGTAGCCGCGCTGTATCACCTACGCGTGAGTGGGAACGAGAAAAACAACTCCATAGCACTCCTCCGTCAGCACGTCGACGATGGGCTTCAAAAAGAAGGAACTACGCGTGAAACCTGGATAAGGGGCGCACAGTGATCGACTGCAGGATGTCTCCCAGAAACAGGCTCTCGGTGGGGGTGATGTGGTTCACGTTGGCCAGAAAGCACTTGAGGATGCGAATCGCCGCATTGCAGCAGGCGGATATCACCGTGACTGCGCTGAGTTCAAAGGGCTAGAGTGAATGGGAAAAGGAGAGACTACAACGCTGCGTGTTTTCAGAAGAAGGAACTTCAGCGACCCGAATCGCTGGTAGAGATGGGGAGCGTGGAGAGAAGAACGCCAGTTTCCATTCTCCCGACCCTCCTTCCATTCGATCACGTCAGACTACGAATCACTTTGCAGCGAGATTGGGAACAGATCGCAGAGACTGTACAGAGGGAGGAGAGCAGTAATACCCGAACTCATAAAGCAGCTGCGAAACATAGTTGTATTGGTGTACCGGCTCGTCTTCGAAGAGACCGTTGTCCAGACTGGCAAGGAAGTCCTGTATTTGGTGGAGACTAGAGTTCAGTCGAGTATCCATGTCCCACGTTCTTTGATTTTGTGTACTAAATGCGTTTTCGATTTGATCCTCGGACAGCCCTACTGATTCCCAGACCATGGCCTCCTTGTCAGTTACGCAGGATTGGATGTAACGAAATCGTTCTATGAGCTGTTCCAGTTTCTTGTCCATGACAAGATGGAAAAGCGGGTCAAAGAGTGCAAGTCGCGTGTTTCAGGAAAGGAAACTGCATGTTCTATTCGTGTGCACAAACACATAGATGTGAGTGAAGAGTAGTAACGGAGGGGAATGGGTGTGTGCCAGATCTAGTTTGAAAAGGGATCACGTCCATTGTGCTAGAACACTGTTTGTCAGTTTGTTTCTCGATTCAGACACAATGTTGCTGAAGAAAAGCAACAGCCGATTGAATGAGCCGAACCGCGGTTATTTCAATTATCCCGAGTTGGCGCATCCCAACTCTAACAGTAGAGTCCGAGTGTTCGTCTCTGTGTGGGTTTTCAATACAACGACATGGATGAGCAGAACGGTGTGAAGGAAGAGGGAGATTTGCGATTGGATATTCCACCTACTCTGGACACTTCCTTGTTGACGGTGCTGTTTCCGGCGGGTCTCGTGACGTGTAGCCCGGAGCGATGGATCCAACGACTCCAAAGTCCTTGCTCTCTCGCGATCGGGAAATACTTTCTCCGATTCCCAATTCTGCCTATTCGGACCGGTTATACGGGCCAATGTACAAGCTTCAGTAGATATGGTGTTCAGATTTGTTTTGTAGAGAGCAGGATTCTCCCTTCTTCACTGCCGAAGCACTCAAGGCAAGCACGGCTCTCCGAAACCCCTTTTCAATGGCTCTGTCTCCTACCATGAACAAAATGGTTCCGGAGCCGGATTCATCACGCTCTTCCTTTGTGCTCCACGATGTGCGTCCTCTTTTATTCCTTGACGTGTAGATAGATTCCACTGTACAGCCGTCATTCCCGCACCATGCAGGCGGGGGACGACGGGATCACTCCATTTACCCCGCGTTCGATTCCAAACTTGATAGAACAAGACGCGAAGCGGGAAGATCCCGTGGAGGCGGCCAATCGCCAACTCCACTACCCGCAAACGCCCTCTCTATCTACCAATTCGAATCCACCTCTCTTCGACAAGCTCTATTATTCGCCCAATGCTTCTATGCGGTCGGACCGGTCCTTGTTGAATTGCTTGAATCGCCTCACCCGATAGGCTGTTTAACCACTCGGAGGGTTTCTCCGAGGCCAATCTGCGCGACCTGCGCCTCAGCCTGCACAACATCCCCGCTGATCCGAATGATTGCATCATCGACTTTGACAGCATGGAACTTCACTGGCAGCAGCCCGAGAAGGCGGCGGCGGTGCAGTCACCGGTGAAGGAGGAGTCGCGCTGCACGACGTTCCGGTTCAACTCGGAGAGCATGGAGGACACGGCGGAGAAGAAGGAGAAAGCAGCTGGTGAGCGAATGGTGTGCTGGTGACGGCAAGAGAGCGAGGAGAACGAGGAGTACAGCTTCCGCGAGAGCGCCAGCGAGGAGGAGGAGGTGGAGGAGGAGCTCCGCTCGAGTCAGCACGCGCAGAGCCGGTTGCGCGGTAGCCACGCTGCGAAGAAGACGGCGCATGAGAGTGCGAGGAGGCGTGGCGTGAAGCGAGGTGGGCGTGCGGGCGTGTAGTGAGGCGTAGTGAACATGGACAGTGCAGAGCCCGCCAGTGACTCACAGAGCAAGGCGCAGAGCAAGGCGCAGAACAAGACACAAACCAAGGCACAAACCCTGTCACAGAGCAGTTCGGAGGGGCCGCTGGAGGCGAAGGCAGAGGTGGTGTATCACGCAGTGCCCACGGTGGCGGTGACGCGGCGAGGTGACGCGTAGCAACGGTCGTGCAACTGCAAGAAGTCGCGGTGCCTGAAGCTGTACTGCGAGTGCTTCGCGTCGGACCAGTTCTGCAGCGGCTGCAACTGCGTGAACTGCATGAACAACCTGGTGGGCGCGGGCGTGGGCGATGATGCGCAGGAGCACCAGAAGGAGCGTGAGGAGGCGAAGCAGGTGCTGCTGACACGGAACAGCAACGCGTTCAAGCCGCGCGTGGTGGGCGACGGGAAGAGCAACCTGATCAACCTGAAGGGGTGCAACTGCCGCAAGACGGGCTGTCTGAAGAAGTACTGCGAGTGCTTCCAGTCGGGCATTCCGTGCGGGCAGAACTGCCGCTGCGTGGTGGGGGAAGGGGAGAGAGATGAATGGTAGGACTGTCGGAACACGGAGGAGGCGAGGAGGATGCTGGCGGGGAAGCGGCAGCGGTGGGGGAGCGAGGGCGAGGTGAGGGGTAGGAGTGAGGAGGAGAGCGGTCGGAAGGGCAGCAATGGCGAGATTGACGATGACTTTGTGAGCAACGCGTGAGGACCTTGTACTATGACTGTCGTTGTGTTTGGTGAAAACAGGCGATTCTAAACGCTCCAACTGGACGGAGTGGCCGCCGATGGCATCGACTTCCTCCCGCACGGATTTGGACATTTCCTGCAGGGGCGTGAAGGACACGGAGACCTGGCATGAGTACCCCTCCATGTCCATGATGCAGCCCATCGTCAGCAGCGCGGGAAAGCGGATCTATGCTCGAAAACTGGGATTAGGACTACATTCTTCTGATCGTTTGTAACGGTCACGCTGAAGGATCGAATGAGTGAATTCTTGCAGTTCACCAGCTGCCCGTACTCGCTACACGTGAGCGGCACGCAGAATCCTCACCTCCACAAGATCGACAAATCGTCAACGACAACGAGATCAAAGAGTCGCAGTGCGTTGATTTCCTCTGTCTTTGAAAAGTGGAAGAGTCTAATTGTCACACTTCGCCATCGATCCCACTCCATGAAGAATCGGTTTCCCTTGAACAGCTTTCCCGTAAAGAGATCTGCCACCACCGTGGCCACGTTTGTCTGACACCATATTTGCTTGTAATCGACTCCGATCATATCTTCCCGTGAGGATCGCCCGGGATTCCTACCTGTTTCCTCCAAGTGTTCCTCCGACACCTGCGAGAGTGGCTTCTTCGGAAACTCCATCTCCTCTTGCTCCAGAATGCGTTTCATCAGACTGTGGCCCTTGTACCGATTTGGATCACTGCTCTTTCTTGATCGCGAGCCAGACCCTTCTGCTTTTGTAGAAGGGTGCTTGGGGGGAGTGGGAGGAAGATCGGTTTGAAAGGGACTCGGTGTGGGAAAGGAATACTCTTCTTCATCGGCAATGGGCGTGGAAGACTCGTTCAGTACCTTTCCCATGTCTATTGCGTGAAAAGAGAATACGAAGCTCACATCCCAACGAAGTGGTGAGTTTATCGCGCTCCTTTAGCAGCGAACGGACGTAATCGACGGAGGCCTCCAGTGTCGATATTTTATCTTGCTTGAACACCAGCCCAGCCTCCTATTCTTCAGGCTTCCTCCCAGTTCAGACGGTCAGAATCGTGCGCAACTCTTCGATGCTGTTGTTCATCGTTTTTATCCTCCGCTTTTCCGTCTCGTTGTGATTGGCTCGTTTCCGCTGATTCGGGTCATTCGGAGCAGAACTACGGCGTAACGTGCAACTGATGGAGTGTACAGTGGAAGAATTGAAACACCGTTCGCAGAACTCAATGACGAACGATCCATGTTTGTTTTGATTTCGAATGAGTTCGATGAACTGCACTCCTTCCTACAAGAAGATTGATGGAGAGAGAACGATTCGGAAAGAAACAAATGAGACAACTGGCTGAGTTACGAAAGGAACATCGGAAAACAGATCGGGCCTGCTTTCCAGGTACTTGAACAGTGCGTTCATGACGGTGCAGATAATGGCAACGTCATCCTCGCTCAAATCGGTGTGATACACCAAGCAAGGGTACTGGTCTAGTTGTCATGCAAACACTCATGAAGCACAGAGCAACCGCAGCAGATGGATAGACCCAAATACTGTGGACAGGGAATCGACCGCCTCTCCGTACAAGTAGTTCTTCAGCTGGAGCACTTCCGAAGCGTAGAGCAGGCGACTGTTTATGAATTTGTCAAAGTAGGCGATGAGAGAAGAGCACACCACATCGATGGGCTCTGGCGGGTAAGCAGGGGTGAAGGAGGAGTGCTTGAACTACCGATCAGTGCCAGACAGAAGAGAAAGCATCGTCGAGGATCTGCTGGACGGAGGGAGAGACGGGGAGAGAGTACAGCTTCCTTTTGCACTCCACCGCCTACTCGTGATGAAGAACGAAATAGCAAACAATCCAGTCATGAACTAGGTACTGTTGGAATACCGAAGGGAAGAAAAGAGGAATGCGCGGTTCTGATGACACTCCCCTACGCATCATTCCAGCGTACTCGCCACTACAAATGTTTTGACTAAATGGTTTGCAGAAAAGGACACGTCGCTGTTCAATTGGATCCCGGGCTCTTTTCTTCTCCTCCTGAATGTGGCCGGATCGCAGTTTCCTTCCTTCCTCGTTGTCCTTCATCAAGCGGTCCGAGAAACGCGCTCGTCCCACTTCTTTGACCACCCCTTGTAGTGAACAAGATACTCGTTGCTGCTGCTCTCCACAATCGGCACGACTTCCAGAACCTGTCGTTAAGCACAGCGCCCAACCACCGTGCCCTCGTAGTACTTGCCTTGGTGCTCAATCAGGACGTCCTCACCAACAGCGAAGTTCATGACGCGCTTGGTAGACACGAGTGCGAGCAACAATATGTTTGTCCTTTTGTTCGATTCTGCATGAAGAGGCAATGTGGGGAGTGAAAACAACGAAATGGACGATACTGGGTTGTCAATCAGCGAAGCGAAGCGAGTGACAAGGCGGGTCATTCTTACACTAATAATTGGATATGTTTATGCTGTATCTGCTTCTGTTTTCTGTTGTTCTGTCGAACGGTAGTGTCGTGGCCATCGCGTGAACGGTAGATAGTTGTGACGGATCCCTATTCATTCGGTGCACCTCTCGCGTAGGAGTCCCCGTTTCAGGCAGTTGCACGGAGTGGTACACCCTCTGCAACAACGTCGAGGGCTGAAACCCCATGCCCGCTCGCCAGGGGAACGAGGTCCTGAATGGCGTGCTCATTCGCGTGGAAGACTGCACTTCCGTGGTCAGATCCGACCGCCTCTCCCGAAGAGCCTACCACGTCTCCCAAAACGCCCGAGTGCTCCTTCCCTCTGGATATCGTTGCGTCCACAGCGCCGGAGAGACGGTGACCACATGCAGCGACTACTACCGCACGTGCGACGGAGATCCCTCTCCCTATCACCGCCGTTCCGCGGGCGAAGTGCTACAACGGCGAGCTGGTCTGACGCCACGTCGCGCTGCCGTGCGAGCCAGTAAGGCCACACGTGCGACTGGACGGGGATCCGCTGCTCGGACGCCTACGGCGTACAGTCCAACACCACCTGCACGCGGTACTACACGACCTGCCGGAACGGCACCGTAGCGTCCCGCGCCTGATGCCCGACAACCTCTACTGTTTCGACAGCGCCGTGGTGACGCTGGCGCAGTGCCTGGTGCGGCGGACGACAGAGTGCTTCTTCTGCGGGCTGCTGTGCGTGGACGAGGAGAAGAACGTGGTGCTGGACATTGCACCGACCACTTCATCCACTGCGCGGACAGCGTCGCCACGCAGCCCTTCCTCGTCCCCGAGGGGCGAAATTGCTTCCAGGGCGAGATCGTGCCGCCGGACCGCTGTCCCGTCCGCCCCGCCCCTGCGTGAACTGTCCCACGGGCGCCACGGGAGCCACTGGACCCACGGGCGAGCAGGGTGCAGCAGGTGTCACGGGCATCACCGGCGCCACGGGCGAGCAGGGAGTGCAGGGCGCCACAGGACCTACGGGACCCACCGGACCCATGGGGTTGCCTGGTCGTGACGGCATTACCGGCGCCACGGG
>JANPWL010000112.1:0-127474 GCA_027406405.1 Blastocystis sp. subtype 1 | reverse complement strand
GAGCACGCTGCATTGCGTCCTCGCGTCCTTCCGTCTGATGCACGTGGGAGTGACGAGAGTAGCGGTGATTCGCAGATTGTCAGCTCCATCATCAACATCGACGAGAGTCTGTTCATCAGCAAGCTCTACGAGATTCGCTTCGCCTTCGTTCAATCGCATAACTACAAGTACATACCTGATTATCTCGAATGCATCGATGTATGAAATGGAGATACGGTTTAGTACTAGTTGTGCTTCCTTGAGAGAAAGGAGTTACTGCAAGAGAGAGTCGCTTCCTTTCAAGTGAAGGCACTAACCACACTGGCTTGCAACTGCCCACCAAGTATGCCATGGCGTGCATCAGTCTGGCCAAAGGGTGTGTTATGGTGAAGACTTGCGAGAAATAGGATTGCTCATCCGTTATCCCATGTTCTCATCCTTGGTGGAGAACGAAGAAGGAAGAAGGATTTCCGGAATGTACAGCATACAAGGCGATATACCCGATCAAGTCAATTCCCATGCCGCAACCATGTGGGAGATAGTTCTGCTACAGAAGCATTACGATCCGAACGTCGCCTTTGCTAGAGAGTTGGAGCAACTCCAAAACATTGAATACAAATCAGAAGTGGCGAGAAGTATTAAAGAGAGACTACACACATCGCATCTTTTTACAGAGAAAAAGACTGTAACAAAAAGGAAATGGAAGAGGAGTCCGATGAAGAATAATGCCTGTTTGATATAAAACCGAAGAAAATGATATAAACTGAAATGAAGCGGATCTCTCTTCTCCTTGAATGTATTTGCAAGCACTTGCATGTACTTGCATGGAGTTAATGAAGGTAGTGGGAAGTGATGTGAAGTGTGTATTGCATGATGATGAGTGATGATGGAGCGAAGTGTTGTGAGTGTTAAGTAGGTGAGTTGATTGTTGGTTGTGAGAACGGTCATATCTGGTGGAAAGCGCCCTAACCCGTCCGATCTAGGAAGCTAAGTCACCACGAGTCGAGTTAGTACCAGTGTGGGGGACCCGCTGAGAAGTCTCGATGCTGTTCTTTTCTCTCTTTTTGCATGCACTTGCATGGAGATGATGTGAAGTGATATGAAGTGATGTGAAGTGATGTGAAGTGATATGAAGTGATGTGAAGTGTGTATTGCATGATGATGAGTGATGATGGAGCGAAGTGTTGTGAGTGTTAAGTAGGTGAGTTGATTGTTGGTTGTGAGAACGGTCATATCTGGTGGAAAGCGCCCTAACCCGTCCGATCTAGGAAGCTAAGTCACCACGAGTCGAGTTAGTACCAGTGTGGGGGACCCGCTGAGAAGTCTCGATGCTGTTCTTTTCTCTCTTTTTGCATGCACTTGCATGGAGATGATGTGAAGTGATGTGAAGTGATGTGAAGTGATGTGAAGTGATGTGAAGTGTAGTGAAGTGTGTATTGCATGATGATGAGTGATGATGGAGCGAAGTGTTGTGAGTGTTAAGTAGGTGAGTTGATTGTTGGTTGTGAGAACGGTCATATCTGGTGGAAAGCGCCCTAACCCGTCCGATCTAGGAAGCTAAGTCACCACGAGTCGAGTTAGTACCAGTGTGGGGGACCCGCTGAGAAGTCTCGATGCTGTTCTTTTCTCTCTTTTTGCATGCACTTGCATGGAGATGATGTGAAGTGATGTGAAGTGATGTGAAGTGATGTGAAGTGATGTGAAGTGTAGTGAAGTGTGTATTGCATGATGATGAGTGATGATGGAGCGAAGTGTTGTGAGTGTTAAGTAGGTGAGTTGATTGTTGGTTGTGAGAACGGTCATATCTGGTGGAAAGCGCCCTAACCCGTCCGATCTAGGAAGCTAAGTCACCACGAGTCGAGTTAGTACCAGTGTGGGGGACCCGCTGAGAAGTCTCGATGCTGTTCTTTTCTCTCTTTTTGCAAGCACTTGCATGGAAGTGTTGTGAAGTGATGTGAAGTGATATGAAGTGATGTGTTTTTCTTTGTTTATTGTGTTTTGTAACAGTCCCTATTGTGATGTATGTTACATACTGTTACAAGCAAAGCAATGTTCGGCTCTCGTCCTTCTTTTCTCTTAGTTCTTTTATATACTGATAGAACAGATCCTCCATACCGATGTCTTCGCGGTGTAACGCCTTGAAGTAGTCTAGACGGAAAGCGGACCTATCGTGTATCCACATTCCCACATTTACGGTTGATGAGGTATGTCAACGCAGTATCCCTGCGACAGAATGCTGAACTGATAACCGTAATAGCGTAGATTCTCAAACCACTGCATCTTGTTGAAGCCGTAGTTGATGAAGCGCTCGTCAAACAGCGGAAGATTCTTCCACTTGCGCACCAGCACGTAGGGTTCCAGCAGATGAGATCGGATGCAGGTTATTGGCGTGTATTGGGAAGAAGAGGGCAGGTCCTTCCAGTTGGATGGTAGGTACTTCTAGGATGAAGAATGAATGGGAAAGGTACATGGTACACGATGTTGTTCTTGAACCCTGTGCAGTTCTGGCTGTTGAGACACTCAACAAGGTTGGCGCGGTTGGTGAGGTTGAATTGAGACACCCTATGATGAATGTGGTATGATAGCACTACAGAGACACACATTCGCTGAAGGATTTGCACTTATGCGTCTGCTGTACGGCAGGGGAGAGACTGAAGGCGGGAATGATCATGACGTTGTACGGGTTGGTGTAGTAACGTTTGGGAAGACGGAGCAGAATGGAGTATGCGTCAGCTATGTGTGAGGACGGTACAGTGCTATGACAGGAGGGCCAGACATCCATGTCAAAAAGGACAAAGTGACTCGTTGTCACGTCCGCAATGGCGAGGTTTCTTAGGCGGTTGATGGGATAGACTGTGCGGGGGAAGCACCCACCGTAGGTGGAGTTGCGGACGATGACACAATCAGGCTTGCTGGTGACATCAACAATATACAGAATCAAGCGAACCCGGCCCGGAAAATGAGCGTCCTGAATGTACTGTTCTGTTTGATTCAATTCACTTTTGTGGACGAATAGGGCTATGCTTATAGGTCTAGAATTGACACAGGTGAATTGGCGAAACCCTTCCCATTTCTGAATCACGTACGGTAGATAAAACAGCCGCTGAACACTACTCATTATGTTCAACCACGAATATTACCCCATTTGAGAAACAAAGGTTATGCTATAAGGACAGCATGACGCATTTTCACGAGGGAGTGGTTTTTCATCCACCTTCGATCCAGAATACTTCTTCAACACGTGGTCTTGCTCGAAACCAAACTCGTAGTGTGTAGTAATGCTCCTTATGTTCCGATTCTCGTAGTAGTCATTACTCTTGGTGCGAGCTTCTTTTCGGTATGGTAGCCTTGAATACAATCCATTAGCGATCGATTCCTCGTCATTCTCATCATAACACAGCTTTCTGTCTTCGCTAAGTCGCTTCTTGAATCGTTTCACTTTCACATGCAAATGGGCATGATTAACAGCAGCAATTGCGTCCTTGGAAATGACACTCTTTCCTTGTTGTATTATCACCTCTTGCCAAAGGGATAGTACTACTACTATCACAACAAGTAATTTCATTTATAATCAACCCCCGTATGGTCTTTGTTCAAAGAGCGTAAGTTAATGGGCCTCCTCGATCATTATGGCCCCTATCCCATTCGGACGTTTTCTGTTTCTCATCCGCTACGCGCTTTTCCCCTTTCCATTCTATCCCACATTCTATACAGACTTTAACCTAGTGCCGTTTCTGCCCATTTTCAGAATGGCATACACAATTCATCCCCTCTCTAACAAACACACCACAGTGCCTCTTCGTCACTATCAGAGCCATCATTTGAATCTGCATCCTCACTCTCGCTGCTCTCTGGTTCGGGTTCCTTCTCCTGCTTCTTCTTTCTTCCCCAGAAGGAGAGAACTCCCGCCTTCTCTTCGCTCTTTCCCTTTAGACTCTTCTTCTTCTTCTCGTCCTTCTTTTTATCCTTCTTTTCTTCCTTCTTCTTTTCCTCCTTCTTCTTTGTCAGCTGCTTCTTCTCCTTCACTTCCACCTTCTTCTCCGGCTCAGGTTCTGGCTCCTTCTTGGGTGCATTCTTCGCCACTTCGATTTGTTCCATCAGTCCGGCAATCTTCTCCTCGTTCTCCTGGATGGCCAGCTGCATGTTCGCCAGCTCCTCCATCTTCGCCGTCATTTCCTGCATGCTCGCCTCTCCCTCTTTCCGCGCCTCCTCCACCTTCTTCTTCAGCTCCTCGTTCTCCTATGCATCACCTCTCGCTCCCACTCTCACCAGCTCCAGCGCCTGGATCTTCTCCACCTCCTTCTCGTCCTGCTTCGACGCAATCGTCACCTTCGCGATTGACACCACAAACTTGCCCAGATCGCCAAAGTCCTCGTCCGTCAGCGGCTGCACCGGCGTCGTGGGGACGGGCAGTCCGGTGGCCAGATCGATCGAGTTCGCCGAGAAGTCCGGAATGGCGGCCTGCTTCTCCTCCAGCTCCTTGCGCTGCTCGCTCACGCGGCGCTTGCAGTCCTCGCGCAGCTGCTCGATCTGCTGCTTCGCCGCCGCCTCCAGCTGCGCCAGCTTCTCCGCCTGCTCCTTCTCCAGCAGCGCCAGGACGGTGGAGTGCGTGTTGTCCAGCGCCTTCTTCATCTCCTCCAGCTTCGCCGCGCGGTCCGCGTCGGCCGTCGCCTTTGTCTTCTCCAGGTCCTTCTTCACGTACTCCTCGGCGTTGTTCACCACACTATCGCGCTCCTCCTTCAGCTGCTTGCGCTCCTCCTCGATGGAGGCGATTAGCTCCGTGCGCTGCTGCTCGAACTGCGCGATGAGATGCTGCATCTCGTGCCCGTTCTCCTCCTCCATCTTCTCGCGCTGCCGACTGAAGCCCGCCTGCAGCGAGGCGGCCTCCTCCTCCATCTTCTTCTTCTCCTCCTCGAAGCGCTTCACCGCCTCGTCCTTCTCCTTCTGCACCGCCTCGATCCGCTGCACGCACTGCTCCTGCACGCTGCGCATCTCCTCCTTCACCATCGCGATCGTCGCCTTGCTCTTCTTCAGCGTGCGCTACGCGTTGTACCGCCCTCCCGTGCCTACCTTCAGCTCCAGCGTGATGTCCTCCTGCTCCTCCTCCATCGCCGCGATGCTCTTCTTCAGCTCTTCCGCCTCCTGCACCTTCGCCTCCAAGGCCGCGCTCCACCCCTTGCGCTGCGTCAGCAGCCCGATCGTGCCCTGCTCCGCCTGCGACCGCAGCGCCTTCTCCTGCACGATCACCTACGCCTCACGGCCCTGCGCCGCGCCCACGTTCTCCTGCTGCGTCTGCTTCTCCTGGATGCGCTGCGACTCCTGCAGCGTCTCCTCCACCTTCTTCTTCAGCGCCTCGATCTCCTCGCTCGTCGCCTCCAGGTCGCTCGTCGCGCCCTCCTTGCGCAGCTTCGCCTCCTCCAGGTCGGCGTCCAGCGTCTCGACCCGCTTGGTGAGGCGGTCCTGCTTGTCGTGGTACAGCTTGACCTCCACCTCCATCTCCTCCTTCATCTTCCCCGTCTTCGCTTCCTCGTGGTTGAGGTGCTGCTGCATCTCGTTCACCTTCTCGTTCAGCCCCTTGATGTTGTCCTCGAACTCCTTCGCCTCACGCGCCGCTCACACACTCACCTTGCGCACCTCCGCGATCTTGCGCTCCTCGTTCTCCAGCGAGGTGCTGTTCAGGATCTCGTTCGACTCCTCCATCTCGTCGTTCATGCTCTCGATCTTCGACATCAGCTGATCGTTCTATGCCTCACTCCCTCGCACAGCGCCCACGCGCTTCTTCGTCGTCTTCAGGTCGGCGCTCGCCGCGTCAAACTCCAGCTTCAGCGAGTTGTTCTGCGCGGCGACGCGGTCGTCGATCACCTTCTGCAGGTCCTGCAGGTCCTGCTGCGACTTGGCCATGTTCTGCTCCACCTTCTTCTTGTCCTCTTCCAACTCCTCCAGATGGCTCTTCGTCTTCTCCAACTCCGCCTGCGTTGCCTCCAGATTGCGCTGAATCACCTTGATCTCGACGCCGGCGTTTCCCGCTGATCCAGAAGACTGCGTTCGCAGCATCTCTTGAAGCGCGCGAACTTGCTGCATCGCCTGCTCCGTTTCGGCTTTCGCTTCCTCGTAAGGGTGAAGGAAACACCGGAAGCGCGTGATCACAGGATATGGTTTCGTTGACGATGGACTGCATTTCCTTTTTGGATTTACTCTTTGTTGAAGCAAGATTAAGAAGATCGATTTCCTTTTGTTTGTCCTTGTTTTCCTGCGTCAGATCCTGGACCTCTGTGTGGTTAGAACGCAGCGCCAATCCCACTCTCCTTCAGAAGAGACACGTTTTCCTTTTCCTCCTGAATCTGTTCCTGTATCTACATCGTCACAAATGGAAACAAAGCGTACTTCAGCAATGTTGGAATCATCCTCGCCAGTGGAATTCCCAGAAGCAGAAGGATTTGCAGTGTTATCCGTAGCCGTCGCGCTTTCTTCCTTATTCTCGTCTTCGTCGTCAGTGACTTCGACTTCCTCCTCGACGTATTCCACTTCATCGCCGTTGGAATCGACTTCCACTTCTTCCTCAACGTATTCCACGTCTTCGTCCTCTTCCTCCTTCTTCTCCTTTTGTTTGTTGCCAAACTTCCAACCAGCCATTTCTACGGTTCTGAATGTCTAAAAATTCGTTAGATCCGGAAGGGCACGATACATTAACTTGAATACTTTTTCAAAAGGGATCAGATGTCCTCTGAATCTGCTGAAAAGCAGAGATTTATCTTGGGCGAAACGCCTCCACAAAACCGAGCCATTTCGTTCGATTCGAGTAATTGAATAAACACAAATAGCAAGCTTCACATAACACTTAATAGCCATAGTTCTGATCATAGCCGTAGCTCTGGTCGTAACCATAGTTCTGATCGTAACCGCTCTGGTCGTAACCATAGCTCTGATCGTAGCCACTCTGGTCGTAGTAGCTCTGGTCATAACCACTCTGGTCGTAACCGCTCTGGTCATAGCCATAGCTCTGGTCGTAACCGCTCTGGTCGTAACCGTAGTTCTGGTCGTAACCGCTCTGGTCATAGCCATAGCTCTGGTCATAACCCTGAGGCTCCTCAGCCTCCTCCACGGGCTGCTTGGCGGGCTTCTTGGCAGCAGGCTTCTTGGCGGGCTTCTTAGGGGCGAAGTCCTCCTCCTCGTCCTCGTCGTCGTAGCGAGAGGGCTTCTTCGCAGGCTTCTTGGCGGGCTTCTTAGGAGCAAAGTCCTCCTCCTCCTCCTCCTCCTCGTCGTAGCGAGAGGGCTTCTTGGCGGGCTTCATCGGCTTCTTGGCGGGCTTCTTGGGAGCAAAGTCGTCCTCTTCCTCCTCATCATCGTAGCGAGAGGGCTTCTTGGCGGGCTTCATCGGCTTGGCAGGCTTTCTGGGAGCAAAGTCGTCCTCTTCCTCCTCATCGTCGTCATAGCGAGAAGGCTTCTTCGCGGGCTTCTTCGCGGGCTTTCTGGGAGCAAAGTCGTCCTCGGAGCCAGAGAGGTCCATAGCGAGCTTCTTGGCGGGCTTCTTGGCGGGCTTCTTGGGGGCGAAGTCGTCCTCGTCGTCCTCGTCGTCGTATCTGCTGGCCTTCTTGGCGGGCTTCTTGGGAGCGAAGTCGTCATCATCGTCGTCATATCTCGAAGCCTTCTTGGCGGGCTTGGCAGGCTTTCTGGGAGCGAAATCGTCGTCATCGTCCTCGAAGCGGCTAGCCTTCTTTCCACCCTTCTTGGGAGCGAAATCGTCATCATCGTCCTCGAAGCGAGAAGCCTTCTTTCCACCCTTCTTGGGAGCAAAATCGTCGTCATCGTCCTCGAAGCGGCTAGCCTTCTTTCCACCCTTCTTGGGAGCGAAATCGTCATCATCATCGTCATACTTGATGGCCTTCTTTCCGCCCTTCTTAGGCACGTAATCATCCTCGTAGTCGTCATCCATACCGCCCTGTCCTCCCTTCACGGTCCAGCTATGTATCAAACACTAGCAACAGAACGACATCTGATCGACGAAGCAATTCTGGATGAACATGCGGACACCGTCCTTGTCGCTAGGCTGAGGGCGAGGGTTCTTCTTCTCGTCCCAGTACTTCAGGTACTTCTTAGCGGCTTTCTAAAGATGAAACACAGATTCAGACCTCACCTTGTTACCTCCGGAGCACACAAGCTCCACCTCCTCCTTCGTCCAGGTAGCAAGCGTCAGGTGCTTGATAGTGTGGCTGAACTCGCGACTATAGCGTAATACCAGCATGAGGACGTCTCACTGAATACCACTGCATCCAGTGCACACCAGAGTGAGGAAATCCATCACAAAGTACTGAGGACCCTACGAATGATGGAGAATCGCAGCATAACACCTTCTGGTTGCAAACAAAGCAAGTCTTGTTTCCGGGCTTCTTCTGGAACTCCTTAAGCTTCTTCTCGAGAATGCTCATAGCTGTCGGCTGTTAAATACTGGAGATGATCCGACCCTGAGACAATAACGGTTATTTCATTGATTCTGCGGCAGTCCCAATCCGCCTTCATGACTCCGTGCAAAGCACTATTCTCTTCATCCTGTGAGTCTCCGTTGTGGAACCAGCTCAAATCATCCCATGACACGTAATTCAGGATTCAAGTGCACTTCACTTGATGAGGAGTGCTACGCATAGTACATGCATTTTAAATCCTCATTGAGGTCTCTAGGGCGGTTTTGAGACTAATGATTGATCATGAGTCAGTCTTCATTTCCGGCACGTCCAGTGTGTTTCTCTCCCCCTCTCCATCCAGTGCACACATCCAGATTTCAAATGGGTACGAGTCACAGAGTGAGATTCCCGCGGTTCTGCTCGACTTTGACATGAGAATTCTGAGTGTTTTCAAGAAAAGCTTGAGTCTCGATTGTTAGCTGGATTTTTGGGTCCTATTTCCACTGCAAGTGAGATTGCGTTCGAAAATGGATTCATCTCACAATGTCAAACGCTGCAGAGGGATTACACCCAATACAAGAAGGATTATTGGGAAGGTGAAATGGTTTGATGCCGTAAAGGTGTGTGCAAGATATGAGGCCTCATTCCTAGGGATACGGCTTCATTATTGGCGAGCATGGAGAAGATGTATTTGCCTATCTCATCAATATCTATACAAAGAGAAATGACCGAAGAAGACCCGTTCTAATCTCAGGAGAGAGTGTTGAGTATTCTCTCGCTGTGACGAACAAAGGCTTGGATGCGCGGGAGATATCGCTGCCGGGTGGATTTCCATTTCCTTCGTAGGATCCATTGTGCCCCATTCTGATTCATAGAGTTGCTTTTCATTGCCACTATTACGAATAGAGACTATACTCCTATGCTTATGACAACTATTTGAGCTCAACGCAGTCCATCCCTGGGTCTTGTCAACGGAAGGAAAGGACGAAGGAGTCAGAATGGATTATTCAGCATGATGATGCGCTTGCATGTAGCGAATGGCATGTGCTATACCCTATATGTCGTCCCTCGCACTATACGACTCCTCCGTGCCCTCCTCCTGCCAATCCTCCATCTCGAAAGGAGAGACCGGAGTATCCTAGCAGTTACTATAATTGTTACCAGCAGTAGTAGCCGTACTAGTGTTTGACCGTTAGTGTTGACTATCCACGTCAATTCGTGAATCCTCCTCTCGCCGAAGTTTTCGAAGAACCGCCTCCATATGCACATCCAGAGAGATGTGTGCGCCCTAATGAGTTTCGTCGTCCGCCATATGACGCTGTTCGCCAAATGCACCCGGTCTATCCGTGTCCGCCTCGTCCGCGTTGCGATTTCATTGATATGCATCACAATAATGACTACGCGCAACCGCCTTTCTTTCCATATTGCCCTTAAGTGGTAGGGATGGGGAGCAGCGGCGATTTCTGTCCTACTGTACTATTCCAAGTGAATGTGTTGTTGCTACATGATTTTTCTTTCTTATTCGACTGTTTTTATTGATTTGTTCCATTCTTCTTCCATGTGTTTGTTGCATCCTGTCAAGTCATCCATTTCGCACTTGTGTTTACAGTCCATATTGCGGGATCGACGTGACAGAATGGAGTATGCCGATTCTGCTCGTTTTCTCACGAAGTAGTGCACGCCATTCGAGCATTGTTCAACTGGTTATTGACAATAAGACGGGTAGTTTGTTGAGATTATCGAACTCACACAAAGATAGTTCCGGTGCAAGGAAATCGAAAAGGAGGCTATTCGACGTTTTTGCTGAAACAAAGTCAACAAAGGATGTACACATTCGATTTAGCCTAAACTCACTCTGTAGTACACATGTGAAGAAGTGAAGTTCATGTATCCTGAGATGGTGAGGAGTACCATCACCATTGAGTTTCAAAAGGAGGGGTATTGGCATTGTTATGAAATGACGTATAGCCACATCTTTGCATCAACACACGGGGATCATACAGTGAAGATCGTGGACTTCAGCACAGGAAAGATCCTACGAGTTGGGTTTGCTCCATCCGCCATGATCGGAATAGACACTCATAGGGCATCCCCGAACTCCCTGGGCTGTTCGTTTTCACCCTAGGAATCCGGATCTCCTTGTGAGCGGCTGTTTGGGTTCTGTCGTCATGGTGTGGAATTGGAAGAAGAACGAAACGCTGGCGTATACGCAGATCATGCAGAATGTCATGATTTCCTCTCTGGATTGGCACCCCACGTATGTGTACCTGCTGTATATCACTCCCAGAGAAGAGATCGTCCTCATCACCTGTGGCACAGCCGTGTATCTCTGGAGCTACACCGTACCGCCTTCTTCATGTGCTAACTCGCAGAAGAACCTGCTGGTAAACCTCTTCCCCAACAGCCTGCTCAAGTACCAATACGCCTTTTTCTACGGCGATGGGAAGAACTTCATCGCCTGTGTCCCTGTCTGATCTCCCTCACGCGTAGCCCACGAGAACCTGATCAACCGCGAGCAGGTGAAGACCTTCACCATCTGCAAGTACCACCTCGTGAAGGACGTGTCGTTGCGCAGTGCGGCTGACTGCTAGAAGTACACGGGCACCACCGTGGTGTACGGCTGCAAGGACATCACCACGCACTCCTCCGTCAACTGCAGCAACGGCATCCACTTCTCCAAGAACGGCGACTACGCCTTCATCACCGTGTACGCGCCCTTGCTTGGCTTCACTCTAGTTGCGAGGGCTCTTCCTTCGCCAGCCAGCTGCCCACCATGCCCGTCATTCCCTCCGCCACGCTCTCCCAGCTCCAGTACAACCGCTACCTCGTGCCCCCCAATCCCCCCGCCTTGCCCTCCCTTCCTCCCGCGCATCCCGCACAGGCAGTGCAGACTGTGCAGACTGTGCAGACTGTGCAGTCTGTGCAGTCCGTGCAGTCCGTGCAATCTGTGCAGTCAATTCAACCAGTGCAATCAGTGCAGTCCGCACAGTCCTCCCGAATACAGCAATCAACGCAGCAGACGCAGCAATCGGCGCAGCAATCGACGCAGCCCTTATCCAACGCCTCATTGCTTCCCTCCTCCAGCGCCTTTTCGCAGAACGCGCCGCGTTCCCAGCACTCTTCCATTTTCCCGTCGCTGGTGAACCAGCCGCCCGCGCCCTCCACGCCGCCCTCCGCCCCGCGCCTGCCGCCGCTGGTGACGCCGCCGCTGCTGCCCCACTCGGCGAGCGAGAACGGCAACCCTCTCTTCCCCGTGCCGGCACGGCCCTTCGCGCAGCCCCCTCCAGAGCCGGTGATCCGTCCGCAGCCCGTGCTGCAGTTCCAGCAGATCCACGTGGCGAACACCCGCGCACAGCCGTTCTTCTACCCGCGGTACATCGCGAAGGTGAGTCTCGTGGGCAACGGGCCTGGGCAGATCGTGAGCAAGTTCAAGATTCCGGGTGGCTTCCTGAGAGGGCTTTGACGCCTAGACAACATGATGGTGTCCTCGCTGCAGATCTCGCCCAGCAACGACTACATCCTGGCTGCGTACCGACTGAGGTGGAAGCGGAGTGGGCGGCTTAGTTGTAGGGGCAGCGATCATGACGCTAATTACTCCCCGGTGTTGTTTCACGTATACAGACAGCTCGATTGGAGGCTTTATGTTGCGGTGCGATGGGGTGCTGATGCGTAGTATGAAGCCGTTGGCCACAACGATAATGCGAACATCGCCGTGTGGAGTCCTATGATGGATGGAATCGTGGTCGGGACGGAGAAGGGGAAGCTCATCATTTTCCGCTCCGTTATCAAGTGTTTATCAAAAGCGGAATCGAGTGAGACAAATGCAACCTAACTATCTCTGTTTGTTTAAACACCTCATATTGGCTTTATTTCTATGGGCATTCCTCGCAATTCGTTGTCTCAAGTGGAAACGACAATAAGAGTAAAAGCAGCAATGTTACATCATGCTAACTCCAATTCCATCACCCTAAGCACCACACAACGCACAGCAAGCGAGAATGAAGCGAGACATGATTGCCGCGGTTATTACCCCCCTCTAGCGGAGACCTTCTAGAACTCTACATGCCACTTCACATTTCATTTCATTTCAAACTATTCTACTCACAGAGTATGAAATCGATATTGAGATTGCTTTTCCTATCTATCCTTGCCATCTCTCTCATCGCTTCTCCCTGTATTCGCTGCAACCCCCACACTCACGCATAGCGCTCCACGTGTATGCTCAGGAAGAGGAGGTGGAGACGCCTGAAGCGACGGAAGAGGAATCGGGCATGGAGACCTACGAGTTCCAGACGGAGGTGAACCGCCTGATGGATATCATCATCAACTCGCTGTACCAGAACAAGGACGTCTTCCTGCGTGAAGTCATCTCCAACGCGGCCGATGCCCTGGACAAGGTCCGTTTCCTGTCCCTCACCGACAAGAGCGTAAGTGGTGTTTTCGCTGTGCATGAGCGTGATGAACCGAACGTGCGAGGGCAGAGATCTCCAGGAACAGTCCTCGGACTGACGAACCCTCCTGGTCCTCTGTCCGGATGAGCTCCCGGGCGCCGAAACGCGGTCTGATTCATGCTTTTGCTGTGAACCTCTCTCATTCTCTGTAGATTCTGGGCGACGACTCGGCCGACGATCTGGACATCCGCGTGAAGTTCGACGAGGAGGCGGGCACGCTGACTATCACCGATAAGGGTATCGGTATGACCAAGCAGGACCTGATCGAGAATCTGGGCACGGTAGCCAAGTCGGGCACGACGCAGTTCGTGGAGAAGATGGCGGCGGGCGCGGACCTGAGCATGATCGGTCAGTTCGGTGTGGGCTTCTACTCGGTGTACCTGGTGGCGGACCGCGTGGTGGTTCGCTCGAAGAACGACGAGGACGTGCAGCACATCTGGGAGTCCTCGGCGGACTCGACGTTCAAGGTGGGCGTGGACCCCGAGGGCAACACGCTGGGCCGCGGTACGGAGATCACGCTGTACCTGAAGGACGACGCGAAGGAGTACCTGGACGCGGACAAGCTGGAGGGCCTGATCAAGAAGTACTCGGAGTTCATCACGTTCCCGATCTACCTGTACAAGAGCCACACGGAGACGGTGGAGGTGCCGGTGGAGGAGGAGGAAGAGGAGGACGTGTTCGAGGGCGAGGACCTGGAGGAGAACGAGGAGGAGAAGGAAGAGGAGGAGGCGGAGAGTGAGAAGCCGAAGACGCGCACGGAGGAGAAGACGGTGTGGGAGTGGGAGCTGATGAACCCGCAGAAGGCGATCTGGTCGCGCGACAAGAGCGAGATCACGGACGAGGAGTACACGAACTTCTACAAGACGCTGGTGCGCAACAGCGAGCAGGAGCCGCTGACGTGGACGCACTTCAAGGCGGAGGGCGAGATCGACTTCAAGTGCATCCTGTACCTGCCGAAGAAGGCGGCCGCCGACCTGTACGAGGACTTCTACCACAAGAAGATGCAGAACCTGCACCTGTACGTGCGCAAGGTGCTGATCGCCGACTCCTTCGACGACCTGCTGCCGCGCTACCTGTCGTTCGTGGTGGGCGTGGTGGACTCGGACGACCTGCCGCTGAACGTGTCGCGCGAGCAGCTGTCGCAGGACAAGGTGCTGAAGGTGATGGGCAAGAAGATCGTGCGCAAGGCCATCGAGATGATCAAGAAGCTGGCGGAGGAGAAGCCCGCTGAGGAGAAGCCTGCCGAGGAGGCGGAGAAGACGGAGGAGGCCGCGGAGCCGAAGGAGGAGGCGAAGGGCGTGGAGGAGGACAACGCGAACTACATCGAGCTGTGGGAGCAGTTCGGCAAGAGCCTGAAGATCGGCGTGATCGAGGACAGCGCGAACCGCAACAAGCTGGCGAAGCTGCTGCGCTACAAGACGTCGCTGTCGGAGGGCAAGTGGACGAGCCTGGATCACTACGTGGAGCGCATGAAGGACTGGCAGAAGCAGATCTACTACGTGAGCGCGGACTCCGTGGAGAAGGCGGAGAGCTCGATGTTCCTGGACGCGTTCAAGAGGCGCGGCGTGGAGGTTCTGTACTTCACGGAGCCGATCGACGAGTACGTGGCGCAGAACCTGCGTGAGTTCAGCGGCAAGAGCCTGCAGGACATCACGAAGGAGGGCGTGGAGTTTGGGGACGAGAAGGAGCACGCGAAGAAGGTGCAGAAGGAGTACGAGAGCCGCTTCGAGGTGCTGACCAGCTGGATGAAGGAGCTGCTGGGCGACAAGGTGGACAAGGTGGAGGTGACGGCGACGCTGGAGTCGGCGCCGGCGGTGCTGAGCACGTCGAAGTACGGCTACTCGGCGACGATGGAGCGCATCATGAAGTCGCAGGCGCTGCAGAACCCCGAGAAGGCGAAGTACCTGAAGGCGCACAAGATCATGCTGCTGAACCCGCGCCATCCCATCATCTCGAACCTGAAGCAGCTGGTGGAGGAGGACCCGGAGAGCGACGTGGCGCGCGACCTGGCGAACCTGCTGTACGACAGCTCGCTGATGAACTCCGGCTTCATGATCGACGAGCCGAACGAGTTCGCCACGCGTCTGTACGGTCTGATGAAGGAGTCGCTGCAGCTGGACTCGCTGGACCTGGAGCCTGAGGTGGAGGTGCCCGAGGAGCCTGAGAAGGAGGAGGAGGAAGAGGACGAGAACACAATCAAGTTCGATTCCTCGAACAGCGAGCAGATGGACGAGGAGGAGTTCAGAGCGCAGTTGAAGAAGGACAGAGAGCAGAGTGAGGACGAGGACGAGCTGTAATTGCGTGTTTGTTGAACAAAGAGGGGAGAAGTAGTGAGAGAGGGCACCAACGTCTAGGTGTGAAGAAGGGAGGATGAACGGACTCTCAACAACTCTGTCGTTCCCTATCGTTTTAGAATCAACACGGCTGACATGGGCGAGAGAGGGCATGTCTAGAAGTGAAAGGAATGATAAGGGAGTGCTTTGAAGAATGATGTGTTGGATGTTCTGGAATAACTTGCCGATAGAGGTGAGTGTGGTGAGCTTGGGCAAGTCTAGTCATAACGCCTTTGAACTGTATTCACTTCGCATAATCAGTGTAGATACTTCCCTATACTCATTGAAGCGAAGTGCATACTCACCCAATTGAATGGAGGTCAGTTCAGGCAAGTCTAGTCATCACTCTTCTTTTGGCAGATTCACTTTCAAACACGACACGACGACAGCGGTTAAACGCACACTCACCGAAGAGAAGTGACTTCAAACTGGGCAGGTCTATTCCTCATTTCATTCTTTGAGAGCCACTCTTCAACTCCAATGAAGCGTAATAGAAATTGTAGCTCTCTTTCTTCAGTTCTCCCATTACAATCACTTCCAGTCGATCCACGTTCTCAATTTCACACACAGAGTAGTCAGAGAAGGAGTAGCGGCCCATCTTTAGCTCTCTCAGTCTCTCACAATCCTTCAAATAGAAACGACGAGGGTGACATAAATAAGGTGAATCATTCTTATGCGTTGTAAAGCAATTCTGTCCAATCACTACGCTTTCCAATTGTCTCAACCCAATCAGTTTCACATAATCCACATAGGTGAAAGAATAATCACCCACTTCAAGTACCTTCAGATTCGCGAAGGACGACAAATCCAACACGGTATAGCTCTGGTCAAAGCGCGCAGTATTATCCACAATCATCACCTCCACACTCCTATCCATCGACAGGAACTCATCAATCGAGTGAATGTTTGCATGGGGATTGTGCTTAGGCATGCATGACCGATTCATCAATCTACCAATGTCTAGTCATTACTCTCCACTGTAATCAGAGTACTGCTGTAAGCCAATTGATGCCTCTTCTCAAATGCATGAGGGAGAGAAACAGTGGTGAGAGAGGGCATGTCTGTTGGTGATACGAAAGGGTTAGGAGCTACCCTCCAGTGTGATAAAACGAGGATTGCAGAATGCACTACTGTTTTTTCCCTTAGAAGTGAGTGATGCGAGCTTTGGCAAGTCTATTCATCACTTCATTTCATCAGACACACTTCGCATGATCAATTCACTCGAGTCATCATACTCCATGAATTGGAATGTATCTTCAGCAAGTCGAACGGAAGTCAATTCAGGCAAGTCTATCCATCACTCTCCTTTCAATCCATTCACTCTCAAACACGACACGAGAACAACTATAGAATGCAAACTCACCAAACAGAAGCGATTTCAAACTGGGCAGGTCTATTCATTATTCCATCCACCGAGAGTCACTCTTCAATTCCAATGAAGAATAGATGAAACAGCCATCTTCTTCATTCATTCCTCCAATTTCGATCACTTCCAAACTATCAACACACTCAATTTCGATAGTGGAATATAATGCGAATGAATCGCAACCAATCTTCAACTCCTTTATTCTCTCACAATTCTTCAAATGGAAGTGGCATCTGTGGTCAGGATACATGTCAAACAGCTTGCTATTGAAGCAGTCGTCTCCAACTGTCACGCTCTCCAAGTTCTTTAGTCCAGTCAGCTTCATCTCTTGCACATACATAAAGCACTCGTTTCCCACCTTCAACTCTCTTAGATTGAACATGAAGGAAAGATCGAGGGCTGTCCACTCTTCTTCATTGCAGCAGTTGCTGCTCACAGTCAGCTCTTCAATACAGCTGTGAAGGAAAGGATCCTCTCCCACTTCGGCTCTCCTTCCCACTTCATGACCACCATCGATCCATGTTCCATCAAACATCACTTCTCCCGTTCGATTGTACCAAGCACCCCTTCCCCACCGCTTTCCTTCAAACCACTCTCCCTTATACTCAATCACTCCAAGGTCAGAGTAGTACTGGATGCCATAACACACATTCACCTCTCCAAGTCGGAATCCCTCATACGCCATTCTGTTCTCACTGTCGTACTCCACGCCCCAACCATAGGGTTGACCGTTTAGCACATCGCCTTCCCACCTCTCTCCATCGTCACTCAAATCCAACACCTGATTGTGCTCAATGCCACTCAAATCCTCCTTGCCGACACTCAATAGCTTGCGGGCGTGAACGTCCACCTCAATCACTCTCTTCACACTCAACTCCACAATCACTGAAGAGGAAACAGTCACTATTCCTTCACACCAGCACATACTCTCTCTTCTTCTCATGACCACAGTTGAATCTATCATGCTGCCATTCAGTATAGGATCACAAAGGGCCTTGTATTGAAGATGCCGTGCCTTCTCAACCAACACAGCGGAAAAGCCCCCCTGCTTCATTCGCTTCACAGTTTCCCTCACGAAACTACGCTATTGGTCATTCATTGCCACGACACTCACTGCCACCAACTTCTTTACAACCGATTTCTTCTTTACGTCGCTGAAAAGACACTGAGAAACGAAGAAATAGCACTCATCTGAGGGACATATGCATTCGCTATTCTCAAAATAAGCATAGTAGTAGTTGAACAGTTCCATTAGCAAAACGCCCAGAGACAACACATCACCCTCATACACCCTGGGGTCTGTGGACTGAATCACTTCACCGTTCTGAAAGAAGCGTTGTGCCATCTTTGTCAGTCCGAAGAAACCGAACTTTACGCCGCCCGACTCCGTGAGATACACATTAACGGATCGAATGCCCTATTGATTCATACGGGTCATGAGTCGACTACTTTGTTTACAAGACCCTTCTCATGAAGGTATCTCAGCCCCAGTAAGTAGCAACTGGCGAATTCACACAATTCACACTGATTCATGTAAGCCTTCCTCTGAATCACAGACTCAACGGGAATATAGCAACCGTATTCCATCACAACCTATTCCTCACCCCTTCCCTTCATGGCAACCCATAACGCGCCATCCTTCTTCAGAAGATCCTTATACTTCACAACAAACATTGAATTGCACGTTTTCAAGTCGTTGAAGCGTGATTCGAGAGCCTCCGTATTGAACCCACTCTTCACTCTCATGATCGTTACAATCTCATTCGTGTTCCGATTCCGTGCCTTGAACTCATCATAGCACTCTCTTTGACTCATTTCCACAGTTATCGTCTCACGTTTCGTTTTGCATTTCTATCAACTCATAATCACCAACACAACCCAAATGGGCCATTTTCAATCCGATGTGTGACAATTACTGACACATCCTCTCTGACTCGAATCCTCTCTCCTTTGTTACTAATCTCACACTAAGTAATCATACTCCCCTTTCAATGGAACCCCCTTTGACCATTCCCGTCCATCAGACTCTTTGTTGTTCCACAATCAAATTTCCGCATTTGGATGTCGGCAAAGAACATCATCGTTGGAGAGATTCGAACGGTGCTTTCGCGTCTCCGGTTGAATAGTCGTTGGAGAGCGGAGTTAATTGCACTCTTCTTCCTTCTTTTCTAATTGCGTAGTCCTATAATTCGGATTCGCAGGAGCACAAACTAATCGAAGCCCTCACTAGCCTTTTGAGCCAGGTTTCTGATAACGAGATCCGTACGCAGTGGAGTCGGTGGACTAATCTGTAGTCGTGGAGTCTATCGATTCAAATGTCCTTCTGGCGCCCTTCATCTTGGTTTTGAAGAGTTCCAACGTAACCGGCCCGATCGTGGAGTCGGTGCTTACGGCGATCGACACCTTCCTCCAAACGGGCATTATCCAGGAGAACTCCGTCAACATTCGCGTGTCCATGGGCGTTCTTCTGGAAGCGGTTGCCAGGTGCCAGTTTGAGGCGACGGATCGGAACCAGGACGAAGTTGTCCTCGTGCACATGCTCGAACTGCTCCGCTCGACCATTTCCCTCCCGGTGGGAAACGTGCTGAGCGATGACGACATTTGGACGATCTTCGACACCGTCTTCATCAACAGCCAGGAAGTCGGAGCCGTTGGCGTGATTCACGTCTAGGTCGGCTATTCGCGTCTGCTGCGCAAGGTGGCGGAGCGAGTGCTCCGTGACATCACCATCATCATCTTCCGCCACTTTTCGTCGTCGCAGTCCATCATGGAGCTGAACGAGCAGCACATGCAGCAGCACAAGCTGACCGGCATGCAGTTCAAGATCAAGCGCGGCATGTCGACGCACACCCTCAGTCCCGAGACCCCCGACGCCACCAGCGAGCAGACGTCCCCCACCGTGCGCAACGCCGCGGGCGAGCGGGCACCGTGCTGGGACGTGGCGGCGCTGCGCATCATCACCTTCCTGTCCTCGCGCATCAACCCCAACGTGGTTCCGCCGTGGCGCGCTGACGCGTAGGCTCGCGGCGTGGGCGTGTCGGAGGACGACTCGAACAACACGCTGTGCCTGTGCCTGCGGCTGATGCGCATGGCGCTGGAGTCCTGCGGCAGCGTGATCGCGTCCTCGCAGCCCTTCTTCGCCGTGATCTCCGACGAGTTCTTCAAGCACCTGATCATGCTGGCGCTGCGGCCCTCCGTGCCCTCCGTCATGCTGGCCGAAATCCTCCGGATTCTGTCCTTCTTCACCGGCGTGATGCGCTTCGAGCTGAAGCTGCAGATCGAGACCTTCTTCCAGCGCATCGTGTTCTGGTCGCTGGCGGGCAACGCCAAGAACGCGGCGCTGGTGCCGCTGGTGCTGGACATGCTGATCGACCTGAGCTACGACCCCACCTTCCTCGTCGACCTCTACGTCAACTATGACTGCGACTCGCAGCGCTGCGACATGCTCGAGACGCTGTACAAACTGGTGCGCACGAATATGCCGGCTTATATGTAGCTCTCGGAGCTGGCGCTGAACGACAAGTCGCCGTCCTCCTCCACGGCGGCGTTCGCGCTGACGATCATGCACAACGGGATCAAGAGCATCGACCGGCGCATCCTGGCGAAGCAGGAGCAGCAGCAGCGAGCCATCGAGGACGGCCACGCGCTGCCGGTGGTGCCTGCACTGCCTGTAGTGGCGGAGGCAAAGGCGGAGTCGGAGGCGGCGGAGTGCTCCTACCACATCAGCCCGCAGATGCTGTGGGTGGCGAAGCTGCGCAAGCGCACGCTGCAGAAGGGCGCGCTGATCTTCAACCAGTCGGCGAAGGAGGGCCTGAAGTACTTGCAGGAGACGAAGCTGCTGCCGACGCCGGCGTCGCCCGCGGACATTGCGAGCTTCCTGCGGTTCACGCCGGACCTGAACAAGGAGCGGATCGGCGAGTTCCTGGGGAAGAACACGGAGGAGACGAAGAAGATTTTGACGGAGTACATCCACACGTTCGACTTCACGAACATCTCGGTGCTGACGGCGCTGCGCATGTTCCTGGACACGTTCCGCCTTCCGGGCGAGGCGCAGCAGATCGACCGCATCATGGAGTCGTTCGCGACCTACGCGTACGAGCAGACGAAGGACCACGACATCCTGATCAACCCCGACGTGACCTACTGCTTCTGCTTCTCGGTGATCATGCTGAACACGGACCTGCACAACCCGAACATATCCTTGCGACCGTGTGAGGTGCGCTTAACGGCAGATGAAGCCGGAAAGCCACATGCAGCTGAAGGACTTCATCAAGCTGAACAAGTCCTACGGCGCCATGAACAACGGCCGCGAGCTGGGCGAGGACTTCTTGGTGGAGGTGTACAAGAGCATCGCCAGCGAGCAGATCTTCACCAGCAACGGCGTGGGCGCCGCGGCGCGCGGTGAGGCGTAGACCAACGACGACCAGCTGCGCAACGAACAGTGGGTGAACGTGATGCGCCAGACGCACGTGCCGCAGACGCAGCAGTTCATCGCGCACTCGCCCGAGTTCTTCAAGAACTGCCTGCACTGCAGCGCCGGGATGTACGACCGCGACATCTTCTCCATTGTGTGGGGCCCCGTCCTGGCGGCGGCGGGCGCAGTGCTGGAGGCGACGGAGGACACGAAGCTGCTGGAGTTCAGTCTGGACAGCTTCGTGATCCTGGCGCACGTCGCGGCGTACTTCAACCTGACGGTGGGTGCGGGTGCGGGCGGTGAGGCGTAGAACGTGCTGGACAGCCTGATCTACTTCCTGATGCGGCTGAGCAACGTGATGGCGGAGTACGTGAACGAGAACGGCGACAACGACCCCGTGGAGCAGGTCATCGCGCTGGGCGAGCACCCCACCGCGCAGCTGTGCCTGGTCTCGCTCTGCGGCATCGTGCGCAAGCTGGGCAGCACGCTGGACAAGAGCTGGAACGAAGTGGTGGAGGCGCTGTGCCACCTGTACTTCCTGGGCCTGTTCCCCGTGGACGCGCTGACGCAGCCCAAGTTCCAGCTGCTGTCGACGAACGAGCGCGAGACGCTGGTGATATCCTTGCGAATGCGGGCGGGCGCCTTAACGCGCAGACGATGGTGGAGGGCATCATCGAGGAGAAGTACGCCAACCGGTCGGGGCTGCTGTCGCGGCTGTTCACGTGGAGTCCCGAAGAGGACACGGAGGAGCGGCACATCCAGATGGCGCCCATCAACCCCGCCATGTGGGTGGACTTCCAGAAGGCGTCGCGCAGGCTGGAGGAGAACAGGGCGAGTGCTTCCGCCAGTGGCGATGCTGCTGAAAAGGTGAATGAGGTGACAGGCGAGGTGACAGGCGAGGTGACAGGCGAGGTGACAGGCGAGGTGAGCGAGGCAGACAATGCAGGCGAGGCAGACAATGCAGGCGAGGCAGACAATGCAGGCAATGCAGGCGAGGCAGACAATGCAGGCAATGCAGACAATGCAGGCAATGCAGGCAATGCAAGTGACGAGGACAGCGAAGATAGTGAAGACAGTGAAGACAGCGAAACGAACGAGGAGGGTGTGGCGAATCCGTACGAGATGACGGCGCACGAGGCGACGAGCATCGAGAGCATGCTGGAGTGCGTCGACAAGTGCCGGCTGGACCTGCTCTTCGCTTCCTCGCAGGAGTGGGCCAACACCACGCTGCTCACCTTCATCGGCGCGGCGGTGCACCTCGCGGAGTCGCCCTACCGTAGCGGCGAGCGGCACGATCAAGCGTAGAGCTGCGGCAGCGGAAGAAGGACGAGGAGCATCGGCCCTCCGTGGTGGCGTGCATGTACTCGCGCGTGTTCGTGATCAAGCTGCTGACCGGCGTGGTGAAGGCCAACGCCAAGCGCGTGGAGGTGGCGCAGGAGCCGGTGCTGGCCTTCTTCTTCTCCGTCGTCGAACAGTGTCTCTTCCTCAACCTGGAGCTGCTCGCGCTCATCGAGAGCACCTTCGACCTCATCTACTTCTTCCTCTCCGCCGGCGTCACCGCGCCCGTGCACAAGCTACTCAGCGTCCTCGACGCCGTCACGCGCCTGCCCGTGGAGGTCTTCCAGCCGGTGGCCTCGGTGCTGGCGAGCGGGCTGACGGTGCTGGTGTCCGAGTACGGGACGATGCTGGGCGTGGTGGGCTGCTGGAAGACGGTGATCGAGATCATGAACCGGTGCATGAGCGCGCCGCACGCCATGAGGTGAGCGCGCTGGCGGCGTATGAGGCATAGTCGCTGCTACAAGAGTCTGGACCTGATGTTCGGCAAGACCAACGCGGACGCGCTGCCGCCGTGCGCCGTGCAGCTGCTGGACACCACGCTGCAGTCGGTGGCCGTGACGCCGGAGGTGTTCGCCACGCTGATGGAGGACGCGCTGGTGCTGAGCCGCAACTGCTGGCGTATCATCGCCCAGCACGAGGCTCTGCAGAGTGAGAAGAGTGTGAAGGAGAAAGAAGAGAAGGAAGAGAAGGAGGAGAAGGAGGAGAAGGAGGAGAAGGAGGAGAAGGAGGAGAAGGAGGAGAAGGAGGAGAAGGAGGAGGCGACTGAGAAGGAAGAGGAGGCGCTGATTCGGGAGCTGTGGATGCCGATCCTGCAGATGGTGTGCCGGTACTGTGATGTCGTGCAGAAGGACAACTGCGACAAGGTGCTGGATGTGCTGCGCGTGGGAACCGAGTGGCGGTGTGAGGCATAGGAGCTGGTGTGCAGCGACGGCGTGCTGGTCGTGCCCTCCGGACTGTTCTGCGAGTGCGTCATCAACGACGTGCTGCCCGGACTCAAGGGCGTGCTGCTGGTGTCCGCGGGAGTCGTGCAGTCTTCCCGCGGAAATGAAAAACCGCGGGTAACCCGAATTGTGGAGAGTGAGGTGCTGTCGAAGCTGGTGGCGCTGCTGAGGGACGTACTGAAGCTGCGCTTCGACTCGCTGATCATCCTGGAGGGCTTTACCACCGTCTGGTCGATGGTGGGCTTGTAATCGTGATGTGACGAATAGAGCATGAGCATTCTGCAGTTCGTGCAGTCAGTGGCCGTGCCGCAGGGTGCGTTGCAGAAGGACAACCTGGCCACTGTTGCAGAGATTCTCCGATTTGCCGACCATTATTCGCTTTTCACTGTAAGCGCGCGATGTATGGATGAGGAATAGACCGAGGAGGGCCCTCGCACTTCGGAATTGTGGTCACAGACTGTGTCAGCCCTCAGCCGCATTGACGAGGCGATTCTGGTTGGGTTTTTAAGCACTGAAGAGGGAAACAAAGAGTAATGCTCTGTTTGTTGCTGATTGCAATGCGTGTTTTGGTTTGAGAGGAGCCCACAGAGCGCAACAATTTCAATAACTGAGTGCGTTTCAAAACGTGTGCGTGAGAAGAAAACCTTCAATTCATTGCGAATTGATTGACATCGTAATCGTCATGGCTCCCAGAAAGAAATCAAATAAGAAGGGAAATGCTTCGGACCCTTCCGTTCGGTCTTCATCCTCACTGCCTTCAAAGGGTGGTTCTATCTCACTAAGGAGTAACTGAATAGGTCCTGTTGCAGAAATCATAGCGAGAGTGGCCAAGGCTGGATTTGGTGTGAAGGAGGTTGAACACGTGTTCGACAAGCTCTGGAGCGAGGGACTCGACATCGACGATACGGAATTGGCCGTGAAATCCATCATATCTTTCTTGCGAGTTGTCCATCTTCTCCATGCTGAGTCTTAGGACAAGAAGGAGGAACAGCCGAATGCGATGCAAGAGGTTCCGAAGATGGATCCTCAGCCCGAAGAGAGCAGCGTGATTTCCTTGGAGAAGACCCTGCAAGAGGTGATTTCCCTTCCCAACGTTTCCGACGTCTTGACTGGACTGACTCGTTGGTACAACTCTTCGTCCAAGGAGGATGTGAGTGTCGTTTGTGCGGGTGATGGGTAGCAGCTGGTTCTATTGAACGGCTCCATCGTCCACGCGCTTTTCGTTCGAATGCTCCACATGAAAGACACCGCTCTGCCCAAGGCTGATCTGGCGCAGTTCTTGCGAACCCTTTTCTTGATCCCTTCTGTTGGAAATGGCATGGCCGATGAGCCGTAGGACATCAGTACACAACTCGCGGATGCGTTTGTCGGTATTCACGATTATCTCGAAGATCTTCCCTGCAGCGAGGCAGACGCCCTCTCTCTCTTCGAGCAGTTCCTGAACCGAGTTGGGGTTCACGACGGCGCCTCCCACTCCACCGTGATTCAAATGGCGAATCTCACATCGTTGATCGGTATTGCCTCCGCACTCTTCTTACGCATAGAGGAGGCGAAGACTGCCATGACCAAGATCGAGGGCAGCGACCCCAAGAGCCAGTTCATGCGTCGCGACCTGCGCTTCAAGTGCGTGAAGCTGGGCTACGAGGCGTGCTCGCTGGCACCTGCGGTGTCTTCGGAGGCCGTGGCGGAGGTGGCGCAGAGGCCTCGCGTGGCGGTGGAGGAGGTACTGGTGGTGCCCGCCAACGCGGCGAGCGCGCAGGAGGAGAACGAGACGCTGACGCGCGAGCTGGAGGCGCTGGAGGCGAAGGGTGCGGCCGACACGCAGTCCGACATACAGGCCATGGGCGCGCTGCAGGCGTCCGTGGCGGAGCTGACGGCACGGCGGGCAGCGCTGCTGGCGGAGCTGGCGGGCGTGGAGAAGAAACTGGAGATGGAGGAGAAGAAGCTGGCCGTTGTGCAGCAGCGCGTGGAGACGAGCCAGAAGCAGTGCGCGCAGAAGGCGGAGTCGCTGCGTGCGCGGTGTGATGTGAGTGAGCAGGCTGTGGCTGAGGCGTAGCGTGTGGAGCACGCGGCGCGGGCGGCGGAGGCCTGTCACGCGGTGAGTGAGCCCCTGGAGGCGGCGCAGGCGCGGTCGGCGGAGGAGCTGCGCGCGCTGGGCGAGTCGCTGAAGAGCGGGTTTGATGCGCGCAGCTTGCTGGAGGAAACGCGTGAGTACCTGGAGGAGGAGCTGGCGTGTGTGGGCTTCCTGGAGGCGCGCGTGCGCAAGAACAAGAAGGAGGCGGACGAGCTGGCGAGCGCGCTGGGCGCCACACTGCAGCGGGCGGGCCAAGAGGAGAAGCTGCAGCAGCTGTCAGTGCTGCGGCGAGCCGTGGCGAACGACGTGGAGGCGACGGCGGCGTTGCGTCGGTTTGCGCAGGAGGTGGAGGCGCTGTGCTCGGCGATGCTGACGAAGGAGCTGGTGGAGGCGAACAAGGAGCTGGTGACGGGTATCTACGTTCTGTTCTTCAAGCTGCACTTGAAGAAGACGCTTCCGGACGAGCTGTTCGAGATCATCCGCGCTCCCTTCCAGGATGCACTTCCGAAGCCAGCGCCGGCTCCCAAGGTGGTGAAGATGGAGAAGGTCGTTGAAAAGGAGGACAAAAAGGAAGAAGCGGCTCCTGTGAAGAGGGGCTTGAAGTGGGGCGTTGTGAAGATGCCGGAGGTGAAGGGGTTGGACGAGATTAACAAGGAGCTTGAATCCTCTCGAAAGTGGTCTGTTTGTTCTGCACTGCATTCAGCGTGGGGAGTAGAGGACATATGTCTCTTCTTGAGTACTCGCTTTGCACAACGCCAATGAACTACAGGCACGTATCAAAGAAACAGAGATATTCAAACAATGAGTTAGCTAGTATCGTCGTCAATAAATGGTGCAATCATCATCGGCAGGACGGCGATGGGGAGCGCCATGTGGAGGAGGGTAGTAGCTAGGGCCCGGAGGAGGCGGAGGATAGTAACCAGGACCCGGAGGAGGCGGAGGATAGTAACCAGGACCACCGGGAGGCGGAGGAGGATAACCGGGACCACCGGGAGGAGGAGGGGGATAACCAGGGCCGGGAGGAGGGGGAGGAGGATAGCCGGGACCACCGGGAGGAGGAGGAGGGTAACCAGGGCCACCACGAGGAGGCGGAGGGTAACCAGGGCCAGGAGGAGGCGGAGGAGGGTAACCCGGACCACCATGAGGCGGAGGAGGGTAACCAGGTCCAGGAGGAGGAGGATACATTTTGAAAGAGAACTTTTTTGAGAAGAGAGAAAAGAGCGTATTCCGAAGTCATTCTTCACCGAATTGGAAATCCATCTTGATGACTTACTTTATGCTCACGGTACGCACACATTTACGGGATAGAACAGTGGATATAGCGTGATTGTGTGTCGAGTGCGAATCATCGTTATTACCCCGTGTTGAAGTACGCAATGAAGATAGCTCGGATAGACCAACGCAAAACAACTCTATATGCGGCATTTCTCTAAACCGGTTTTGAAGTGTTATCCTTGTTTACACTACCAAAAGATGCACACTGCATAGTATAACACAGAAGATCATAGAACTGTCACCCTAACCACGAGACTACAACAAACACATGCAATCAGGATAGCGCTTAGTAACGACCCCTGTTGCTACCAGGGGGAGGAGGCATACCAGGGCCCGGGGGAGGCGGAGGATAGTAGCCAGGACCACCACGAGGAGGCGGAGGATAGCCAGGACCGCCATGAGGAGGAGGGGGATAACCCGGGCCTCCGTGAGGAGGAGGAGGGCAACCGGGATGGCCATGAGGCGGATAGCCGGGACCCGGAGGAGGAGGCGGGTAGCCGGGACGGCCATGAGGAGGATAGCCGGGGCATCCATAAGGAGGATAGCCAGGACCAGGAGGAGGAGGAGGGTAACCCGGACCACCATAGGGAGGAGGATAACCAGGACCGCCGTATGGGGGAGGTGGAGGAGGAACCATTGCTTACAAGTGAATATGTGAAAAGATGCAGGAGAACCGTTCCAGTGAATGAAACTCCCCATTCTCTGTACTTTCGTCGCTGAAGTCGGAGTCGGAAGCAACGATGCAGTCGAGAAGCCCACTGGATATCCTTCATGGAGTCGAAGAGGAGAAGGAGAATTGATGATCACCTAGACACCCACCTGTTACTGGTTCCACAGCTAGGAAAACGGATATGTATAACAAAGGAATATGAATAGGAAGAAACAGCAATCACAAGTACATCACATTAGAAAGGGCGTCTGGGTCCGCCGTGGGGAGGAGGAGGGAAACCGGGGCCACCACGAGGAGGAGGAGGGCAGCCAGGGCCACCACGAGGAGGAGGAGGGCAGCCAGGGCCACCACGAGGAGGAGGAGGGTAACCGGGGCCACCACGAGGAGGAGGAGGGAAACCGGGGCCACCACGAGGAGGAGGAGGGCAGCCAGGGCCACCACGAGGAGGAGGAGGGCAGCCAGGGCCACCACGAGGAGGAGGAGGGTAACCGGGGTGGCCATGAGGAGGCGGAGGAGGAACCATTTTCACAGATCAAAGATAATTATGAAGATGCTTGTGTTGTGTTTTCATAAGAAACGCCCATGAAACTCCCATTGTGTTTTCTTTCTCCGAACACTTGATTAAACAGGGAAAGAGTCCATTTGAGGTGCACCCCTCGCTTTTGATCTTGAAAAGGAGTGCATTGAAGGCGCCTCTTGGCGAAATAACGGAAATCAATACAGACAGGAGCAATGTGCAAACAAACACAGGAAGCAAACCTTTAATACGGATATCTAGGCGGAGGAGGGAAAGCACCCGGAGGAGGAGGGTACTGGCCCGGAGGAGGGTACTGACCGGCAGGAGGAGGAGGAGGATAGTGACCCGGAGGAGGAGGAGGATAGTGACCCGGAGGAGGAGGAGGGTAATGGCCTGGAGGAGGAGGAGGGTAATGGCCGGGAGGAGGAGGCGGGCACCTGGGAGCTATGCATCATGGATAGCACGTAGGATCACCGTCTTCCCATCGGATGACAATGTGCAGGAAGCCACGGTGCTGACCATCGCTGATCACCGGAAGATTTGTGTCCATATATCCGCCCACAGCAGCGACCTGGTTCAGATCCAGCGTAGCAGTGCCGATCAGGGAGTCCTTGATCATATTCTTGTTCATACTACATATCACCCTCCACTATCGGCAGTACATCTTGAACATAACACTTCCAGCCATGCCGCGGGCAGTCACACGGAACTCCTCTCTCCAAGCTATGACGTCAGCGGAGTGCCCGATCCATACTGGCATTCGTTCCAGCGTTCTGCTTAACGGTGGTGCTTCTCACGACGTTGTCCGTTCTGATTTCCACGTAAGGATCCTGCTTTCCCAGGAACTCGGTCTCGCGGAGGTTGGTAGCCTCCATAACGGTAATGACGAGAGAGACCATTTGGATTCAATATAATAATGAGCTCAAAGTTCAACGGTTTTCCGCACAGTCAACGAACCAGACACTCCAAAAGAAGGCCCGATTTTGGTGTCAATCAAGTCTTCTTCGTACGAAAGCGTACTAGACAGATAATTGGATGGTCCTCGAGGAATCGACAAATGTTCGTGGTTGGCTCCTGAAGAAAGGCAGCATGTCCATGACTTGGTATTCTCCGCATTTGGGGGAGTGAAACACTAGGAAGAAGCGCTTTTTCGTGCTTCAAAACGACCAGATTGTGTATTACCGCAGTCTTCGCGACAATGTGCTTTCGGCGGTTGCTTGTGACATAGTAGAAACCCAGAGCCATTTTCCATCTTACGGAGCATTCGAAGGTTGTGGATTATGGCGTGAATGACGATTTCCACCAGTTCTCCTTATATGAGAACGAAAAACGTGTTTTGTGGCTTGCAGCGGAGGATAACAAGGTTTGCGCTTTACACAATCTCTGAGGGTAGGCGCGTTACTGGATTTCTGTGATGCGAACGGAAATCGAGCGTTGCAAGTGCTCCGTGGACAAGGAAGAGCAGGAGAACGACGATTCGATTGGTAGCGGTGGGGATCGGAGAGTCATTCCCAGACTTTGTCCTCCCTCCTCTGGCATGCACGAGCGAAGAAAGCAGCTGCCTTCGCGACAGCGTCGAGTCGTGCGTGATCCCATCCAACATGCAGGAAGTGACCTCTCCTCTGTCTCCTCACGCGCAGCTGTCCTACCTCCTCCACGCCTCCTCGCTCGACACAACCCTCGAAGCCAGCAGAGACGGCTGCCTCCTCTTCTCCATCAACTGGGCATGGACGCCTCCTCCTCCTCATTCGCAGAACAGCACCGCCAGTGTCCCGTACCGCATGCTCACGCTGTCCATTCCGATCGACATGGAGTACGTCTCGTACTTCCTCGTCGACTGCGAGTGTGCGCGCAATCTGTGGGACCCCCTGTTTTTGTACGCCAAGGAGGTGGAGAAGATGGACCAGAACGACAGCATTCTGCAGCTGTTCTATAAGCCCATTCACATCCTCGATTACCCCTGGTGACCCCACTCCCCTTCCCTCATGCACAGCGTTATCAAGAGTTCGCCGCGTCGCTTCACCGTGTGGCGGCACTTCCAGTACGATGAGAAGGCCAACGCCTACTTCGTCTTCTTCTCCTCCACCTCCTGCTCCGCATTCACCCCCTCGCCCGTCTTCGTCGACGGCGAAATGCGTTTGCCTTCCCCCTCTCCTTCACCGCAGACATTGGATACCGTGTCGAACCCGTCAACAGCGGCGTCACGCGCATCACCATGATCTACTCTCTCTACCCGGCGGGCCGCATGAGTCGCTACCAGTACTACATCGACGCCTTCCAGCGGTCCTTCCTCATGGGCATGTCTGGCCTGGGCACGATGCTCAGTCAGATCCCCGAGTACCACGTCTTTAACCTCATCGAGCGCATCGTCAATAGCCTCCACGCCGACGCCACAAACGAGAAGGACTCCGCCTCTACTGTTTCTTCCGTTTCTGCAGCCATCTCAACCACCGTAGCGTCTGGAGAGGCGGAGAGAGACGGGAGTATATCAGGAGCGGCAGAGAGAGACAGGAGTGCTTCAGACCCATCGGACTCGTCGGATAATGAATCGGGGTCGCTGTCGGAGAAGGTGCTGCTGCCGCCGTACATCACCAACACTGTGGCGCACGCCTCCGAGTGCGACCTGATGGTGCGTGCTGGGCGCGGGCGTGACCCGTAGAGCCACTGCTGGGAGGAGGTGGACGGCACCATCTGGAAGGTGCGCAGCAAGGACTACCCCACCACCCACGTGAAGCTGCGGTCGCAGCCGAGCTTCTGCAAGCTGCTCTGCGTGGACATCTTCAAGTCGACGGCGCGCATCAGCCACATCGCCGCGCACCCCGAGAGCGCGCTGAGCAAGATCAAGACGCTGTCGATGAAGGACACGCGGTGCATTCTGGTTATCAACCTGCAGATCGCCGGCAACATCAGCATCGTGTCCTATCTCGCCATTCCCCGGCTGCAGGAGCCGCAGGAGCCGCAGGACGCTCAGGACGCGGTAGTGGCGGCGCTGTGCGAGCGGTTCCTGACGGGGACGAAGGAGTGGCGCGACGCGCGGATGAAGATGCTGCCGCACATCGAGGAGGGAGGCTTCCTGATCCGCAAGGCCGTGGGGACCACACCGTGCATCATCGGGACCAAGGGAGAGAGCGCGTACTTCTCTGTCGGCGATGAGGAGGGAGGTGATGTGTAGGGTGAAACGCCCATTCCGTACTTGGAGTGCGATTATGACATGGACGGCAGTACGATGTCGAGAAACCTGAGCAAGTACCTGTTCTCGGCGGACAGCATGGTGATTGAGCTGGCTTACGTGCTTCAGGGAGAAACTGAAGATGAGCTCCCGGAGCGCGTGCTTGGCGGATTCCGTTTTTACCACATGGACGTAACCAAAGCAAAACTGATATGACCTGTTTGTTTCATTCTTCTTCATGCTTCGCTCTCTCCCGCGGAGAGTGGCTGTATGGGGACGTGTGAAAAGGCTGCAGTGTGCTGTCAAGTCCTTTTCGAGTAAGAAACACTCCGTAAAGTGAAGAATAGCGGCAAGCAGTTATCTGCTTTCGGGGAACTACGGTTGCGGACTGACCACCGCAGTAGGATGCGTTCCTGTGAAAAGTGATTGGTAGGGGATTACGCGCATTCTGGACTTGCTGGAGTCTCATGTCGATCCGTCGTCGATTCTCATCGTCTCATATCCTTGATTCCATTCGTTCGGGCGATTTCTTCATCCCCACTAACCGCGATTATGAACGAGCGCGAATTCAGGAAGCAATCGATATGCATTTGCTTTATCGTTGGATGATCTGTAGACTTAGCCCCTTGGATTCGTATGAGGCGGATGTGAATGGATTGTCGTCGTTCCTCCGTGGAACTGCAATGAACTGTCCTGACCTCTTCAAGGGAGAGAGTTTCAAGCTGATCGGGGAAAGAGAGCTGCTCATCACCTTCGAGGCGAATCGTCCCTTCCTGATGTCGAACAGCAGCATGTTTGGCTCGAATGCGCAAACGACGCAGTCAATCCTCCGCAACATCCACATGCTCAAGTCGCGCGGTATTTCTCCCGCTGATTTCTCCAGTCGTCTCGCCTCCCTCTTTGCAAATGGCTGCGCTGAGGAGGACCAGTTCCTGTTCAAGAAGTACAAGGACTTTGAGACCATTTACGCCCTGTTTGACCAACTTCTGCAGGATCGCCACCTCCTGACGGTAAATGACCTGATGCTTCGTCTGTTGAACAACCAGGATGTACTAAAGCTGTTGGCGAAGGCATTCTTCGAGATGGTCGGTGATGCGTAGCAATTCACTTCGGCGGTGGTCTTCAGCTGCGAAAACAACTCCTACGTGCAGAACCGACTGATTGCTTCCCTGCTGAGCTCTATGGACACTCCCTCCCTAATCACGCATCACATCTCCATCGTACTCCTCCTCCTCCTATTTCACTGTAGCCACGTCAGGACCGCTCAAACCCCGAGCATGTGTTCCAGTCCGCCTGTCCGACCCTCAAAACTCTCTCCATCGAAGGCGGCTGCTGCGCGCAGAAATACATCGATTTTCTGGCATTCCGCTTCAACGACGCCTCCCACAAGCTGGTCTCCATGGACGAGGTGAAGAAGTGGAAGGAGGGGCAGGTGAAACTCCCAGCGAAACCGTCCGTCCAGTCATGGGATGCTGTATTTGCTAACTCACAAACAACACACGCACCACAAACACCAACCACACCTTCAAATAGTGGGGGTGTGGGGGGTAAGACCTCACGGGACGTCATTCGGCTGCGCGAGTGCTACCTACCGATGGACGAGCAGCAGGTCGTGGTCGACAGGATCAAGCACCTCCTCGCCACGCCGTGTTCCGCCGTGCCGCTCCCTGCGTTCCCGCCAAGTCTGGATGGTATCATCTCGCGCACGGCGTTTGCCAAGGCGCAGCAGCTTCTGACAGAGAACCGCGTGCTGAACCAACCCATGCAGCAGGTGATCGGCGTGTTCTTCAAGACGCAGGACGAGGTGGACCGTTTCGCGGCGCTGCTGGAGGCGGAAGGCATCGCCCACCAGACCAAGGAGCGGCAGCAGTCCGTGTTCGAGGGCGTGAACGTGCTGCGCGCGCTGTACGATCCGGAGTCGGCGCAGTGCAACTTTGCGGAGCTGCTGCAGCTGCCGTCACTGCACCTGTCCACGGCGACCGTCACGCGACTGATCCGAAACGCCCATGACAAGAAGAGAGGGCTGTTTGCGGAAGTGAAGGAGGAGGCGGTGCAGGAGGACCTTCCCCGCGAGGAGCGTCAATCCCTCCAACTTCTCGTGCGCACCATTTCTTCCCTCCACGACTCCCTGCTCCTCTACCCCGGCTCCTACCTCCTCTATCAGTTCTACGCCCGGCTCCAGGAGCTTCCCTTCCTCCTCGCGGACGCCTCGCGGCAATCCTCTCTCCTCCTCCTCCTCAACGAACTCCTCTACATCGAGGACGGCCGCTCGCCGCTGCTCGCCGCGCCCAAAGCCTCCTTCAACAAGCTGCACGACTACATCGAGTGCTGGCTCCTTCTCCTCCTCATCGCGTAGCCTGCTGCAGTACCTTCCACTGTACCCGTACACCTCGCTCGCCGACCGCCTGAAGGCCGTGCAGGGACACCCACTGCTGAAGCTGCTGCGCGCTGCTGACGTGGAGACGACGGCGACGGAGGCCACCGTGGAGGAGGGGGACAAGAATGTGGTCATCGTGGGGACATACAACGACATCGGTCCCAATTACTACACTGTACCTCCTTCCTCCCTTCTCCACAAGTAGTCCCTATTCCTGCCGCAGATGAACGCCTCCCGGCTGCCCTCGCGTCGCGTGTATTCCTCCAGTATTCTTCCTCAGGCCCTGTTTCTCGACTCCGCCTCCATCCAACCGGTACGCTCGCCCTCATGGCTTCACCCGCAGTGGCAGCCGCTCTCGCCCGACTACACGTCCTTCCCGCTGCTGCTGTCTCGCGCGCTGGCGCCGCCCTTCCTCTCCTACACGCAGTTCACACAGAACGCCACCACGCCCAGCCACCGCGCCGCCAAGCCCACGCCCTTCCTCACCGCCCTCCTCCACGGCCCCCGCTCTCCCATGCCAGCTACGCCAGTTGCACCACCCACACCACCAACAACAACAACAAGCACACTACCATACGACCTGTCGGTGCTGCAGGAGGAGGGCCGGTACCTGGTGAGCGTGAGCCGCATGAACAAGTACTTCCAATGCCCCTACGCCTTCTATCTCCAATACGTGCTCCCACTCACGCCCGCTCACGCCTAGCTGCTCGGCGTCACGCCCGAGCCCTCCATCCACCTCGCCTTCGGCTCCGCCATGCACGGCTGCGTCGAGGACCTCGCCACCGTCGCCACGCCCGCCGCGCCTCACGCGTAGCTTCTCTACAACGAGGACAACAAGAGGGCCTTCGCCGACCGCATCGCCGTCACCCCCACGGATTCCAACGTGGCGGCCATCGTGAACAGCAGCTACAACCAGCCGGCCATCGAGGCGCTGTACGCGAAGTACGCGGAGGCGGGCGAGGCGGTGCGGCGCGACGACGTGCTGAAGGCGATCATGCGACACCACTGGCGCGGCGAGCTGTTCTCGCCGCCCGTGCTGGAGAAGGTCATGAAGCTGAGCTTCTACAACGGCGTGATGAACTACGCGCGCCGCGAGATCAAGCGGTTCTTCACGCGCAAGCGCGAGGTGCGGCCCGTAGCCGTGGAGTCCGCGTTCTGCGTGGACGGCGAGGCGGGAGAGGGGGAGGCGAAGAGAGCGTACCGACTGCGGGGCGTGTTCGACCGGATTGAAGGGTGAGGGGAGAGAAGGGGAGTCACGGGTAGAAAGGAGGGAAAGGAGGGAATCGTAGATTACAAGTCGAACCCCTCTCGAAAGGAGCTGACGGAGAAGAGCTTCGCCTCGAGCGTGAAGACCTACTACGGACTCCAAACCGCCTGGTGAGGGAGGATGCCTTCCCTTAGGTCTAGCTACGTGCTCGCCTTCGAGAAGATCTACAAGCACAAGCCCAACTTTGTAGCCGATGGGATTGGCGCTGAGGGGTAGATGCGCTTTGAGAACATCGAAAGCGGGATCCAGTACAAGGTGAATATCTCCGACGTGAACGTCGCCGCTGTGGATGACTCCGTCCTGCGTTTCATCAACGGTGTGGAAAGTGGGGATTTCTCTCACTGCAGGAGCGATTTCCAGTGCTCGCGGTGCGAGTTCAGGAAGATGTGCAAGAAGGGAGACGTGTAACGCTTCTAGTGGAGCAATGTTTGATTTTGAAGAAACAGCGCAGTATAACCACATAACTCCAACCATGCGCTCCCATAATCTTACAATCGAATTAGGCACCAATGAGAATATTGTTGATAGGGATGTGAATCAGCTTCACGAAGTAGCCGACCAGACCCATGGCAACAAAACCAATCGCAGTGGCAGTGGCAGTCTGAGTGAACTCTACACGTCACTCCTCCCTAACACGCAAAACCCTTCTTATCAGGCTTCGTGCAGCGGTTGACGAGGAACTTGCTGTCTCTGATGAAGTCCTTCACGGGCTGAATAATATCACTCTCAATGGTCATTTCCTTGCTCTTGTTTATGAATTGTCCATCGCAAAGCCCAGAATCGGGTTTTGTCAGAATGCGTCCGAATCATTTTCCCTTTTCCTATTGCCGCCTGCTTTTGCGCGTCCTTTTGGGTCCCATATTCTCCCCCGTCAACGGTTTTCATTCTTCTCCCCTCCCTCCTCTTTGCAACAAACACATGCTTACTGAGATGCCACCTCTTCTTGGACACCGAAACGGGAGAGGACGGGCTCGAGGATTCCCATCAGATAGGCATCGCCCTTGATCCGCTCAATGAGTTCCTTCTTTTCCTCCTCCTTCTTCGCGGCCTCGTAGCACAGGAGTTGGATGTAGCAGAAGATGACCTCCTGCCACGTTCCCGTCTTCATCGTCTTCTTGACCACGTCCAGATACTTGAGAGCGTACTACGATTGAAGGCGGACGGCTGTCAGCACATCATAGCTCTTGGTGCGGTAGAACACGAGCGCGGACTCCGCGTTGTAGCGGAAGGCCTCGTCGTCGCTGACTCCCTTTCCCATCTGCTTGTACTCGCTCAGCACCGTCTTCACATTCTTCACGGCGTCCGCCTCCTCCAGCTCCTGTCCGAAAATGTAGGCCTGTTTCAGGATCTTCGCCACCTCTGGCCGCTTCAGCAAGTCTGCGCATAATCGCCCCGCATCACATTCACTCTCGCTCTTCTTCGCCATGCTCTCGACCGACGCGGCAGAGCCCACGAGAAGCTGGTAGCTACGCCTCATCCGCTCGGTCCGCACGCACTAGAGTCTGAACAGCAGGGCGTTGAACGAGGCGGGCGGCTCGTTGTTCGCCACGTAATCGAACACGTGGCACAGCGTCGTGCGACGCTCCTTCTCCTCCGCCTCACCGCGCGCACTCTCCACCTGCTCCTCACGCACCCTCTCCTCTCCCACGTAGTCCACAAACGACTGGATCGCCAGCGTCTCCCAGTTCTTGATCTCCGTCGCGTCCACGTGCACCGCGCGTTCGCCGTAGCGAGCCACCGCGGCAGAGTCGCCCTGCTCCAACGCGAGGCGCGTCTAGACGTCACCGCGCCCGGACAGGAGGACGTTCATACGATAGAGGGCGGTGAAGAGAGAGGGCAGGTCCTCGCGCTGCTGCGCGCCGCTGACGAACCACTCGGAGAAGCGCTACGCGTCAGGCCGCGGGCAGGAAGCGACGTCCATGGAGGCGCGCAGCAGGCGCAGCAGCGCGTTGCCGTAGCGCACGACCTCCGCGTGGCTGAGCGCCGTGGGCTGGTGCTGCGACGCGGTCGTGTACAGCGCGCAGTAGTAGAAGAAGTGGTAGAGGAGGCACGACGGGTCCAGGTGCAGCAGCTGTCGTGAGACTTCGCCCCAGCGCCCACCTGCGTCGCCTTCTCCTCCGCGCTCTTTGCACTGCGCAGCACCGCCAACACGGCGTCCGCCTCCTCGCCCGCCGCCAGCGCGCGCAGCTCCTCCGTCGTCACCTCGCCGCGCAGCAGGCGCATCACGTCGCCGCTCGCGCGGAAGAAGCACGCCGTCCCGCCCAGCGCGCCGTCCGCCAGCTGACCCAGTCCGCACTCCTTCTGCTGCAGCGCCGTCGCCACGTGCTTCATCACGCGCGCCGTCGCCACCACCTTCTCCTCTTCCTCCTCCTCCTGCTTGGCCTGCTTGGCCTGCTTGCTTTGCTTCACGGCGGCTTCGATCTGGTCGCACACGGTGACGACCTTGCCGTAGAGGTGCTGGCGGAGGAAGACGCGCGCGCTGAGCAGCAGCAGACGCGGGTCGTGGGACTGCAGCAGGCGGTGCGCGCACTGCAGCAGCAGCGTGGCGGAGCGCTCGGAGGCGGCGTTGCTGCGGGTAAGGCGACGGCGTGAGCGTACGAGAGGAGGATGAACAGCGCGGTGCTCTCGGGCAGGGAGGACGCCAGGCAGCACATCTCTGCAAGCTAGGACTCACGCCGCCCTCCAGCGCCCACCTGCTCCGACATAGCGCTCTCGGCGTCGAAGCGGTAGTACCAGTAGCCTGCAGATCAGTCCGCGCGCCCACACCCACTCTCCAAGAACTTCAGCAGGATGTTGTCGGTGGACAGCCCGCGGCCCGCCTGCAGCACCGCCAGCGCCTCCTCCGCGCGGCCCTCGCGCATCAGCAGCAGCGCGTAGTAGCAGAAGGGCACCGCCACGTCACCCTGCAGCAGCGAGCGGTGGTGGCGCTGCAGTCCCAGGCACTCCAGCAGCGCGCGCTCCTGCACCGCCGCGCGCGGGTCCAGCTGCGCCACGGCCAGCCACAGGCGCACCAGGTTGTTCACCTGCGCGGCGCGCGCCTCCTCCGGCCGGCTCGCCAGCAGACGGCGGATCAGCTGGTGGACGCACGTCAGAATCACGGAGTCGCGGAAGGAGATCGTGGACTGCGAGGTGTTCGCAGCGGCGGACGGCACGGCGGAACCGACGTGGAAGCGAGAGGAACTGTGGAGGGTAGTGGCCGCCTCGTCGCACACCAAATCCGCCCTATTTCTGACATGCGCCACCCACACCCAACCACGTGTTTTCCGCGTCGGGCGCGAGGAGCAGGCGGTGCTGGTTCAGACGGAACAGCTGCTTCTGGTAGCGCTCCGCGTTCGCGTCTACGGGTCACTTCGCTGTGACACTTCCACCGTTCGTGTCCACGGCGATCACGTGCAGCAGACGCAGGATCACCGCCTTCAGCTCGAGCAGGGTCTGGCTGTAGGGAAGCAGCTACGCGTCACAGCGAACTCAGGGTCGCACCGCCTCGCCCTTGGCTGCCATCTGCAGCGCGGAGGCGGCCACGTCAGCAGCGTAACAGAGCGCGCCCTGGCTGTACCTACGGTGGAGGAGGGACGAGAAACCCACTCCTGCAGGGCCAGTGCGTACAGCAGACGCGCGTACTGGTAGAAGAGGATCTCGCCGTGGTACAACGTGGCGGCGTCGGCGTCGCGCAGTCCGGGGAAGGCGGTCTCGACGAAGCGCAGCTCGTCCTCGTACTGCAGGGCCGAGTGGAGGATCTCCACCTTCAGCACCGCGCACTCCACGCCGAAGCGCTGCAGCTCCGAGTCGGTGGTGTGCACGCGTTCGGCGACCAGACCGCACTTCTCCTGGAGGAGGTCCAGCGCGCAGTTCATCACGCGCAGTGCGGATTTCAGTCTGCGGCTCACACCTCCGCTCTGTCCTCACTTCATGAGGGCAAAGTAGCACTCGCCCTCCGCCTTGTAGTACTTGCAGATGGCTTCCCAGGAGGTCAGTTCCACCACGCGGCGGTTGCTGTGGGCCAGGAGCTCCTCCTCGGAGTGGGCGGCGCGCAACGTGGTGCAGAGGGAGATGAGCTTCTGGTAGGCGGCGCTGGACTGTTCGTACTGCTTCTAGGATGAAGAGGAGGCGACGAGGCGACGAGGAAGAAGAGGCAGCGCGCCTTGTTCAGGTGCACGAAGATGGAGAGCTCGTCGGAGATGTAGCTGGAAGAGGCCGCCTCGCACAGCGCGATGATCCCCGCGTAGTCGTTCTGCGCGTACAGCAGGCCGGACAGCGCCCGCAGCGCCGCGATGTTGAACGGCTGCAGCGACAGCACCAGGCGGTGGGTCCTACGGCTCAGCGCCGCTCGCCGCGCCCACTTCTGCGCACGCGCGGCGTCCTTCAGCGCGTGCTGGTACACGCCCGCCAGGCACAGCAGCAGCTGAATGTAGAACAGGCGCTGGTACGCGCGGGCCAGCAGCGTGGACGGGGGCTGCGCCGCGTACAGCGCGATGCCCGCCTTCAGCGCCTTCAATGCCTCCGCCGTGTGCTCCGCGTCGTCCTCGCGCAGCGCCACCATCGCCGTGAACAGACAGCCCACGAGCGAGTCGCCCAGCGGGAAGCGCGTCTGCAGCGCGGCGGCGATGGCCTCCGTGGTCTCCTGTGGTTGCTTTGAGAGCAGCGCCGCCAGCAACTGCATCTCCAGAACGGTGGTGTCTGACGCCTCCTGCTCCGCGTCCTGCAGCAGCGAGAAGGCCTCAGCGGCGCGGTCGGCCACGATGCAGGCGGCGGCGGACATGACCTTCATCTCGTCATCATAACCGCCCTGCTTCTTCAGCGCCTCCAGACTACCCTTCACGCCCCACAGCGCCGCTACGCCTCTTCCACCTGGCTCTGCGACGCCTGCGACAGCGCCAGCACGAAGCTGCACTGCAAGAGCGCCGCTTTCTCCTTCGTGCACTCCGCCGGGCACACGGCGAGGCCCTGCCCCAGCGCCTCCTTCGCCGCCACGAAGTTGAACGCGTCCATCTGCAGACTGACTACGCCTCACGCCGCGCGCGCTGCCCAACACAGCTCCTGGTACACGGCGCTCTGCTCGCAGCTCTTGCTCAGCACCAGGCCCTGGTATAGCTCCACCACGCTCTTCGCATCACCCTCTGCCCCCGCTCTCACGATGCCCTTCTTGGCGGCCACGCTCTTCGCGCAGCGCCGGCTGTACAGCTGGATGTACGGCGCGCTCTTGTGCTCCTCGCCCTGCGCGGCGTACGCGTCGGCGAGCGCCTCGCGCTGCAGCAGGGGCAGGAAGAAGCGGTCCGTGTGCGCCACGGCCAGCTGGCACTCCGCGAGGATGAAAGCGGCGGGCGTGTTGGACAGCAGCGCGTCGAAGGAGTGGAGGAAGGTGGGGCACTCCGTCTGTGGGTGAGCGGGCGTGGGAGGGACGACGTTGGTGGGGTTGGCGATGCAGGTGTGAATGATGTGAAGGTAGGCGCGTTGGACGAGCGCCAGACCGTCGTGGGAGCAGAGGCTGCGGCTGCTCGTCTCCTTCAGGGAGGAGAGGACGTCGTAGATGAGCTGAATGTCCTCCAGGGAGTTGCAGGAAATGAACTTCTGCGAGTGAGAGGAAGATGGGGCTATTACGAGATTCTCGCTGAGCTTTGCGATCGCACCACGCCGACTCTCTGCGGGAAGGTCCGGAATAGAGAGGATTGTGCGCAGCGTATTGATCACCTCCTTTTCGGCTCCCAACTATCAGTCATCACGAAACCGAATAGCGACGGTGTCGTACAGCTTCATCAGTTTTCTGTACTCTTTGAAAAGATCCGGAGAGTGCTCAGCCTTCTTCATTTCCACGATCCGGTTTTGGTACTTCAAGGCCTCGCCCATTTGATTCTCCTTCCCGGACACTTCGACCATATAGCGCAGCGAGTTCAAATGGTTCGGGGATTGCTGCAAAACGGCCTGGAAGCACTCCTTTGCTTTGCTAATCTATTCATGATACGCTGAATGGATTGCATGCATTTTCCAGGTTGTAGAATGCAACGCCGTGCAGATATAGGATACTGGGACTGCCGTTTCCCTTCATTCGTTCCTAGTTGTGAAGACGAGGCAGAGCACCTGCGATATCACAAGCATCGGCTGCCTTCTTGTACTCCTTGGCTTTGATCAGCTCGTTGATCTTCTAGCTGTGATTCTTTGAATATGATAGTCACCTTCACAGCAGCAGAACTACTCATCCTTTTAGATTGAGGCAGAATGGAGGATGCCGGAAATAGGAACTATTTTGCATAGCTGGGGAGAAATAGGGTGTACTTTTGCACAGTCAGCGAAGTCTATTCTCTTGAGTGTATTCGTGAAACTAGTATCCTTTTCAGAGAGACTTCCTTCTGTTGTTGAAAACCCTGCTTGGAGTTGCGAGCCATTCCTATCCTTCTCCAGACTGAAGCGATTCCATTACAGTTCAATTGGAGTTGCCTTTGATAGAAGAATGAAATGCATTACAGCCTCCCGCTGTCATCCTCTCAAACACCACTCCCTAACCCTCCTTTCCACTCTCTATCCAAATGTAACACTTTGGACAAACAAAACGCCACTCTTTCTTCCGCATTCTTGTTGGGAATGCTGATATCATACAAACGCCTTCCTGCTCGCATCCAGCCCTCTCTGTACAATCAGGCACGGACGATCGGCGGAAAGAGTGTGATCATCGCGAGGACGGAAAAGGAGGTTGTGAAGATGAACATGAACCCTATTCATGAGGACTGTATGGGTAAGGACCCTGTTTAACCCTAGTGGTGGTATTGCAGTCCATAAATGCATTGGATTATTGTGAATCACAAGACGGACGTATCCGTGTCATCCTTTCAAAGAATTGCATCTCCATTGACGAGAATGGTGAAACGCACTTGATTCTTCCTATCTTTGACCTATAGAGCATCGGTCCCACTTTCTGTGGATGCGAATCGCTGTTCCCTGTATCCCTTGTTCACGCAAGCCAATCAGAGTGAAAACGACTCTCTCCTTATCGTGTTTGGCGATCTGACGATTCTCTCCTTCCTCCTGCGTGATAAGCAGGTGATTCCCGTGGATCCCATCTCTCTGCCCTTTCGGTGCAGTCTGGTCGATGTTTCGGGGACAACGCTCTGTTCTCCGCTAGCGGACGGAACGGTGATGCTATGGGAATTGGAGGAGCGTCATTGGCGTTCCATCGGCGTGTTTGCGCTGAATACGCTCCGCATCACCGGCGTTAGCATCGCCTGCTACCCCACCATCGTTCTCAGTTCCTCTTCTCCTCCCCTCTGATCGCTAGCCACGTGGGAGGGAAATGTGGTGGTCGAGGAGTGGTCCACCGCCGCGACCTCCGCCCAGCGCCTCCTCTCCCTCCCCCACCACAAGTCCGATCTGAGCGCCGGAGGTGCCTTCCCGTCCGTTCCTTGTCCATAGACTGCTGCGGCTCCTTCGTGCAGTTTGACGCGTCTTCCGGCGTGTTCGTGATCTCCCGCGCCATCTCGCAGGAGCTCTTTCTCCTCGATGAAACGCTCTCCACGGTGCTGTTCTCCGCGCACTTCGACACCTTCTTCCGCGGACTGGTCGTCGCTTCCTCCTGCGTCTTCGCTTTCACCAACGGCGGCGTGTTTTCCTTCTTCGTGCCCGCCGTGGAGTGGCTGAAGGCGTGTCCGCTGTGCTTGGACCACTTCGTGCTTGCTAGAGGGAGCGGTAATGGCTAGTGCAGCGCCGAAGCCAGTTCCTCGCTGAGTGACTGCAGAATGAAGCACGCAGCGCAGCAGCGCTTCGGAGCACTGGAGGTGGAAGTGCACGCCAATCACCTGTGGTAGTGGGGATGTCAAGTGAGGCGTAGACGGATTGGGAGAGATGGCAGCTGGCGCGTGCTGTACCTCCGGAAGAGGGTGTTGGATGTGTGCTTGCTGAGCGATACGGAGATCATGCTCGCCAATGCAGCGGAGGTGTTTGTTGTGGATGCAGTGTCCCTGCAGAAGATTGCATCCTGTGAGTTGGATGGAAATCGGATCCATGAGTAGCGGTGGCAGGGAGAATTCAGAGTAGGATGACGATCATTCAGCATGGCAGGAATGAAGTCTATCTGGTCTATGGATGGACAAACGAGCAGAGAGAAGCTGCGGTGTCGTTTCAGCGCGTTTGCTTTCACGATTCGGGAAATGAAGTAGAGAGTAGAACGAAAGGAAGGAGAGTGATGCGTAGTGGAGCTGATGCCTCCTCGAAATATCCCCAAGGAGAGTGGGGATGAGCTAAGGATTCTGGTGGATGTGAAAGACAACACACCCGTCTTTGAATAGTTGTGTACTCTACTGTTGTTTCTTCCATTCCTGTGCGTCTTCGCAATCCCACCCCATCCCCCGTTTTGCGATCCGCGTTGTTGGGTTCCACGTTTCAAACCGACGCAATTCCGCCAAATCAAGCCCAGTTCCGATGAATATCGATGAAAACGACGCTACGAGCAGCGAGCCTGCCCAGAAGGATATGAAGAATGCAAGTCGTTCTTTCCATTGTTCATCTGTAGGGAGTTGATCCTTCTTGCATTCGCGTGATCTCGAAAAAGGTGGGCATTCTCCGAAACGCTAATTTTCAGGGTCTTTCTCATGTCTACTATTCCTCTGTTACCAAAACCAGCGGCATGCCCTCTCTTCGTGAGTTGTTCCGGTATATCTCGTCTTATCTCGTAATGAATAGCATTGGCCACGGACCCTCCAGCTCCCATACCATGGGTCCCTCCAATGCCGCCAAGATGTTCAAGAGTTTGTATGACGCCGAAGCCGACAATTACACTGTCATTTTATACGGCTCATTGGCGGCGACCGGAAAGGGTCACTTGACCGATGTGGCCATCGAGAACGAGCTGAAGCCGAAGAAGGTGACGTTCATCTGGAGACCCAACGAGACGCTGACCTTCCACGTCAACGGCATGACCATCAAGGCCATGAAGGGAGAGAAGGAGATTGGTCAGGAGACATACTACAGCGTCGGCGGTGGTGCGGTCGTCACGGATTCGGAGCTGGAGAAGATCGAGGGCCCCTACCAGAAGACATTCGTGCAGGTGTACAACTACTCGACGATGAACTCGATCATGCGCTGGTGCCGCAAGACGGGCTACAAGCTGAGCGATTTCGTGTACCAGAGCGAGGGTGACTCGATCCGCGATTATCTCCAGCAGGTGTGGGACACCATGTCCAAGTGCGTGGAGTCGGGCCTGCAGGGCCGCGGCGTGCTGCAGGGCGGTCTGAACCTGCCCCGCAAGGCGCACGACATGTTCCGTGCCGCCAAGCGCAGCAACGAAGTGATGGGAGTTGTTCTCATTCTTCTTCTTCACCCATAGCGCAACGCGTACCTGTTCGCCTACACGCTGGCGGTGTCGGAGAACAACGCGGGCGGCGAGACGGTGGTGACGGCGCCGACGTGCGGCGCGTGCGGCATCGTGCCGGGCGTGCTGTACTTTTTGCGGCACCACACGGACGACGTGACGGACGAGGACGTGATCGACGCGCTGGCGGTGGCGGGCGTGATCGGCAACATCACCAAGGTGAACGCGTCCATCAGCGGCGCGGAGGCGGGCTGCCAGGCGGAGGTGGGCACGGCGTGCGCCATGGCGGCGGGCGCGGCGACGTTCCTGATGGGCGGGTCGACGGAGCAGATCGAGTACGCGGCGTCGATGGCGATCGAGCATATGCTGGGCCTGACGTGCGACCCGGTGAAGGGGCTGGTGCAGGTGCCGTGCATCGAGCGCAACGCGATGGCGGCGGGCCGCGCGCTGGAGTGTGCGCAGTACGCACTGATGACGAGCACGTTCCACATCATCAGCTTCGACGAGGTGATCATGACGATGATCCTGACCGGCGAGGACATCGAGGACTCGCTGCGCGAGACCTCCAAGGCGGGGCTGGCGCAGACCTACAACCTGGACGAGCTGGCGCGCAAGCAGCGCATCAACGAGATCAAGAGCCGGCTGACGGGCAAGAACCAGGAGGGCAGCATCAATCTGCAGTGGGGCGATCAGAAGGACGACGCTCCGAAGCTGGACACCAAGATTGAACTGGCGCAGTCAGCCTCGTCTGACATCTTCGAGTAGTTGTGTTTCATTTCTTTTGCGCCGTTCATTTAGAGCGTGTTTGTTGAATAGGAAAGCGTGCTGAACAAACAGCAAAGAGCGGATCGATGATCTCGCTGTAGCCGCGCTGTATCACCTACGCGTGAGTGGGAACGAGAAAAACAACTCCATAGCACTCCTCCGTCAGCACGTCGACGATGGGCTTCAAAAGAAGGAACTACGCGTGAAACCTGGATAAGGGGCGCACAGTGATCGACTGCAGGATGTCTCCCAGAAACAGGCTCTCGGTGGGGGTGATGTGGTTCACGTTGGCCAGAAAGCACTTGAGGATGCGAATCGCCGCATTGCAGCAGGCGGATATCACCGTGACTGCGCTGAGTTCAAAGGGCTAGAGTGAATGGGAAAAGGAGAGACTACAACGCTGCGTGTTTTCAGAAGAAGGAACTTCAGCGACCCGAATCGCTGGTAGAGATGGGGAGCGTGGAGAGAAGAACGCCAGTTTCCATTCTCCCGACCCTCCTTCCATTCGATCACGTCAGACTACGAATCACTTTGCAGCGAGATTGGGAACAGATCGCAGAGACTGTACAGAGGGAGGAGAGCAGTAATACCCGAACTCATAAAGCAGCTGCGAAACATAGTTGTATTGGTGTACCGGCTCGTCTTCGAAGAGACCGTTGTCCAGACTGGCAAGGAAGTCCTGTATTTGGTGGAGACTAGAGTTCAGTCGAGTATCCATGTCCCACGTTCTTTGATTTTGTGTACTAAATGCGTTTTCGATTTGATCCTCGGACAGCCCTACTGATTCCCAGACCATGGCCTCCTTGTCAGTTACGCAGGATTGGATGTAACGAAATCGTTCTATGAGCTGTTCCAGTTTCTTGTCCATGACAAGATGGAAAAGCGGGTCAAAGAGTGCAAGTCGCGTGTTTCAGGAAAGGAAACTGCATGTTCTATTCGTGTGCACAAACACATAGATGTGAGTGAAGAGTAGTAACGGAGGGGAATGGGTGTGTGCCAGATCTAGTTTGAAAAGGGATCACGTCCATTGTGCTAGAACACTGTTTGTCAGTTTGTTTCTCGATTCAGACACAATGTTGCTGAAGAAAAGCAACAGCCGATTGAATGAGCCGAACCGCGGTTATTTCAATTATCCCGAGTTGGCGCATCCCAACTCTAACAGTAGAGTCCGAGTGTTCGTCTCTGTGTGGGTTTTCAATACAACGACATGGATGAGCAGAACGGTGTGAAGGAAGAGGGAGATTTGCGATTGGATATTCCACCTACTCTGGACACTTCCTTGTTGACGGTGCTGTTTCCGGCGGGTCTCGTGACGTGTAGCCCGGAGCGATGGATCCAACGACTCCAAAGTCCTTGCTCTCTCGCGATCGGGAAATACTTTCTCCGATTCCCAATTCTGCCTATTCGGACCGGTTATACGGGCCAATGTACAAGCTTCAGTAGATATGGTGTTCAGATTTGTTTTGTAGAGAGCAGGATTCTCCCTTCTTCACTGCCGAAGCACTCAAGGCAAGCACGGCTCTCCGAAACCCCTTTTCAATGGCTCTGTCTCCTACCATGAACAAAATGGTTCCGGAGCCGGATTCATCACGCTCTTCCTTTGTGCTCCACGATGTGCGTCCTCTTTTATTCCTTGACGTGTAGATAGATTCCACTGTACAGCCGTCATTCCGCACCATGCAGGCGGGGGACGACGGGATCACTCCATTTACCCCGCGTTCGATTCCAAACTTGATAGAACAAGACGCGAAGCGGGAAGATCCCGTGGAGGCGGCCAATCGCCAACTCCACTACCCGCAAACGCCCTCTCTATCTACCAATTCGAATCCACCTCTCTTCGACAAGCTCTATTATTCGCCCAATGCTTCTATGCGGTCGGACCGGTCCTTGTTGAATTGCTTGAATCGCCTCACCCGATAGGCTGTTTAACCACTCGGAGGGTTTCTCCGAGGCCAATCTGCGCGACCTGCGCCTCAGCCTGCACAACATCCCCGCTGATCCGAATGATTGCATCATCGACTTTGACAGCATGGAACTTCACTGGCAGCAGCCCGAGAAGGCGGCAGCGGTGCAGTCGCCGGTGAAGGAGGAGTCGCGCTGCACGACGTTCCGGTTCAACTCGGAGAGCATGGAGGACACGGCGGAGAAGAAGGAAAAAGCAGCTGGTGAGCGAATGGTGTGCTGGTGACGGCAAGAGAGCGAGGAGAACGAGGAGTACAGCTTCCGCGAGAGCGCCAGCGAGGAGGAGGAGGTGGAGGAGGAGCTCCGCTCGAGTCAGCACGCGCAGAGCCGGTTGCGCGGTAGCCACGCTGCGAAGAAGACGGCGCATGAGAGTGCGAGGAGGCGTGGCGTGAAGCGAGGTGGGCGTGCGGGCGTGTAGTGAGGCGTAGTGAACATGGACAGTGCAGAGCCCGCCAGTGACTCACAGAGCAAGGCGCAGAACAAGACACAAACCAAGGCACAAACCCTGTCACAGAGCAGTTCGGAGGGGCCGCTGGAGGCGAAGGCAGAGGTGGTGTATCACGCAGTGCCCACGGTGGCGGTGACGCGGCGAGGTGACGCGTAGCAACGGTCGTGCAACTGCAAGAAGTCGCGGTGCCTGAAGCTGTACTGCGAGTGCTTCGCGTCGGACCAGTTCTGCAGCGGCTGCAACTGCGTGAACTGCATGAACAACCTGGTGGGCGCGGGCGTGGGCGATGATGCGCAGGAGCACCAGAAGGAGCGTGAGGAGGCGAAGCAGGTGCTGCTGACACGGAACAGCAACGCGTTCAAGCCGCGCGTGGTGGGCGACGGGAAGAGCAACCTGATCAACCTGAAGGGGTGCAACTGCCGCAAGACGGGCTGTCTGAAGAAGTACTGCGAGTGCTTCCAGTCGGGCATTCCGTGCGGGCAGAACTGCCGCTGCGTGGTGGGGGGAAGGGGAGAGAGATGAATGGTAGGACTGTCGGAACACGGAGGAGGCGAGGAGGATGCTGGCGGGGAAGCGGCAGCGGTGGGGGAGCGAGGGCGAGGTGAGGGGTAGGAGTGAGGAGGAGAGCGGTCGGAAGGGCAGCAATGGCGAGATTGACGATGACTTTGTGAGCAACGCGTGAGGACCTTGTACTATGACTGTCGTTGTGTTTGGTGAAAACAGGCGATTCTAAACGCTCCAACTGGACGGAGTGGCCGCCGATGGCATCGACTTCCTCCCGCACGGATTTGGACATTTCCTGCAGGGGCGTGAAGGACACGGAGACCTGGCATGAGTACCCCTCCATGTCCATGATGCAGCCCATCGTCAGCAGCGCGGGAAAGCGGATCTATGCTCGAAAACTGGGATTAGGACTACATTCTTCTGATCGTTTGTAACGGTCACGCTGAAGGAGCGAATGAGTGAATTCTTGCAGTTCACCAGCTGCCCGTACTCGCTACACGTGAGCGGCACGCAGAATCCTCACCTCCACAAGATCGACAAATCGTCAACGACAACGAGATCAAAGAGTCGCAGTGCGTTGATTTCCTCTGTCTTTGAAAAGTGGAAGAGTCTATTCTTCACACTTCGCCATCGATCCCACTCCATGAAGAATCGGTTTCCCTTGAGCAGCTTTCCCGTAAAGAGATCTGCCACCACCGTGGCCACGTTTGTCTGACACCATATTTGCTTGTAATCGACTCCGATCATATCTTCCCGTGAGGATCGCCCGGGATTCCTACCTGTTTCCTCCAAGTGCTCCTCCGACACCTGCGAGAGTGGCTTCTTCGGAAACTCCATCTCCTCTTGCTCCAGAATGCGTTTCATCAGACTGTGGCCCTTGTACCGATTCGGATCACTGCTCTTTCTTGATCGCGAGCCAGATCCTTCTGTTCTTGTAGAAGGGTGTTTGGGGGGAGTGGGAGGAAGATCGGTTTGAAAGGGACTCGGTGTGGGAAAGGAGTACTCTTCTTCATCGGCAATTGGCGTGGAAGACTCATTCAGCACCTTTCCCATGTCTGTTGCGTGAAAAGAGAATACGAAGCTCACATCCCAACGAAGTGGTGAGTTTATCACGCTCCTTTAGCAGCGAACGGACGTAATCGACGGAGGCCTCCAGTGTCGATATTTTATCTTGCTTGAACACCAGCCCAGCCTCCTATTCTTCAGGCTTCCTCCTAGTTCGGACGGTCAGAATCGTGCGCAACTCTTCGATGCTGTTGTTCATCGTTTTTATCCTCCGCTTCTCCGTCTCGTTGTGATTGGCTCGTTTCCGCTGATTCGGGTCATTCGGAGCAGAACTACAGCGTAACGTGCAGCCCATAGAGTGTACAGTGGAAGAATTGAAACGCCGTTCGCAGAACTCAATGACGAACGATCCATGTTTGTTTTGATTTCGAATGAGTTCGATGAGCTGCACTCCTTCCTACAAGAAGATTGATGAAGAGAGAACGATTCGGAAAGAAACAAATGAGACAACTGGCTGAGTTGCGAAAGGAACATCGGAAAACAGATCGGGCCTGCTTTCCAGGTACTTGAACAGTGCGTTCACGACGGTGCAGATAATGGCAACGTCATCCTCGCTCAAATCGGTGTGATACACCAAGCAAGGGTACTGGTCTAGTTGTCATGCAAACACTCATGAAGCACAGAGCAACCGCAGCAGATGGATAGACCCAAATACTGTGGACAGGGAATCGACCGCCTCTCCGTACAAGTAGTTCTTCAGCTGGAGCACTTCCGAAGCGTAGAGCAGGCGACTGTTTATGAATTTGTCAAAGTAGGCGATGAGAGAAGAGCACACCACATCGATGGGCTCTGGCGGGTAAGCAGGGGTGAAGGAGGAGTGCTTGAACTACCGATCAGTGCCAGACAGAAGAGAAACATCGTCGAGGATCTGCTGGACGGAGGGAGAGACGGGGAGAGAGTACAGCTTCCTTTTGCACTCCACCGCCTACTCGTGATGAAGAACGAAATAGCAAACAATCCAGTCATGAACTAGGTACTGTTGGAATACCGAAGGGAAGAAAAGAGGAATGCGCGGTTCTGATGACACTCCCTACGCATCATTCCAGCGTACTCGCCACTACAAATGTTTTGACTAAATGGTTTGCAGAAAAGGACACGTCGCTGTTCAATTTGGATTCCCGGGCTCTTTTCTTCTCCTCCTGAATGTGGCCGGATCGCAGTTTCCTTCCTTCCTCGTTGTCCTTCATCAAGCGGTCCGGAGAAACGCGCTCGTCCCACTTCTTTGACCACCCCTTGTAGTGAACAAGATACTCGTTGCTGCTGCTCTCCACAACCGGCACGACCTCCAGAACCTGTCGTTAAGCACAGCGCCCAAATCCCACCGTGCCCTCGTAGTACTTGCCTTGGTGCTCAATCAGGACGTCCTCACCAACAGCGAAGTTCATGACGCGCTTGGTAGACACGAGTGCGAGCAACAATGTGTTTGTCCTTTTGTTCGATTCTGCATGAAGAGGCAATGTGGGGAGTGAAAACAACGAAATGGACGATACTGGGTTGTCAATCAGCGAAGCGAAGCGAGTGACAAGGCGGGTCATTCTTACACTAATAATTGGATATGTTTATGCTGTATCTGCTTCTGTTTTCTGTTGTTCTGTCGAACGGTAGTGTCGTGGCCAATCGCGTGAACGGTAGATAGTTGTGACGGATCCCTATTCATTCGGTGCACCTCGTCAGTAGGAGTCCCCGTTTCAGGCAGTTGCACGGAGTGGTACACCCTCTGCAACAACGTCGAGTGGTCAAACCCCATGCCCGCTGCCAGGGGAACGAGGTGCCTGAATGGCGTGCTCATTCGCGTGGAAGACTGCACTTCCGTGGTCGATCCGACCGCCTCTCCCGAAGAGCCGACCACGTCTCCCAAAACGCCCGAGTGCTCCTTCTCTGGATATCGTTGCGTCAACAGCGCCGGAGAGACGCAGACCACATGCAGCGACTACTACCGCACGTGCGACGAGGAGATCCTCTCCCCTATCACCGCCGTTCCCGCGGGCAAGAAGTGCTACAACGGCGAGCTGGTCGACGCGTCCGCGCTGCCGTGCGAGCCCGTGGAGTACACGTGCGACTGGACGGGGATCCGCTGCTCGGACGCCTACGGCGTGCAGTCCAACACCACCTGCACGCGGTACTACACGACCTGCCGGAACGGCACCGTGGCGTCCCCGCGCCTGATGCCCGACAACCTCTACTGTTTCGACAGCGCCGTGGTGACGCTGGCGCAGTGCCTGGTGCGGCCGGACGACAAGTGCTTCTTCTGCGGGCTGTTGTGCGTGGACGAGGAGAAGAACGTGGTGCTGGACGATTGCACCGACCACTTCATCCACTGCGCGGACGGCGTCGCCACGCAGCCCTTCCTCGTCCCCGAGGGGCAGAAGTGCTTCCAGGGCGAGATCGTGCCGCCGGACCGCTGTCCCGTCCGCCCCACGCCCTGCGTGAACTGTCCCACGGGCGCCACGGGAGCCACTGGACCCACGGGCGAGCAGGGTGCAGCAGGTGTCACGGGCATCACCGGCGCCACGGGCGAGCAGGGAGTGCAGGGCGCCACGGGACCTACGGGACCCACCGGACCCATGGGGTTGCCTGGTCGTGACGGCATTACCGGCGCCACGGGCGCCACAGGACCGGCAGGACCGACGGGTCCTACAGGCGCCACGGGAGCCACGGGTGCTACGGGCATGACGGGCATGACGGGACCGATGGGACTGTTTGGCCCTGTTGGCTCCAGGGGAGTTACGGGACCTACGGGACCTACGGGACCTACTGGCGCGACAGGGCCGACCGGAGCTACGGGAGCTACGGGAGCCACGGGAGCTACAGGACCGGAGGGCGAAGTGGGAGAAACAGGAGCGACCGGCCCGCAGGGCAGAGCTGGCGAGCGAGGTGCCACGGGTGCCACGGGAGCCACCGGTGCCACGGGTGCTACGGGAGCCACAGGTGCCACGGGAGAGCAAGGAGCCACGGGCGCGACAGGTGCCACGGGAGCTGAGGGCGCGACGGGAGCCACGGGAGCAGCGGCGGTACTGGGAGAGGAGTTTGGCGTGATGTACGGGTGGGTCAAGCTCCTGGGAGACCTGACGATCACGCCCATGTTCAGCACGACGACGAAGGAGCTGGCGCTGAAGGCGGTGGTGGATTCCGCGCCGGATGGTGTGACGATCAACAGGTACGGCAGACAGGTCGTGTGAGACGTAGTGCCGACTTCTATAGCAGCAAGGGCACGAACCTGGGAGCCTGCACTCCGTTGATCAACTGTTCTTTGAATGTGTCCAGTGCGTGCGTGGGCGAGCGTTAAGAGTAGACTATGCGTACACTGCTGAAGAGCGCGTGTATCTGTCGATAAGCGTCACTGTGAACGGCAGTACGCAGACCATCGTGTCATCCCAGGTTCCAATTGTTCAGATCTATACTTTGTCTCCTGTTTGTTTCAAAGCGAAGAGAACTGTCGCGTTCATTGGCATCTGCGTCTCTTTGAAAAGCGGGTTAGAGGGTGGTGTGAGAATCGCGTGGCAATGCAGATTATCTGCTCCATACGGGGTTTGGAGCGATGGACCCCCAATCAACTTAATCGCCTGTCAAAGACCAGGATTCACGTTGTTGCCCTTCCAGAGCACCGTATGTGGGTAGAATTCACTTAACCACCCATCCCCGAAATCCCGATTCCAGGGTAAAGCGGGTGCAGAGGACTATCTAATAGTGTTCGTTGTTCAGAAAAGGCAGCTACTCTAGACGAGAACACACTGCATTTGTAGCGCGCAGTGATTACTGGTACGGCGGCTCACAGGAAGGAATAGTGACTACTGGACAATAACGGTCTAACGATCCAAGGCACGGAGATTCATATTATTTCTTAATCTTGAACATATAAAATGGCTGAAGTCCAGAGTGTGGTGATTGATAACGGATCCGGTATGTGCAAGGCCGGTTTTGCTGGAGATGATGCTCCTCGCGCTGTGTTCCCCTCCATCGTGGGCCGCCCCAAGCACCCCGTTTACATGGTCGGTATGGAGAACAAGGACCACTTCGTCGGCGATGAGGCTGAGTCCAAGAGAGGCGTGCTGAACCTGAAGTACCCCATCGAGCACGGCATCGTCACCAACTGGGATGATATGGAGAAGATCTGGCATCACACTTTCTACAACGAGCTGCGTGTGGCTCCCGAGGAGCACCCCGTGCTGCTGACCGAGGCTCCCCTGAACCCCAAGGCCAACAGAGAGCGCATGACCCAGATCATGTTCGAGACCTTCAACGTGCCCGCCATGTACGTGCAGATTCAGGCTGTGCTGTCGCTGTACGCCTCCGGCCGTACCACGGGTTGCGTCATGGACTCTGGTGATGGTGTGTCCCACACCGTGCCCATCTACGAGGGCTACTCCCTGCCCCACGCCATTCTGCGTCTGGATCTGGCTGGTCGCGACCTGACCGAGTACATGCAGACGATCCTGTCCGAGCGCGGATACTCCCTGGTGTCTACTGCTGAGCGCGAAATCGCTCGCGACATGAAGGAGAAGCTGTGCTACGTGGCCATGGACTTCGACAAGGAGATGAAGCTCGCCGAGGAGTCCTCCGTGGTGGAGAAGTCCTACGAGATGCCCGATGGTAACATTGTGACCATCGGCAACGAGCGCTTCCGCGTGCCCGAGGCTCTGTTCAACCCCTCGATGCTGGGCAAGGAGCTGCGTCACGGCGGTATTCACGACGCCACCTACACCACCATCATGAAGTGCGATGTGGATATCCGCAAGGAGCTGTACGCCAACGTGGTGCTGTCCGGCGGTTCCACCATGTTCCCCGGCATTGGCGAGCGTATGCAGAAGGAGCTGCTCGCTCTGGCTCCTCCCAGCATCAAGGTGAAGGTGCTCGCCTCGCCTGAGCGCAAGTACATGGTCTGGGTTGGTGGTTCTCTGCTGGCTTGCCTGTCTTCCTTCCAGAACATGTGGATTGCCAAGTCCGAGTACGACGAGGCTGGTCCTACCATCGTCCACAGAAAGTGCTTCTAAGTCTGTAACTTGTATATCGTCTGTTGTCTGTTTGTTGCTCATCTTCGCCTCCTGTCAAACATGACGCTGTCTTCGTCTGCTTCCTCGGCATAAGATAATCTACGTTCCCATGTATCCGCTGCTTTGGGTTCTTCTGCTTCAATTGACTCTGTCGCAATCCCTGTTTCCATGTACTCTCGCTCTCCGCCCCCTCACGACTAGGCTGTGCAGAGGGAAACACCCGCTGCACCACCCGAGAGGGCATTCCCCAGCCCATCGGGAATAGTTGCTTCTACAATTTCTGTGACAATGGCGTGTGGTCCTCGGTTCGACCCACCGAGCCGGGCCGTGAGTGTGTGAACAATGAGCTGGTGGAGTCCACGACCTGCCAGTCACCTCCTCAGCTGCCCAACTGTGCGTTCACGGGGCTGCAGTGTCTCGCCGACGAGGGCATTCTCGTCTCCGACATTTGCACTCGGCGCTACCAGGAGTGTGTCGATGGTCAGCTCTCCACTCCCACTACGCTTCCCGGTGTTCCTTCTTGTCCATCTTAATTCCCAGACGGTTCGTACTGCCGCGATGGAGAGATCGTCACCGCCGCCTCCTGCACTGCCACATGCTCCTACAGCGGTTTCCGCTGCGTCAACCCCTTCAGCGTCCCCGTCACTAACAATTGCACCTCTTTCTACGAGGTCTGCGAGGACGGCACGCCCTCCTCCCCCATCCCCACCGGCGAGGGGAAGAGCTGCTACAACGGAGCCGTCCTCTTCACGTCGCAGTGTCCCGGCGAGGCCCCCGCCGACCAGTGCAGCTTCACCGGCATTCGCTGCGTCTCCCAGGCCGGCACGCCCGTCACGGATGTGTGCGCCGAGTACTACGTGACCTGCAACGACGGCGAGGTGAGTCAGCCGCAGCACGTGCCCACGGGCGGTCTCTGCTTCAACGACGCCTTCGTGGTGGCGAGCGCCTGCAAGTGCAGCGCGCCCGTGCAGGCCTGCGACTCCTCCGCCCAGCAGTGCGTGAACCGCTTCGGCATGCGGCCCGAGGCGGGCGAGTGCACGCAGTACACACGCTCCTGCGACAAGGGCGTCACCACCTACCCCGTGCCCACCGCACCGGGACTCAGCTGCAGCGCCGGTGGGCTGGTTCCCTCGCCCGCCTGCACGGCCAACGCGGACGACTCCGCCTGCGACTTCTGCGGCATTCGCTGCACCAACGAGATCGGTCAGGAGGTGGGCGGCCAGTGCTCCGACTTCTACGTCTACTGCGACGAGGGCGTCGCCTCGCTGCCCAGGCGCGTCGCCAGCACCTTCAAGTGTCTCGACGGCTTCCTCGTCTATCAGGCGTTCTGCCCTAGTCCCGTACCCTGCCCCACCTGTCCGCAGGGACCCACCGGCGCCACGGGTGCCACGGGGCCGCAAGGCGAGATGGGCGCTCGAGGCGCCACGGGGCCGCAGGGACTGAAGGGACTGCGCGGAGCGACCGGCGCCATGGGACCTTCCGGCGCGCCGGGTCCGGACGGGCAGCCTGGAGCGCCCGGCGCTACGGGTGCTCCTGGACCGCAGGGACCGCAAGGACCGCAAGGACCGGCCGGTGCGATGGGGCCTACGGGACCCACGGGACCCAAGGGCGAGACTGGGCCTAACGGGGCGATGGGAGATCAGGGAGCCACGGGAGCCACGGGAGCCACAGGCCCTCAGGGACCGAGAGGCGCGCAAGGACCCACGGGACCGCAGGGACCGCAGGGATCCACTGGCGCGCGGGGACCCACGGGACCGCAAGGACCGCAGGGACCCGCAGGACCGACGGGCGAGCAGGGCGCGGCGGGTATTGAAGGAGCGCAGGGTCCGAGAGGCGCGCAAGGACCGCAGGGGCCCACGGGTGCTCCTGGTGCCACTGGCGCGACGGGAGCTACTGGAGCCACCGGAGCCACGGGCGCGACGGGCGAGGAGCCGGACACGACGGAGCTGGACGCCTACTCGGAGCTGCTGGACTACTTGGTGAAGGACCGCGTGTACGCCGACCTGGTGGTGGTGCCTTCGGGCCGGCGTCTGGCCGATCCCACGCTACCCAGTACGCCCACGCCCGAGCCGTCGAGCAGCCCCACGCCCATCGTGTCTGTGACGGGCAACGTGACGATATACGAGGAGGTGGACGCGCTGACGGCCTTCTCGGACTGGACGATCGTTTCGTGAGAGAGGGAGCGGTGTGTAAGGCGTAGGCGTGATGTGATCCGTGTGTGCGACATGGCGATGACGGAGCAGGTGACGCCGTGGCCGTGCGAGGCGGCGGACTGTCCGCGCTCCATCACGATTCCAATCGGTGGCTGGTGAGGCGTGACGTGATGGGTAGAGGAGGCGGACAACTACCTGATCTGCATCTACCGTGTGAAGTACGTGCTGAGGAACACCGCGGTGAGTGCGTCGGACGTGACGACCTACTCCCCCAACTCCAACCCCCTCAGCATCATCTTGATTCCCTTGCCTCCTTGTTCTACAAACGAATGCCATCCCGTGTAAGCAACAAACAGCGCAAAAGACTAAATCCCGCTCCACAGCTTCTTCAGCTCCGCGTTGTTGCTCTTCTCCACCCACTCGAAGAAGGCGCCCTTCGGCGCGTAGTCCATCAGCCACCGCCGGTTTGTCAGCACGCTCCACACCATCTCGCGGTAGTTGCCCTGCGTGTAGCTGTACATGTACTCGCGCTGCGCCTCGCTCATCGCTACGCCTCACGCCCGCCTCATACGTTCACGGAAAATGATCCCATTCTTCTCGAACATGTCAATAAACCCGTTGAAGGTCGCAAAGTCACACGCGCCGATCGTCACGTTGTGCTCACGGCCCACGTTCGCCACGTCGCGGAACTTGATCTGCTGTGAAATCTCACCACCACGCCTACGAAGTGGTCGTAGCGACTCTCCACGGCGCCCACCACGATGCCGTTGCGCAGCACGTTCTTGAACTGGCAGCGCGGCGCGATGGGCTCCTCGACAGTGTTGGCGGGCACCTCGGTGTGGAAGTGCGAGGGCCGCGCGAAGTCGAAGACGGGGTCCTGCGAGGGCAGGTAATCCTGTTCGTCGAACATGCGGAAGAGGCTGGCCAGGTACAGCTTGCGCGCGTGCACGCTGCGAGTGAGGTTATGGAGGAAGACTCACGGCTCGTTGCGGTACTCGAACCAGGAGTAGTCGTACAGCGCGTTGTAGTCGTCCACGGCGATCAGCACGGGGTACCTTCACTTCACCACGTCTCCATACACCCACTCTGTGCACTGCTCCAGCTCCTTCTTCACGTACGCCACGATCTCGTAGGACTACGCCTCAGCCCATCTCCTCGCCCGCACGTCACGCGCGCTGTTCACGCCGTACAGCACCAACTGGTCCAGGTTCATCGACTTGATCGCGCCCGAGTCGATCGCCTAGGCATGAGGGATGCAGGCCGCGCCCACCGCGCCGAACTGCGACTTGGCCCAGAACAGCGAGCGGTCGTACTCGCAGCGACAGGGCAGCGTCTTCAGCAGATGCCCGCTCGTGATGTGCAGCTATGGCTCAGAAGGCGCTGGGAGGCTCACATCCAGCAACAGCTTCTGGCAGTGCTCTGGCTGTGCGAAGAAGCCGCCCGCTCGACGTGTCATCTCGATGATCTGGTAGCCTGCGCGTTACGCCAAAAAGGACACCGAATACCCTTGTGCGTCCAGGTGTGCGCCGAGGGCACGAAGAGCGTGATCCAGTTGTTGCATCGGCAGTAGTAGTACAGGCTGCGCAGCACCATGGACTTGCCACTGCCGCGGGGACCGGTAAGGCACAGGAAGGGGTAGATGTTGACCGCGTTACCCTCCTGGAAGGCTAGATGTGAGCGAGAACACGCAGCTCCACCCTTCAGCTTCTTGATGATGCTGATCGTCTCCTTGCGGACCTGCAGCGTGTTCATGAGCGTGAGCTCCTTCTGCTTTTCAAAACCGGAGTAGAAACTAGAGGGTACCCCACGGATGTGTCGCTCACTCATGTGGAAAGTAGTACTTGAATTCCTCGTCGTCGAAATACACGACATCGCCCGGTTTCTGCTGGAAGAGGTCAACACGCTTCTGCTTTGGCACCTTTTTCAAGTAGTCCCGGTTGCGTATTCCGGCTTCAAAATCGGCGCGAATCTGGGGGTACTCGGGGAAATCAGGATACTCCGCGTCTTTTTTGCTGATCGTCTTCTCAACGGGCGTCTCGCTCTTCTTCTCCTCCGCTGCCGCTTCCGTCTTCTTGGAAACGTCTTTTCCAGCCAAATCACTCTTGGCTGCGAAGAAACGACAGGCGGAATAGGTGCCCATCCGCTTTACTGTCTGGAAACCAATGCGGTTCTTAACGAGAGCCAACATCCTTTGTATGGTCCCCTCTCCAACAAACACCACAGCAGCAGCTACTCAACTAGGAAGCAACTAATAACTTCTATACTCGTGGCAGATCACGTTGGCAAAAAACCGCACCTGCTTCTTCTCCCCGTCACTCGACTCGGCGCCCGTCGTCACGGGCAGTGGCGGCAGCAGCACCACCCGCCGCCGGAAGGGAGGCACGGTGCGGCTGCCGAAGCGGCGATTCCTGAGCGCACGGCTCCTCCGCACCACGCTCGGGTCGATGAAGCCCTCGGGCACCTCCTCCTGCGGCGAGGGCAGCGTGACCGCAGGGGTGATGATTTGCGGTGAGGGCAGTGAAAAGGGTATCGTGTCGTGTGGAGAGGGTAATGAGAAGGGCTTGCTGGTCTGTGGAGATGAGAGTGAGAAGGGTTTGGTGGCTTGTGGAGAGGAGAGTGAGAAGGGTGTAGTGTCGTGTGGCGAGGGTAAGGTGGCAGTAGGGTTGATGGCTTGTGGAGAGGACAGGGCGAAGGCAGGCTTGGTCCCCACCTCCATGGAGGGCGAGAAGGGAATGCCCAGCGTGCTCAGATCTACGCCTCACGCGCGCACGCCTTACCCACCCACCAGATCGCGGTTCCAGTCATCGGCGCCACTCGCGGCGCTGGAGGGACCGCTCTTCTCCATGAAGGCGTCGAAGTCGAAACTTGGGGGCGCCCCCTCCTCCTGCTCCAGACTCACGAACTCGCCCGTGGCCTCGTCCTCTCTCTCCTCGCTCCGCGGCGGCGGTGGACTCACATACCCGTGATGCTCTCTCGCACCCCACGCCTCGTCAGACCCACCTTCACCACGGGGTTCACCCACCCAGTGCGCCGGCGCGGGCACGTTCACGTTGAGCCACAGACGCTTGGCCGCCTCGCCCTCGGGCGCGGGCGCCACCTCGGACAGCACGTTGCTCAGCGGGTCGTGCGCGCAGCCGTCGACGGCGAGACGGTTCTCGCTGGCCTGGAAGTCGTCGCTGTAGGACCGGTACAGCTTGTGGCTGCGCCGCACCGGCTTCGGCGTGTGCGCCTGCGCGCGGTTGAACGACAGCGAGATGGGCTCCGACGCCTCCGTCGACGGCGCGCTCCGCGCAGAGTTCCGACGTGGCAGTCTGCCGTCCCCTTTGCTCTCTCTGGCCTCCATAGCATCTTTAGCCTTCTTCGGCTTGAACAGGCGTGCGAGAAAGGACCCGCTCTTGCGACGCTCCTCTGCCAGCCCGTCTTGCGACCGCGCACGGGACAACAGGATCGGCTGCCGCGGCTCCTCGCGACCCGCACTGCTGTGCCGCACTGGTGGAGCGATCTGGATCTCCTCCTCGCTCTGACTGCTCTGACTGTTCTGACTGCTCTGACTGCTCTGACTGTTCTGACTGTTCTGATTGCTCTGACTGCTCTGACTGCTCTGATGGTTCAGATCGCTGCGACCGTTGGATGTGTTGGGGTCGCTCGGACCACTCGAAGCCTCCTGGAACGAGAACCGCTGCGGAGCCGTCCAGGAGCCGGCCTGGTCGCGGGGCGAGGCGGGCGTGGGTGTGGCGAGGATGGTGGCCATCTGCTTGGTCTTGCGCAGCATGCCCTTGCCCCAGCGCACCAACTTGTCGTTCGCCATCATGTCCTGACGGAAGAGCGGATTGCTGTACAGCTTGGCGCGCGTGACCAGCGGGTTCAGCAGCTCGGAGAGGGAGATGTTCTGCTGCGAGACGTTCAGCTTCAGGTACTCCGCCAACGAATTGTAGGACAGATTCAGCTCCACTTCCTCCAACTCGTCGTAGAGATCTAGCTGTTACAAATGAGAGGTGAGTGAACCCAAAGAGAAGCCTCGGGCAACGAATTGCAACTTCTTCAACCACACGTTGATCGTCTCAGAGGTCTGCTGTCCGGTGAGGACTCGGATAAGCGCGCAAGGAGGATTCTGGCGCAGAACAACGCCCAAGCAACGAATCTCCTACGGGTGAATCCAACACGCTCCTCCCCCTACTCGATCCTCTCCGGGAGAAAACGAAACCAAGTCGTTCACTTCCACAGCAACGTGGCTCTTCTGTTGAACTACGCGTCAGAAGCACAGTCTAACACCACTGTTGTGCTTGATGGACACGATCGATGTTCGGGGCACTGTCCACGATTGGTGGTTCTCGTCCTCCACGCTCACGCAGGTAATGGTGCAATTGCGAACGGTGCAATGCACTCTATTCTGCTACCCGATTAGGTAAGAGCCAAATCCATCACCTTCTCGTCCACTACGTCAACGGCATCTCCATCTCCGCAAAACTCTCCGAAGTACTTGTCCAGTAGATCGTAGTACGAAGATTTCATAACCCGTTCAATGGAAAGAACGCTCTGTTCAGTGTGTAAGTCTATCTGAATCCTGAGTGGGTCTTATGGATCCTGTATGAAAAGGGTTTAGAAACAGAGTTGCCAGTGGATACTGTGCATCCTGAGAGATTTGGATAGTTCTTGCAATCAGTACACCCATGGGAATCATGAACGGGAAACATGCAACTCAGACAACAGTCCCATTTCTGGTACGAGAAAACCAATATGCATAACCGATACTCGACTTCGTATCATCACTGTAAATAGCCCAGCAACATGCTACACATCCACTCCTCATTGTGTTTTCCTATGCATCCTGGAAAAAGAAAAGACGAGACGGAGGAAAAAGCAATGCAATAGCCGGGAATCGAACCCGGGCCTGATCCGTGGCAGGGACCTATCTTACCACTTGACTACTATTGCTCTGTTTGTCTCCCTTCCCTACCCCATTTCAAGCGCGGCTTCAACAAACACGCCCAACTACACAATCGCATACGCGTTATCACCCTCACACACATAGTAGCCGTACACATCCTCACGGTCGATACACTTGTACACCTCCGCAGGCTCCACTTCCTTCATCTTCTTCACCACGGACCTCTCGCCCAGGCACACGAAGTACTGCAGCAGTCGCGGGTTCACGGAGAACTCAATTTCCAAACAGCGGTTCACCGCGCTCTGCGTGATGCACATGCGCTCCTCCACGTGCTCCGCCTCTCCCTCCGCCGGCGACAGCACACTCAGCGCGTGCGGCGCGATCACCTGCTCCTTGTCGCACTTGGCCACCTCCTCCTTCGTCGCCCACCGACTCAGCGCCGCGCGGATCGACCGCTGCAGCAGCAGGATTTCCCCGCGGTTCTCCACCAGCGTCTGCATCATCCACTTCGCACGCAGACTACGCCTCACGCCCGCCTTGCACTCTCACCAGCCCATCAGCCCCTGGATCCGCATCACCCCCACCGACTTCCACCGGTTCTCGCTCATGTACGTCACGCCCCGCGAAATCAGCACGTTGCGACTCGCCTCGTCGTCGTCGCTACGCCTCACACGCCCCCCACGCCCCCACTAATTCAAGAAGCGCAGCAGCGGGCGCGCGTACACCAGCACGTCCCAGTCGTAGTCCTGCAGCAGCGAGGCCAGCATCTCCACGCACCGCCGCTTCGCCACCTCGCGCAGGCGCAGGGCGATCAGCGTGTTGTGGTGGATCATCGTCACCGCGTCCACCGACCCGAAGAAGCCCTCCACCGCGAACTGCTTCTCGCTCGCGAAGCCCTCCTTCACCGCGAAGGCGTGGCGGTGCACCGTGCCGGGCAGCAGCGGTAGGAAGGCGTTCTCCTCCTCCAGCGGCGGCTGGTAGGCGAGGCGCGTGAGCGAGCGTAGGATGAAGAACCAGAGATAGACTTGGGACTGGAAGTGCTCGTCGTGCATGGAGTAGGCGTCGATCGTGGTGTCCGTGGTGAGGGGCGTGAACAGCAGGAACGGCGTCGCCAGCTACGCGTGAGGCGAGGAGGCGGCGCGTGCGTAGGACAAGACGATGTATGTCGTCCCGTCGATGTCGGTCAGGTTCACGTCCAGGTTGGTCAGGTCCGTGCGCTTGTGGAGCGTCGAACGCTTCTTCGCACCATCGAAGTACCTTCGCCTCACCCCACCGCCGTGCCCCTACTCGTACAAGTACCGGTCGCTCACCACGAAGAAGCGGTCCTTCAGCTCGCCGCGGTCCCAAGGCACCATCTTGCCCTCGCTCTTCACCTTCACGAACACGCCCAGCGGGTCCTCCTTCACGCGCTTCATCTTCAGCCCCTTCACCAGCGTGCCCTTCTCCTCGTACGCCTTGAAGGAGAAGGAGGAGGCCAGGAACACGCGCTTCACGTCGCCCAGCACCAGGTACGTCGTGCCGAGTAGTCGCGTGCACGCGTAGTACGACAGAGGTGTCTTCACATCGAAGTGCGTTTCCTTCATCATCGCGTCCAGAATGCGGTCTGCCTCGCACGACGGTTCCTTGTCATTCTTCGTCTCCTCCTTGTCATTCTTCGCCTCCTCTCTCACTCCCTCTTCACTCCCCTTCTCCTCACACGTCAGCAACTGTCTGATCCTCGCCTTGATCTTGCCAGTGCCATCCAGACAGCGTCGCAAATACTCCACCAAGAAGTTGCCGTCCGCCTCGTCGCCGTCACGGCGCCAGTACTCGGGGAAGGGCTCGAAGCCCTTGTAGATGCGCGTGAACAAGATGCTCGCCAGACAGCTCTTCGTCCACGGCAGGTCCAGCTCGAAGATGCTGTGCAGGTCGTTCGTGTAGCACGCATAGCTCACCAGACTGCTGCCGCAGGTGGACAGGTGCATGAATTGCCGCAGCACCAGGTCTATGGCTCACACCGCACCGCTGCCTCCACTGATCAGAATCTGGGTGATCGCACTCACGGTCTTGTAGCTGTGCAGCATGGCGTCCGTGAAGCCGTCCAGATAGAACCACGTGATGTTGTCCGTGCGGAGGATGCTCGTCAGCACCAGCGTCAGCGACTGCTCCGTGATCGCTCGCCGACTCATTCGGAAGCACTGCAGGAAGCGACTCTTCTTCGCGTCCGCCATGTCGCAGAACAGCGCGTAGTTGGGGAAGCTCTTGAAGAGCAGCAGCAGCACCGACAACAGGCAGTCCACCATCGCCTCGTCCTTCTTGTCCAGGAAGAAGAACAGCAGGTCTGTGGGTCATTCTCACACATCACATCCACCAAGCAGAATGCCTTCGCAGTCCGACGCGTGCAGCTCCGTGATCAGCTCCGTTGGCCCCGATGAAACGCCCTGCCGTTTGCCCTCCATCGTGAGAATGAGCAGCAGCACTTGGTGGAGCACCTGCGTCTGGCCCGTCTCTTCAGAGCACGAAAACACACTTTGGAGGGAATTCCCAGATTCCGTCGTGCCGCTGATCGACGCGAAGAACGAGTCACTGGTGTCCAGCGTGTACACGTTTCGCCTCTTCTCCTCCTCCAGCTCCTCGTCGACGCTGGCATTGATGGACTTGCGCATGCGCGAGAACATGCCGCCCGAAGCCTTCTTCGTGAAGTGATTGATGGACACGCCGTTCAGGATGGTGAAGCGAAGACGAGCGAGGAGGGTGAACACGGCCGAGGAGAAGAGGTAGTCCGTGATGGTCTTCACGAAGCTCCCGTTCCACTGGCAGAGGAGGAGCAGCGTCTCCACGCCCATCTTCACGATGCGGATGTCGTCTTGGCGCATGCACGAGATGATGACGGGAATGGCGTCGAAGCGGGGAAGCATCTTCACGTAGGGAGACAGGTTGAAGCTCAGCGAATTCATGACTCGGGAGGAAAGCGTCTGGTTCTTCTCCTCCTCGCTGTTGTACCAATAGTGCAGCATGCTGTCAAACAGCTCCTTCAGAATCACGCTGTTCGACTGGGCTACGAACTCCTCAACGGTCATTTGCTGGTTCTTCGTTTCCTTGTTCTTGAATTCGTATATGATGCAGTCCAAAATGGCGAATGCGCGAATGACGATAGCGTTCGTTTGCTCTCCGTACGTTTGGCTCCAGCCCTGATTGATATAGTAGATGGGAAGTGCCATTTGGTGCAGAAAGAGGTACGTCAACTAGGAGGTGAATGGGGTGGGTGGAAAGGCGCACATTCTTCTTTTCGCCGTCGGAGAGGACTTCATGCATGAGCTTCGTCAGGATGACTTCCATAATTGCCTTGATTTCGATGGGATCCTCCTGGTTCAATTCGGCACACAGCTCCTGCATGGTCATTTGCAGATACGCGGGTGTTCGCTCAGAACCTAGGAATCAATGGGAGGGAGAGGAGGGACTATCCATGATGAAGACTGGATGATGAGAAGAATACTGAGTTGAAGGGGTTGTGGAGTGTGTGGATGGAATGAGTGAGGACAGTGACGGGAAAGAGTTGAATTGAGAGGGGATGGTTGGATGTGACAAATGAGTGTAATTCTGTGTTGTGGGTACGTAGAAGTGTGAGATGGAGCAAGAATGGGAAGGAAAGGACTGATGATCGGCTGATCGTTGTGAAGGAGATAGCGGAAACGGGACGACGAGCTGAGCGATGGAAGGAAATAGAACACTATATGGAACAAATTGACTGAGAATGATGGGAGGAACGGTTATTTAGCTGGTTCAGTACACTTCGTATAACTGAGAAGGGAGCCCTTAACAGAACAGTCTTTCTTTTTTTAAGTCTTATACAGCAAATGGCTCTTGTTACCCGCGGAAATGCTGATCTTATACACGTCATGCCAGATGTGTGAAGAGTGAAAGGATGTGATTATTAGCAGGGAGAATAATGCCATGGTCTTTACTGGGGTATTCAAACACGAGGAATATCTCTATACTCGTAATGAGAAGGGTGAGGTGGTTAAAGCAGAAAAGACTGTCTATACGGAAGACATAGTTCAGACGATAATGTCGAGCAGGAAGAACAGTGAAAAAGCTGCCAATGACATGGCGAACAGTGGCAATTCTTCCTACGGATGCTGCATATACTAGTGTGCGCATCCCATGTATTGGCGATGCAGTTTGCTGTCGCATCTACCTTCAGTGCTTAATATGTATTGCTGCTATTATTCTCTTGTTTGTTTTCACACTCTTCTTTCTGCAATCGTACGAATGAGGAATACTCCTTTGGAACACCAAAACCACGCACTCTCATACAATTGGGACGTTAAAAAAATAGGGTCACAGCCGCGGATCTTTCGATTCTCATTTTCCAGTTCACAAATCATGCAACGACTCATTACATTTGGTTTCATGTCATCATCGCGTACTTTTCATTAGAGCAGAATCACGGAATAGGCTTTGTTACTCGTGTGACTCCAGTAGTCTATCCTCTTGCAGTGTCCCATCTTCATGTTTGTTTTCAATGGGTTCCGTTAGATTTAGACCTATATCACTCCATCGACGCAAACAGTGCTTCCCTTCCCTCCCTTTGTGTATGAATCCATTTGGTTGTTCACTTGTAGTCATATTGAAGACAGTGTATTACCCTCATCTCCTAATAGTGCTTCTTTTTCCTTTTCGTGAGTTGTAGTGAGCAAGGTGGACGAACTGTACTCTACGATGATGGAAGCGAAGGATCCTCACAATCGGAAGGAGCATCTAAAGAAGGAGCATGCGGACAAGAAGAAGAAGGACAAGAAGAAGAAGGACTCGACGCCCACCGACGCTGCTCAGTCATCCACTCCTACCAAGGGAGAGCAGCAAAAGGCGGAGCAGTCGAAAAAGGGCAAAAAGTAATGCAATACGGAGTGTTTGTTAGAATCACAAGTGGTATTGCTTTCTCCGACCATGCTTAGCGCTTCCTCTTCGTTCTTTCACCCTTCTCTTCACCTTCCCACATTCACGGATCACCCCTTCCTTCTTTAGAACAACACCGAACAAAGGAACAAATCTCGTGCGCCCAATCAAATCGCACCTTCTAGAAGCTCCTTCTTTTCCTCCTCAGTCTCATTATTTCATTGATTTGACTACTGAGAAAAGAAGAATGAGCAAGACGTATACTGGTGAATCGGTTGGTATCGATCTGGGTACCACGTACTCTTGTGTGGGCGTTTGGCAGAACGACAAGGTGGAGATTATTGCCAACGACCAGGGTCAGCGCACGACGCCTTCCTACGTGGCGTTCACGGACACGGAGCGTCTGATCGGTGACGCTGCGAAGAACCAGGTGGCGATGAACCCGACGAACACGGTGTTCGACGCGAAGCGTCTGATCGGCCGTAAGTTCGACGACCCGTCGGTGCAGAGCGACATGAAGCACTGGCCGTTCACGCTGAAGGCGGGTCCTGACGGCAAGCCGCTGATCGAGGTGGAGTACAAGGGCGAGAAGAAGACGTTCTCTCCCGAGGAGATTTCGTCGATGGTGCTGTCGAAGATGAAGCAGATCGCGGAGGCGTATCTGGGCAAGGAGGTGAAGAACGCGGTGATCACGGTGCCTGCGTACTTCAACGACTCGCAGCGTCAGGCGACGAAGGACGCTGGTGTGATTGCTGGACTGAACGTGATGCGTATCATCAACGAGCCGACGGCTGCTGCTATTGCGTACGGTCTGGACCAGAAGGGTGGTGAGAAGAACATTCTGATCTTCGATCTGGGCGGCGGTACCTTCGATGTGTCGCTGCTGTCGATCGAGGACGGCATCTTCGAGGTGAAGGCGACGGCGGGTGACACGCATCTGGGCGGCGAGGACTTCGATAACCGGATGGTGGAGTACTTCTGCACGGAGTTCCAGCGCAAGTTCCGCAAGGACCTGACGACGTCGCAGCGTGCGTTGCGTCGTCTGCGCACGGCGTGCGAGCGTGCGAAGAGAACGCTGTCGAGCAGCACGCAGGCGACGATCGAGATCGACTCGCTGTTCGAGGGCATCGACTTCAACTCGCAGATCACGCGTGCGCGTTTCGAGGAGCTGAACATGGACTACTTCCGGAAGACGATGGCGCCGGTGGAGAAGGTGCTGCGCGACGCGAAGCTGTCGAAGAGCGAGGTGGACGAGGTGGTGCTGGTGGGCGGCTCGTCGCGTATTCCGAAGGTGCAGAAGCTGCTGCAGGAGTTCTTCAACGGGAAGGAGCTGTGCCAGTCGATCAACCCCGATGAGGCCGTGGCGTACGGCGCGACGGTGCAGGCGGCGGTGCTGAGCGGCAAGGGCGCGGGCAGCAAGCTGGACGACCTGCTGCTGCTGGATGTGGCGCCGCTGTCGTTGGGTCTGGAGACGGCGGGTGGCGTGATGACGGTGCTGATTCCGCGCAACACGACGATTCCGACGAAGAAGACGCAGGTGTTCTCGACGTACTCGGACAACCAGCCGGGCGTGCTGATTCAGGTGTACGAGGGCGAGCGGTCGATGACGAGGGACAACAACCTGCTGGGCAAGTTCCACCTGGACGGCATTCCTCCGATGCCCCGTGGCGTGCCGCAGATCGAGGTGACGTTCGACATTGACGCGGATGGCATTCTGAACGTGTCGGCGGTGGAGAAGTCGACGGGCAAGGAGAACAAGATCACGATCAAGAACGAGAAGGGTCGTCTGTCGGCGGACGAGATCGAGAAGATGGTGCAGGAGGCGGAGAAGTTCAAGGCGGAGGACGAGGCGAACAAGGCGCGCATCGAGGCGAAGAACAGTCTGGAGAACTACACGTTCACTGTGCGCAACTCGCTGCGTGACGAGGCGGTGAGCAGCAAGCTGCCAGAGGCGGACAAGAAGGCGATCGAGTCGAAGATCGATGCGGCAGTGTCGTGGCTGGACGACCACCCGAACGCGGAGAAGGAGGAGTACGAGCAGAAGCAGAAGGAGCTGGAGGCTGCGATCATGCCGATCTTCTCGAAGATGGCTGGTAATGCTCCTGCGGGTGGTATGCCTGGTGGTATGCCTGGAGGCATGCCTACGGGTGGTATGCCGACGAATGAGGGCAGTGGCGCGAAGGAGGATGACGGTCCTCACATTGAGGAGGTGGATTAAGCAGTTTCATTGAGAAATTGAGTTTTTGGGTGTTTGTTGGAATACGTGTGGTGGCTGTGATGAAGGGGCAGAATTGGTTTGGCGATGAAGGGTATTTGATGGATTTGAGATTGTGATGTGTAGAGGAATCACGAGAAGAGTTGATGAAACGTGTATTGATGGATGGATACGTTACTGAGCACAGTGAAAAGAGGACTGTGAATAATGAGGAGGTTGAGATTGTGATGTATCAAGGAGAGCATTGTGATGAGTATTTGGTGAGAGAAGTGAAGAGTGGACGATGTTCGTTGTTCTACAAAGGAATCCTTCAATTGAGTTGGAAGGAAGTGAATGGAGTTAGAGCAGGTGGATTCACAGTGTATGAGAAGGGAAAGGCATTGAGGAGTGAAGATTGGAATCAGTTGGGTGGAAAGGAGCACCGTTGTATTGAGAATTGCAAGAATGGATTGGAGTTGGTGATTGAAGGAAATGGAGTGGTTTACAGAGGTGGTTTTGATGATGTGGAGTCGATGAAGAGAGAAGGAAGTGGAATGGAATTTGATGAGAAGAGTGGAAGAGTGTTGCGATGTGGAGTGTGGAAGAATGATGAGTTGTTCCAGATTGAGAAGGAGTGTGAGAGTGAAGAAGTGATGATTGAGTATGAGATTGAAGAGGGAATGGAGAATGTGAGCTTGTTGAATCGTCATCCTGTGTATGAAGGAGGATATGTGTTTGATGAAGAGAAGAGAGAGGTGTTGAGAAATGGGGAGGGTTGTGAGATTGAAGGAGGAGTGGCAGTGAAAGAAGGGACGTGGGAGAGAGGTGTGTTGAAGGAGAGTGTGGAGTTGTTTGATGGCTGGTATGTGAAGAGGGAAGGGAATGAAGTGTTTGATTGGGGATTGAAAGGGGATTGAGAGTGGAGATTCACAACTGGAATGAATGGGAGAATGTGAACAAGAGAGTGACAGAGCTTGTGATTCCAGCGAAGTGTTGTAATGAGGCTGAATGGAGTGTGTTTGATGTGAGTGGATTGAAGTGGTTGAAGAGCATTGTGATTGGTGATGAGTGTTTTGAGAATGTGAATGAAGTGAAGCTGATTGGATTGAATCGAGTTGGAGAGCGTGGTGATTGGAATGAATAGCTTCACGAAGAAGAAGAATAACGCTGGTAATGATCCAACTCGTCATTTCTATTTGAAGAATTGTGAGAGACTGAGAGAATTGAAGATGGGTCATCATTCCTTCTCTGATTATTCCGTGTGTGAGATTGAGAATGTGCCTTCTTTGGAAGTGATTGAAATGGGAAAATTGAATGAATACAGTGACAATTTCTATTGTGCTTCATTGGAATTGAAGAGTGATTCTGAAAGAATGAAATGATGAATAGACATGCCCAGTTTGAAATCACTTCTGTTTGGTGATCGTGCATTCCGTGATTGTTATCGTGCAGTGTTTGAGAGTGAATGGCTTGAAGTGAGAATGATGAATAGACTTGCCTGAATTGATTTCCATTCAACTTGGTTATTGTGCATTCTGTTTCAAGTATGATGATTCAACTGAATTGATCATGCGAAGTGGTGATGATGAAATGAACTGATGAATAGACTTGCCTAAACTCACAACACTCACTACTGATGAGTAGCAGTTATACATTCTACAATCCTCGTATCATCACTCTGGAGAGTACTTCCTGTCACTCTGTCCTCACAAACAGACATGCCCTCTCTCACCACTGTTAGTCTTGACAAGAGTCATGCTTTCACAAGGAAGAATACCGTCCATACGAAGAGTCCCTCTTCCTCCTCTCCCTCATCCCTAGACATCACTCCCGCTCTCCAACAGTATCTCTCCTTTCCTCTTTCTTCCACAAACCGCTCCACGCTCATGCCATTTCTCTGCACTATCTCCATCAACACCAATTCGCCGTTTTCACTACACTCCATCAGAAACTCTTTTCACACATTTCACAATCATAGTATTCCTCCCTTTGATTCTGTCCATACACCCTCTACGCTTCATTCTCCAATTCCACTCCCATACGCCTGATTACCCTTCTCCAATAGCTCATAGTCACCTATACAATCTATATTCAGTGGAATTACCAAAGACTGCCACTGAAAGGGAGATCCACCGCACCGTATCCATTCTTATCAAAACAAACACACCACACTAATGAAGAACAGCTAGCACTCGTTTCTCATACTACGCCTCACCCTCGACTCCTTCCCCTACACTCTCCACATCATACGTCACAGTGAAGCAGCCCACCGCCTCCAGCAGCTCCTTCCGCACCGCGCCGCCCTCCTCATTCACCGCACTGTACAGGCGGTTGTACTGCTCCGCGCTAATCTTCCCGCTCACCAGCATCTGCTCCAGTGTCGATTCGATGAAGGAAACATACACCTTCACCATCGCCGTGCCCTCCTTTTCCAGCATCGACCTCTTCGCGTCCTCGCTCAGGCTCGCGTACACGCCCGGGTGGGACTGGCGCAGCTGCTTCGGCGAGGGGCGGTGGAAGAGGCTACGCATGAATCGCATCTTCGTCTCGCACTTCTGCTCCATCATGTGCTTCTTCATCTTCATCTCCAGCTCGCCCATCTTCGAGCGAAGCAGCGGAGTCATGCTGGGATCCGCTACGCATTACCGTCCTCCCTCACACTCACTCTGAATGCCACGCCGAACAAGATCACTCATATTCGAGCGGTTCTGCAAACTGCGGCTAATCTGCAAATCACAGCGGAATGACGGACTCACAGAATCCTCCTTCATATGGCGCTCCAACTTCTGCAAACGGTCCGACAGCGGACGACTCACGTCGGGGTCTAACCGTCACCAAACGAGTCCAAGTGCACTAATCAAGCCCCGCTGAATCATGTCCACGAGAGGAGGACGGTCTCCCAGACTCTTGTTCAACCGATTCCTTCTCACGCTTCGGCTAAGATCCACTTCCTATCCTTCAACAACCACACCGAAATGGACGTCACTTTCCGTCTGTACTCCGCCTGTTGCTACGAATGAGATAAGTACAATCGCTCCCACATTCCATCACAACGTCTCCAATGATCTGATGCGATGGCTCTGATTTATCCTACAGTAATACCGGATAAGGCGAATCCAACTAGTAAACAGGATGAAATGGGAGTATCGGAGGGATGAGAAACAGACGCTTCCTTCAAGTGGCAATCTGAATGTTAAGGGAAGCCAAACGCACGAACTCGCTTGACGCTCTTCCTCTCCCTTCGCTTCCCTCAGCGCAGAATCGCCAGTCTATTTCTCACCCACTATCCGTTTTCCCCACCACCGTCTGATCGGAGGTTTCCATCCTTTCCTCGGACCAAGCCAAACGAGATTGTGCAGGGAGATAGACTCGAAATCGATCCGATTGGATGCACCCGTTTTTCGTGCGTGTTCAACAAGGACAGTCATAGAGTACACTATTCTATAACATCGGGCGTGGGCGATGTGCTCTTCCCTTCCTCTTCGTCCTCGTCATCGCTGTCTCCCACATCGATGCGAGTCGTTCTGGACAGTCGCCGCAACCGCCTCCGTTCATACCGCTTCGTGAGACAGAACACAATGAGCACAGCCAGTACAACTGCAACAAGCGAGCCACCAATGACAAGAGACACTATCCGTTAGACCAACGAGGAGATTACCACATCCCAAATAGGACTTTTCGCATACTAGGAGTGATAGTAAACATCAACACGCACATTCATTCTCTTCCCTGCTGAAAACGACGTGTCCAATTCGCACACTTCCATCCACTAGTCCTTAGACACACTTCTGAAGAGTCCACCCAGCTCATACACGGCGTATTGTCCCGTAGAACCCAACAAGTGGGAGACTTCAGCAAACCCCTTCGTGCTTCCAGTCATGCACGCGTTCTTACTGTGCCATCATTTCTCCATGTATTGACTACCTAATCGCAACGTCCTTGTTCAGCATGGAGCTGGGACAGTTGTAGCCATACAGCGCCATTTCCGTCAGATTGTACAAGTGAATCGAAATCGCATCGACAGTCTTCGAGCAGGTAAAAGCACTGACCACTTTACAAGTCGTGTCATCATCACATCCGTTGATTTCACTGTGCGCGCAGGACAGTGACTCTCTATTCTTGAGGTAAAAGGGAAGCACGCACTCGTATTTGATGGAGTACTGCTCACCCGTGCACTCCTGATCGTTGTAACGGGTGATCGTATAAACAAACTGGGTCGGAATCCCATTCTTGTCGCGAAACACGCCCAAACGCTGAATCTCTAGTGCATCACTCCTTCAAAGCACCCATACGTGAGGTTCGATACAAGCATTGCGACGCGAAGGTAAGACAGTCTAATCCGTAGTAATCGCATCCATTGCAAACCCGCTGCTGTAAAGGAGAGGAGCAGTAGCACCAGCAGCACTGAGCAAATGCCCCGCTTCATCCAGTCCGAACGAAAGGCAACTGCCCCGTTCCGAAATTCCAGCCGATTTCCGCTTTCTTTTCGCGTTTCAGAAACCGCGTCACTGCAGTCGTTTCCACGAAGAACCACGAGAGTGGAGGTTTTTAGACCGTGCAGCACATCCAAATCGCGGATAGAATGAACGGCAATCACAACGTACTGATTCCTCTTTCTCCCACTAATATGCTAGTTCACTCGCAATAGGAATCAGAATCGCAATAGCGGTTATTCCTTTACGCACGCATTCTGCGAATCCCTCACACATAGGTCCAACCGAGTCAGTTCGATGCAATATCCACAGTACGAAGATGAACTGATCGATACACTGGAAAACGATGCCTTTCTACCCTTTGGAGCTGAAGTGGGTGCTTCCACGCTTTTCTAACCAACAGCAACAACCCAGTGGCTTGTACAACCAGGGGCAGTACAATATGACCCCGAGTAATCGAAGGATGTACAACGCCTACGCCGAACCCCAGAACTACTTCGACTATGACTACGTGGACTACCAAAGTGCGTCTGCAGCAATGGAGTCATGCGTAGACGCCTTCCTCCCAGATGTCCCCTACGCGTCCTCCCGCGCCTTCGTCCCCAACCTGATGCAGTCCTTCTCCGGCTACAGCACGCAGTCGGACACCTCGGTCTCCAGCACGAACCCCTTCAACCCCAGCCAGCTGACCAGCTCCAACCACGCCGACGACGAGGCGAGTTCCCCGCTGGCCGCTGGCCGCTACGAGTCGCCGGACATGGTCTACCACTCGGACAACGACTACACTGGCGCGCAGGCGCCCGCGGACTACGCGCGGTCGGGGCTGTCGCAGCACTGCTACAAGTCCTCGCACGGCAGCTTCCAGCGCGACGACAGCGACGACGCCTCCTACCACTCCCATCACTCGCATCACTCCCACAACCCGCAGACTCTGCGGCTGTCCTCCTCGCCCTCCCGCCTCCAGCCCGTGCGCGCCTCACTCTCCCCGCCGCGCCGCTCCTACCAGCCGCTCGACCCGCCGCCCTTCGCCGTCTACGGAGGGGAGCCCCCCTCTTTTGGTCCTTACGTCACCCACACCCACCTGTCCGAGGACGACATGGGTCCCTTGCCCGCCGCCTACACGCGCGCCGAGGACTTTTTCACGCCCGAGCACTTCACGCCGGATTACGCCGGGCAGGAAGCGCAGCCCGCCTTCTTCGCCACGGACTTCGCGCACGAGGCGGAGTTGTCTTACCGACAGCCACTGCGTGCCGCCGACTATGCTTCTGACTACCCCATTTATTCCCGTGACTACACGCCCACCTATTCCCGTGACTACACTCCCACCTATTCCCGCGATTACACTCCCACCTATTCCCGCGACTACACGCCCACCTACTCCGTCCACACAAGCCGCCACGCACCCGATTACGACCGCAGCCGTTATGGCAACCCCGTCTTCTTCCGCGGCCGCGAGCGCGTGCGCCCCGACCTTCCCGCCAAGACCCCCACGCCGCCACTGCCCGCCAAGAGCCTCGCGCCAGCCCCACCCGCCCCGCCAAGCCCGTCGGCGGAGGTGCGCGAGCGCGTGGAGCAGGCGCTGCGTTGGCGTAGGGAGGGCGACACGCAGAAGGCGCTGGCGGCGTTGGAGCGCCTGCAGCAGAGCTTTCCCGCGGAGCCCACGGTGCGACTGGAGCTGGCGCGCCTGCAGGCAGAGCTGGGCTGCTTCCGCGAGGTGTGCGCGACGCTACGCGCGGTCTGTACGGCCCTTGAGGCGCGCGAGACGGCGGACGCGTGGTCAGAGCCGGCGATCGAGCGCCTGGTGCGTCTGGAGGAGCGTGTGGGCGACCGCGCGAGCCTCGAGCGCGTGATGTGGGCGCTGCTGCGCGGGGACAGCTACCGCGGCGTGAAGACGGTCATGGAGTGCGGGCTGCACGTCGCCAAGCTGGGCGGCAGCTTCGCCACACAGCAGGCATTCGCGCGGCTGCAGGCGGCGGGCGTGGTGACGCAAGGCAATCTGGTGCTGTTCCAGGTGCAGTTCTTGGCGCGGTTCGTGAGCCTGCCGCAGGCCGTGGACTATCTCCGCACCTGCGTGGTGGAGTACCCCAAGCACGGGCCGCTCTGGTTCACCTTCTTCTATCTCCTCGAGCACCAGGAGATGATGCTCTGGGACGGCTCGGACATGTCCGCACGAATCCGTGCGCACGAGTTGGTGAGCACAATGGCAAGCGCGGTGCAGTCTCTCAGCGCGGAGCTGCGTTGGAAGGTGTTTTACGTCGCCATCCAAATGCTCCTCCGCACGCTCGTCCACCTCCGCCTCATCGTCCACCGCCGCGCCGACCGCCTCGCCGAGTACAGCGCCAACACCGCGCTCGGCCAGCGCGCCTGCGGCTGGTACTTCCGCGTGTTGTTGCCGCTGTGTCCGCCGAACCTGCGCTGGAAGTGCTGGCTGCTGGCGGGCCGCGCGAGCATGCTGGCAGGCAATCGGCGCGCGGCACGAGAGGTGAGAATAGTATGTGAGTATGAATCATAGTTCTTCGCGCGGAGTGCGGCGCTGGTGCCGACGCGCAACACGCACGCGCTGTTCTTCGAGGTGTCGCGGCTGTTCGACTACGCGGGCGATCTGCCGCTGAGCATGGCGGTGCTGCGCGCGGGCGTGGCGCTGGTGCCGGCGGAGTGGAAGCTGGGCATGGAGCTGGTGTATCTGCTGGTGAGCCCATCCTTGTCACTTGAAGCGTAGCTGAAGCAGGGCCGGCTGCTGGAGGCCATTCGCCTCAACACGCAGTGCGTGCAGAACAACAAGGGCGCCGGCCGCCTCTGGGCCTCGCTCATCCAACTCGTGCACCAGTGCGCGTGCGGACGCCGCCTGACCCGTAGAGCCGCCGGACCGTCGCGTGCGCTGTTCGTGTTCCTCCGCGCGCTGCAATTCGTGTCCAAGTCGGGCGAGGTGTGGTGCGAGGGCGCGCGCCTGTTCCTGAACCCCTGCTCCTCGCTCTTCTCGCTGCAGCGCGCGCGCTACTGCCTCAACCTCGCCGTCTTCTTCACGCCCCAGTACGGCGACAGTTTCATCGAGGTGGTTTCAGCGGCGGGTAATGAGGTGTAGGCGGTGCGGCTCGCCATGCTGTTGTCGCCCGAGTTCCTCCTCTTCGCGCACTCCGCGAACACCTACCAGCTCTTCCGGCTGCTGTGCGCTCGCAGCTACCGCGCCATCTACACGCGATGCCAGCATGCCAATCCCAATTACGGCACTTGCTGGTTCAAGGCGAAGATCTTCCCGCTGGGCACTGCGGAGGATGTGATCGTGCGTGCCACCAAGTTTACGGCGAAGGAGGTGAGCTGGCATTCCGATCTGTACTACGAGGCGATGCTCAGAGCGGCTCGGAAGAGCGCGGCGACTCTGCAGCAGAAGGAGGAGGCTACGCGAACTGCTAGAACGGGGACGGTGGAGGAGAATGAGGAGCGTTTTATGGAGCGGTTCCTGCTGGGCCCATCTTCACCCGATGACAGCGCTGGAAGGAGCTCGACGGAGAACCCCGCTTTTCACTTGTATACCTACGCATTCCAGCCGGATCAGATGTACTGCACTCATGACAGTTTATCTACGGAAAAGAAGATGATGTTGCTGTTTGGCTCGAGCCAAATCGAAGCGTGAGGTTGTTTGTTGGGAGAAAAAATAGCACCTCGTAGTTTCGATCTACGGACCTCAGGGTTATGGGCCCTGCACGCTTCCCCTGCGCCAAGGTGCTCTAACTGAAGGTGGAACCTTATCTACTTAAGAGGCGGACTAAGTGGAATGGCTCTCTCTTTCTCGAAAGGAAGTGCTGGGGAGGAGAGGTGTTGACTGATGGGTGAGAAGGACTGATTCTTCACACACTCAATCGTCCTTGATAATCAAGATAACCACTATACGCTTTCTACAGTGTATCAAGTATCAGAAAAAAGAGCAACGAAACAAGCATCATGTTCAGTAATTTGTTCAAGCCAAAGGATACCCGTACTCCCGATGAGAAGGTACGTGAAAAGGGCGAGTTGTTAACAGAATAGTACGCAGATATGAAGGACAGCATTAAAGCCAATATTCGTGAAGTAAAGCATCAGATCCGAAGTAGGGATTGGAGTTGAGCGATAATGGAAGAGCTGGAGAGAACTCGTAAGCAGATTGAGCTGGACATCAAGAAGGAAGCCAAGAAGAAGGTGGTGCAAATACTGTGTGATGAAGAATAGGAGCCCAGCACTGCTGTGCTGCAGATTAAGTGCAAAACGCGCATTCAGGTGCAGAAGGGAATCGAACGCATGCACAGCATCATCGCAAACATGGAGTCGACGATCACCCAGATGGGTCTTCAGAAAGGTGAGCCCGTTTTTTGTGGAGTCATCATCAGCGCAAATCATGCAGGTCATGGCTACACAGAAGGGATTTGAGGCGATGAAGCAGATCAACGAGTATTTGTGTTGTTCCCTGCTGAGTTGTAGGGGAATGAGTGCGGAGGAGGTGACTGCGATCACGACGCAGTATATGAAGGAGATGGAGAAGGTTGAATTGTGGCTTGTGGATAACGAGTAGTTCGGCCTTGTCAGCGAGATGACCGATGATGCGCTCAACAACCTCACTCCGGAGGACGAGGAGGCTGCCGACGAGACGGTGGATAAGGTTCTGTACGAAGTGGCGGGAATGAGATTGGCCGGTTTGATTTGAGCTGAAGGGTAATCCGTAGACATCAAGGACGCTGGAACGAAGGAGTTGGAGAAGAAGCAGATGGATGCCGCCGCCACTTCCATGTCTGCGCTTCCCACCATTCCCATGTAATCTGCTTATTCAAACAAGTCTTTGTTCTAAAATCACTCCATTTCATTGAACTCGGACTTCGTCTTCTTCTTCTTGTGCTCCTCCTTATCCTTCATCTTCTTAATCACCGCAGGGAGATGGCGATGTCTGGAAATGCGGCTAATCTCCGGGAACGCCGCATACTTCTTCTTCAAGTTCTCCATGTACTCCAGCTTCGCCTCCTCCCGCTTCGTCGGCTTGTCTACCGCTCACCGCCTCCTCCATCACCCACACAGCGGCGCCGCCGCCTGTGCCTTCCAAATTCGGATGTTCGTGTCATCCGACCCCGACAGCACGAACCGCGCGTCCGCCGAGAAGTTCACGCAGAAGATGCGCTGCATGCGCTTGGTGTGGTACCTACGCCTCACGCGCCGCCGCCACACCCACACTTCGCGGCTGCGGAAGCTCTGCACCGGCCAGATGCGCAGCGTGCGGTCGTAGCTGCCCGACACGAACTCGCGGCCCGTACTGCTGTAGGCCACCGACAGCACCGCGCCCACGTGGTCCGTGTGCGTCGTCATCGGCTTCTCCAGGTTGCGCATGTCGAACGTGTACAGGTTGTAGTCCTCGTTGGCCTACGCCTCACCCGTCAATCCAACCGCCACCACCGTGAAGTTCATCGGCTCGCGCGGGTTCCACGCGAGGTCGTTCGACACCATGCTCAGCTGCACCTTGCGCAGAATCGACGCCGCGCGGATGTCGTACAGGATGATGCCGCGCTCGCTGGTGGTGGACGCCACCAGGCCCGGCTCCGCGGGGTTGAATTTGGCGCGCAAGATGTTCTCCGTCTGGTAGGAGTAATGATGCACGGGCTCCTGGCGCTCGGGGCTCCACACGTTCAGGATGGAGCTGCATGTGACGAAGGTGCTGTCCACGGGGCTGTGGTCGATGGAGCTACGCGTGAAGCGATAATCGGGGGAATACGTGAAGCCCTCCTTTCCGTACCAAATGTTGAGCGGCTCTGGGTTGTAGTCGTCTCCCTTGATTCCCTGCTATGGATGAGGGGAAAGGCTGGGGATTACGGCGTTCACGTCCATAGTCAGTCTATATCGCTTAATTGTTTTATCATCGCTGCAGGAATAGAAGGTGGTTCCCGCGTTGTCGCAAACGAGTCCGCGGACGAAGCGAGAGTGAGCCTGCACTCGGAACACGGTCTTCTGCGTCGGCAAGTCCCACACGCGGATCTCTCCATCGCAAGCACCCGAAATGAACTGAACCTATCACATAAGCGCTCATTTCAGCACCGACGAGACTTCGCGGGTTCGTGCACATGGACCAGACGCCGTCCGAGTGGCCCGACAGCGCTCCCACAAACGGCTTGGCGAACACACGCTCCAGCTTCGTCGCATTGAGCGCACGAGTATACTACCCCGTCAAATCAATATACCACCATTGTACCTCACGTTGCTGCTGAAAGGGGTGATACCTGGGGTCGATGTTGCGATGAATCTTCTCCACGTCGCCGTCCCTTTCCTTCACGTAGTCTTCCTTCGCTCTTGAGATAGTTTTAATCTTCATGAGTGAAAAAGAATGGAGAGATCGAAAGAAATCACTATTTTGGAAGGAGTGAAACGCAGGGGCCCACGAAATCCGATCCATCGATAATTCGATTGCGTGCGCTATCCCAAATCGGCATGAAAAATGAGTGCGCTGCTGATTCTACTGTCTATCTGCAGGGATCAACATATCCACTTCACATGTAGTGATTCCTGGAGCGATTGCTCTCTTGTTCTTCATTCGGGCGCGAGCCTCGAAATCCGAAACCAAGCCTGTCAACGTCCAAGAAGAGAATGCTCCGAAAGAACAGAAAGATAAGAAGGTCGTTTTCATACCCTGTCTTCATTGTTAGGAGCCAACCAAGGCTCAGAAGGCGCCAAAGAACTACAGACCAAAGCCGCAGAAGGTAGGGTATAGAGGAACGGCGTGATGGAAAGGCATTTGTTCCTCAGGATGATCTCTACGTCGCGTCCCTGAAGGGTCATTCCAGCGACATCACCTGCTTCTGCTGGAGCAGAGACGGTCGTTTGCGTGGAGTGTGTGTAATGCGTAGGAAAGCTGGCTGCGACCGCGAGCAACGATCGCACCATCCGCGTGTACATTATGAGCACTCTGAACTCTCCGAATCCGAAGTCGCTTTCCCACGAGTCGGTGATTCCTAGGTACATTCGCGTGAGCACGGACCTCGACGTGGTCGACACGATGGACTTCACGGAGGACAATCGGTACCTCGTGTGTGCCCTCTTGGGAAGCAAGGAGATTGCCATCTACCGTCTGTCGATGGAGGGCGGCACGCTCTACAAGCACTTCCCCATCGGTGCGGCTCTCACTGCTGGATGACTCGTAGAACGCAACGCGTACCCCAGCCGCGTGTTTGTCTCCGGATCTGGCGACAAGATGTGCATCGTGCTCGTGTGCTCCGGTTCGGACACTGTCATTCGTGTGTATGACGCAAACGGAGCACTGAAGAGCCGCATCGATAATGCGCAGGTGGAAAACTATGGAAGCGCGTTCAACTACCACCAGGACTTCTTCGCGTGCGGATCTTTTGGTTCCGACACCAAGGTCTTCGCCATTGTGCGATCTTCCTCCACACGCGAGTACCAGCGTTTTATCAAGGCGATGACGCTCTCTGGTGTGCACAGCTCCGTGTATGACGTGAGCTTTGACCAGCACGAGCGCGTGGCCGTGGTCAGCAAGGATTCGTGCCTCTACATGTGGACGGTGGCCGTTCGCTACCAGGTGCAGGAGGATCCTCACCTCCTCTCCCGCGTGGAGCTGAAGAAGGGGTACAATCACCTGGCCCTGCACCCCCTGGATGATCTTGCCGTCGTGGCGCTCGGAAAGGAGGGAGCGATTGTGAATCCCGTGACCGGCGCGATTGTGAAGGAGATCGGCGAGATGACGGGCTCCACCGTGAAGGCCATTGAGACGAGCCCGGATGGCAAATTCTTCGCCGTGCTGGGAACGGGGGAGAAGGCGGTTACCATCTGGAAGTACCATTCCCGTGTTTGTTCCAACAGAGAGAAGAGTAATAGACAACATTAAAACAAGGATTGCACAAAAGAATCATCGGCGCGCACGAACTCCGCACCGTTCTTCTACCCCTCACGCCTTTGCCTTGCACTCACCTTCAGCAGAGCGACAGCGAACGCGGCCGCCTCCTCGGAGCCGCAGTACTTCGTCATCGCCTTCACGGCCTCCTCGTCGCTGCGCACCGCCTCGCCCAGCACCACCTTCGCGGGGAAGGGCATCAAGTTGTCCTTCGCCACGCGCGCGAACGCCTCGCCGTTCACCACCACGGCCTGCTGCGCCGCGTTGGCGTCCTTGCAGCACTCGCCGCCGAACAGACGGGACACGCCGTCGCGCGTGAGCACCGCGTTGCCGCTGCAGAACCTGTCTCTCACGCCTCACGCCCACGCCCACAGACTGCCCTTCTGCAGCGCCGCCTGCTTCGCCGCCTCGCCGAGCCCGCACACCAGCACGCAGCCGTCCTCGCTCTCCAGCACGCCGCTCTGCACCACGCACTCGTTCATCGGGCCCTTCTTCGCCACCTTCGTCGGCGCCTTGCCCGCCTCCGTCGCCGGCACCGTCACCTCCACCGTGCCGCGCGCCGTCTCCATCTGCATCGCCGCCGCCTTCGCCACCTCCTACGCTTCACCCTTAGTCATCTCCGCTACGGCCAGCACGCGGTCCAACGGCACGTCGCCCGTCGCCACCACGGTCAGCGCCTTCGAGTGGGCGTCCATGCCCACGGCGGTGAAGCTCTCCGGCATGCCGCGCGCCACGATCACGCTCAGCGGGTGCGGGGTCATCGGGTCGCGCTTCGGCATGCGGTGCTAGGCGTTACGCGAGGCGGCAGCGATTACCAGCATGTTCTTCAGCGCCATGGCCGTGACGGGGTCGTTGGTGACGGAGCGGATGCGCATCTCGGCGCAGCGACCGGAGCAGACGGCGCCGTCCTCCACGTAGAGATTGGGGACCTGGGAGAGGTACTCCTTCACCTACCCGTCAGCCGCACGGCCCACACGACTACAGCGTCAGCGATATCGCCAAAGTCTCCGGCCTTCACAGGCACCTCAGATGAGGGAAGGTAGTGGCGCGTGCAGGACACGTTCTTCTTGCCGTCCACGTCGCCGTTGATCTTGCTTTCGAGAAGCTCGACGGAGGGGTTTCTGTAGGCATTTCCCCAAACCGTGAACCACTCGCTGGAGAGGGCCCAGTTGAGGGAGTAGTCTTTGCCTTCGCTCTCGCGAGGGAAATTCTATTCGTGAGCACGCGGGATGCGATGAAAAGCGCTTACCACCAGATCCGCCTCGTTGAAGGGCTCGAACTGGAAGAGATCCTTTGTTTTCATGTTCGAAATGTGCTCGTAGACATCCTGAGAGGGGGCGGCCTCCGCAGAGAAAAGTCTCACAGCACAACGCGGACTCACTTGTCTCTGCACGATACGCGCAAGACACTGGACACCTCTAAATCTAGCCTGCATTCTGGACGATATACTACGGTTTCAGTGAGATTGGCCTGTTTCTCCTTCTTCCCGCCGAATTCGGCCCGATTTCTGGAAGCCAAGGGTTGGATGGAATAAACAACGCCAGTGAAGACAAATAAAGAAACGCTACTTGGAATAGTCCTCTATCATGATCTGTAGGTCTTCCACGAAGTCCTTTGCGTTGTCAACCTTCATCCGGAGGAAGAACACGTCCTCCTCTCCGTGGATAAAGTACAAGGACACCACCTTGGGGTCATCTTTCTTGAGGGTCATCTTCTTGAGATCCCTGCAATCCAGGTTATACACCGTTACACAGCTCTCATCCTCACGGTAAAACACGATGACGTGATCGGCCAGCAAAATCGCGCTGTAGTACTTCTGCATGTCAACTTCCCTCCCTGCACTCACATCGTTCAGCTCTCCATCCGTGCTCGAAAGTGCGTCCAGCTCGTAAATCAGCGCGCCCTCGTCCGTCATCAGCTTCTCTTCGAATCGCTGATCCTTCTTCAGAGACGCCACCAGGCTCATCAGCGACTTGTTCTTCGCAGAGCGGTCGAAGAACACGTCCTCGTCGTCACTTCACGTCACACCTCCCAGCATCACCCACTCATCCACAATGAACAGATCCTCCTTTGGAACCTCCTTCTCCTCCCCACCGCGTCCGCCACGCGCTTGCTCACCTCCTCCGCCAGCGAGCTGGACTTCTCCTTGGTCCAGGACACGGCCTTCGACCACAGGCTGAGTCCCTTCTTCCCCAGCGCGCTCAGACCCTCCTGCGCCTTCTCCTGGATCTCCTTCATTCCCAGCCCCGCCTGCTCCTTCGCACTGCTTGATGCAGTTTGCTGATTCGGGTCACTTTGCGGAGGATTCGGGTCACTTTGCGAATTAGGGTCATTAGGGTCACCCTGAGCAGTCGCCGTCTGCATGGACTCCTGCACCTTTTGCAGAGCAGACTTGGCGCGCGTGGCGAGCAGCTGCGCGGTGCTGTTCACGGACGCCTTCATCTTCTCCATCACATGCTCCAGGCGGAAGTGCGCGCACACGCGGCACTGCTGCTCCTCGTGGTCCACCACCCAGTCCAGCCGGCCCGACCGGTACAACAGCTCGTGCACCGCGTAGTACCCGCCCTCCACCACCGCCACATGCTCCACGCCGCTCCGCGCCAGCGCGCGCAGACACTCCGCCAGCTCCTCCTCCTCCTCCTTCGCGCGCTCGGGACACCCGTCCACCACCACTGCGATCACGCTCTAGTCCTCACGCCCGCCACCACCGCCCACATTCTTCTTCAGCTCCTTCAGACAGCCCACCACGCCCTCCACCAGCGCCGGCGTCTTCCACGCGCTCCCGCTCGCCGCCACGCCCGTCGCCAGGATTCCGTCGTGGTCCGCCGCGGGGCGGATGTCCACGAAGAAGTAGTTCCTCGCACCGGACGTGCCGTTGAGCGATGACACGGCCTCGCGCGCGTCCACACGCAGCGCCTCCACGCGCGTCATGTCTAGCGATCAGAAAATGGGGGGTCCCCCACCGGGCAGACTGCAGATGGTGGGGTAGGGGAGATAGGCCATGTCACGCGCGAGCACGCGGTACACGGAAGTCTTCTGCAGCAGGTACGTGTCCATGTAACCCTCAATGCCACTGAAGCGTGAGAAGTCCTGCAGCAGAGCGTCGTCGCGAGACAGCACCATGTGCGCACGGAACTGCTCGAAGCGACGCTCCCACATCGCGCGCGTGCCGGGGATGGCGTCGGGCAGCAGGTCAGACGCACACTGCGACTCCACGCACTTCAGGCACTGCAGCACCGACACGGGCGTCAGACGCTCCATCGCCGCCGCCGTGTCCAGCAGCTCGCCCGCCTCTGCCGCCTCCACGCCCCACGGCAGCAGACGCAGACAGTCCTCCGCCTCCTGCGCCGTGGCACAGGCCAGCACGGCGTCGGCATGGCGTTGGAGCAGCGCGAGGAGGAGGAAGAAGGGAGTGGTGGCGTGGCCGCGAATCACGCCCTGTTCAAGGCAGGTGGTGGCCAGCAGAGGGTTCCACACGTCGGTGGGGTTGCAGATCTCGGGGCTGAAGAACCCGCTGAGCAGCCAGCACGTCGGAATCATTCCATCGTGTTCGAGGAGCAGGTTGTAGGGGTCCGTCTCGCCGTCGGCGTTCTACGGTGAAGGAGGAGGGTTGAGTCAACCGTGATGAAATCATCCTCCTTCTCGATGTCGTAGCACGTGGGGTACCACCAGTTTTTGTCCAGACGGTCCAGGTGCGCGGTCAGCGCGGGCAGATGGTAGCGCGCCAGCAGGCGCAGCATCACGTGCGCCCGCAGCGCGCCGCGATTGCGCACGGTGGAGTACAGCGGCAGCAGCGGCTGGAAGATGGTGTCCTCCTGGCCCTGCAGCAGCACTTGCTCCTTGTAGCCCTCCACAGAGGGGACATCGTAGTGTTGGGCGTCGCCCGTGAAGAGGCGGAGGAGCAGGAGCAGCGCCTCGCCGCGGGAGAAGCGGTAGTGCAGGAGCAGGAGCAGGGCGAGCTGCGCGAACACTACGTGTCAGGCGCGGGCGAGAAGGTACGGTGGTGATAGCGTGTGCTGGTGAGTTCGACCACGCCGCTGACCACCCAGAGCACGTTCTGAAGCGTGTCCGCTGCGAGAGGGTCTAGGCGTGATAGAGCGAGGGCGCGCGCACCGGGCGTGAAGTGATCACTACAGTGCGTGACGTAGTCCTCGATCAGCGCTGTGTTGAGCGAGGTGGCGTGCCACGCGAGCGTCTCCACCTTCGCCACCTTCTCCTTCTTCACCTGCGGGTGAGGCGAGTCCGTGCGCGTACGCCCAGCAGACACAGCAGCAGGCCGTTGCGGTACTCCGCGGGCAGCGACGGCACCGGGTCGAAGAGCAGCACGCGGCGGAGGAGGTCCAGGTCTAGAGTGAAGGAATGAGCGAATGTGCACCGGGGTGGTCGGAGGCGAGCTGCTGGCTGAGGAGGAAGAGCCGCGTGTTGGCCTCCTCGGGGACCGTCAGCGAGGTGCGAGAGAGCGACGCCGTGTCGGAAAACAGATCGGAGAGGGTGATGACAGGAGAGAGCGTCTTCTCGCTCGTCTCCGCTTGCTTATCGCCCGTATTGGCATCACCCCTTTCTTCTTGCGTCTTGTTCGTCGCATCGCTCGCGGGCACTTCATTCACCTCCGTCTTCTGCTCCATACTCTCAGCAATTGCGTTGCTTTGTACCGGTTCAGTGCTTGCTTCGGACTCCTTCGCAGAGTCGGCAGATTCCTTCTTCTGGGCAGAATCGTCCTCATCGCTCTCGGAAATGCCCAAGTCGTGCAGAATCGGATTCTCCTTCAGCTGGCGGTTGATCTCGTCGAGATCCACCGGCTCGTTCGACTTCTTCTCGTCAAGTTCTTTGGTGAACCTGTCCAGGTCGTCTAGCAGTCAGATCGGGGAAAAAGAGCAGACCATCGTCAACATTGTCATCCACGTAGGATCCATCGTTGTCTTTATCCGGAATGAACTCGGCCTCCTCCTTGTCGTTGCCTGTTTGGTGGTCAGAAGGAATGCTCTTCCCCGATGGAAGAAGATCGAACTCGTGCAAGATAAAGGGACTCTATTCACGGAAAGCGTGATCCAGGATATGTCCTTTCCCATTCCGATGGATTCCATCATCCTTCCCCCCTCCGCGTTGGGCATGGCTGCTTCGTCCTCTTTTGACCGGCTGAACGGTATGTGTACGACGCGAGATGGCTCGTCTACCCCTCATTTCCGGAAGGAAACGCCCACCGAAATCCCAGTCGTCGTCACTGTTGGAATAGGTCTCATTCGCATCTTTGGGCTGTGACTTCTCCATATGTACGGGATATCAAAAAACAGGAATAGAAATAAACAAAATGAGAAAAGCCGCAGGCTTCTCACGCGGAGTCCTCCTCTGGTGAACTCGTGGTGCCGTCGTCCGTTGCAGAGATCCGGGAGTTCAGAATCATGAAAATTGACTCCTTCGAACGCGGTTCCTTCACAATCGACTCGATCCACGACATGAACTTGATCTTCTGCTCCGGCTCCAGCACGTTCACAATGCCCTTCAGCTGCTCGCGCATGGAGCTCATGGAGCTCTCCATGCGCTTCTGAATCTTGTCCACGATGTTCAGCACCTCCGCCACGTTCTCCTGTTGCTGAACCGTCCCCGTACGGCTCCGAAGAATGGCTTTCCGCTGCTCCGGCGTCAGCTACGGCTCATTCGCACTCGCCTTGCGCACGTTCATCTTGGAAGAGAGCAGATTCCAAATGCCGCCGCCATAGCGAATCTCATTCAATCGCTCGTCGAAGAACTCGTCGCCTTGCTGCATGGCCCACATGCACATCTTGGTCACCTAGGGAGGGTCAGAGCACTGTAGGTTTGACGCACCACCTCATCACCAGAAATGCAAAAAGTTGGGGCATCCCACCACCTTCCAAGATCGGAGTTCCTTAACTCCACCCCTCAAAAGGGTAGTATGCGTGTAGAAAAACATCACTGTCGCAGCTCTGTTAGGAGACGAACCACTCTCGTGCATCTCCGGTGAAACTGCCAAATCTGTCACTTGCCTACCTGAGACGGAAGAATCAGCGTCTTCAGCTGGTCCAGGTGGAACTCCGCCATCATCAGGCGCTTCTGCCCGAAGGACACCCAATCGTCCATGTACTGCTTCATCGCCCTCGTCACGCCCTCGGGGTTCTTTCTCTCCATCTCGTCGCGCATCTGCTTCAGCACGTTGTCGCGCTGCTCGTTGCGGGAGGTGTCGTCCGTGTCGTCGCGCAACTGGATGCGCATGCGATTGTTCTCCTCGCGGAGATGGTTGATCTACCTTGAACAGTGCAGCGAGCCCGTACCTCTTCCTCGAGGGCCTCCTTCTTCTCCTTCTTTCGCTTCCGGCAATTCTTCGCAATCTCCCGATTCTTCTCAAGACGCTTCTGGCGCTTCATGGACGCTTCGTCCTTCTTCGACAGAGGCTCCGTGCCCGTCATACCCGGACGCTTCGTAGGGATCGCTAGACATGACCACCTGATTCCATGCCGCACTCGTGGCCGGGAGAATAAAAGGGAGCTGTGGCTTGCCGCTCTGCTGCTGACGCAGAGACATGGTAGGAGGCGCGAAGGCGACGTTGTCCCGCATAGTCACATCCAAAGGGGCTGCATCTCCGGGAAAGCCATGTGGCGCCATCTCATGAATGGGAGGAATCGGCTGTCGTGTCGGAAGAAGCGGCTCGGGGAGAGCAAATGGCTCTAGCGAATCGTTTATGAGTTGCCGTGAGGCGTTCATCCCGTCGGCAGTATCCGTCGATGTGTCGGGAATATGAAGAGAAAAACTAGAGAGCATACTGTCCTCGTATGGATTAGTAGCGTCCCAACCCAAAACGTTTGGTTCAAAATGCTCTACAAATAATACCCTCGCAGCAGTGTGTGCCATCCACTCCTCCCAAGGGTTGGGAAGGATTCATAGAACTGGGAGAGAAGGGCACTAAATCGGTCGCCATTAATAGCCACGATCCGGCCTCTAGTCGTGAGTCCGAAAGAAGAGCCCTGAACCTCTTTCCCTCAGGGTGCCGTCTCTCTTTGCGTCCCTTCCTGCCACGAAAGAGAGAACCGAATCGAGCGGAGTGGTGGCAGGATTTTCCATCTCTAGGGAAGAAATGAAGAAAACGACCTTTTATAAAAGGCGCGTGGAAAAGAGTGCCTATTTCGGGAGTCCTGCCGAAATGCATTTCTGTGTATCAAATAGGGTTTCATAATGACGGAGAATCCGGATACGAATAATTCCGCCCCCCAAGTAGGCGTTGCTGATCCGGGTGATTCCATTTAGGTTAAGGAAGTAGTTGTTAAGGAAACAAAAGAAGAAATAGTTGATGCGTATGACCCGGAGCTCTCCATGAATCCTAGTCCAAAGGATGAAGCGACCGAGAAACAAGCAGACGCGCCCGCTGAAGCTGTTCCCGCGAATCCTCCTGCGGAATGCCCCGAAGAGAGTGGGGATTCCGTTGGAGTGCAGACGAAAGAGGAAGTCCCGATGCATAGTGAAAGCGTTCCCACCCCTCAGGTTTCTGAGACCAAGGAAGCGGAGGTCGCGGAGGAGCCTGCTCCAAAAGAGAAGGATAGCGCGGATCCCGTGAAAACGGCGGAGAATGCGGAAGAGAAGGAAGTTGCAAAGGAAGAAAGCGCCAAAGACGGCGCGAAGAAGCGCCACAACGGGAGGAGGAACCACAAGCCCTCTCCCATGGAAACTGATCCGACCTTCGTTCCTCGCGACGCCCGCTACTTCTGTCACGATGTGCGTGGCGAAGCTCTGTAGTGCTGCTCATCATTCTTCACCCGTAGCGCAGCAACCCAATCCAAATCCGCTCCCGCTCGTCCCCGGAAATGCGACGGAGTGTGGTCCCACGACCGATTCGCCCAGATGGATGAAAAGCCCAAGGACCGGAAAGACAATCATCCCAAGGAAAAGAAGGAGCCCCGCTCCAAGCCCAAAGAGACCCCAGAGGCGCCTGCTCCTGCTGCAGACGCCGTCACCGCCCGCAACGAAGCGCTGCTGGAGGAAGACGAGAAGGACACGTTTGCTCCGCTGACGCCGCGGCAATCGTACCAGCCCACCTCCCGCCGCCAGAGCCGCGCCTCGCCGCGCAATTCCCTTGTTCCCGCGGAAAAGGTGAAGTGCTATTTCTGCGGCAAAGAGGGCCATATGGCTCGGGACTGTCCCAATACGGGCATCACTCTCTCCATGACCACAATCGACGCCATTTCCGTCCATCCTGAAATGCCCGTCATTTCCGCCAATTCCCCCATTTCCCCCAATCCCGAACTTCCCGCCATTCCGGCCGACGAGGCTCCGATCGCCACGCAGCGCCGTCGCGTCCGGACGGAGCGTCGCGTGAACGATGCCTGGGACCACGCGCACTACGAGGCGGGCCGCGGCGCGCGCAACGAGGTGTTTGCCCGCGGGCCGCAGGAGCGTATCCGCATGCCCGGCAGCAAGCCGGCCGCCGACCAAGCCAGGCGCCGCGGAGGCGATCGTCGCCACCCCGCGCCTGCTGTTGTGCCTGCTCCTGTGCCTGCTCCTGTGCCTGCTGTATCTGCTGCTCCTGTGCCTGCCGTACCTGCTGCTGTTGCTAAGCCCGTTGCGCCGGTGGAGAAGGGGCTGCCGCGGCGTCCTGCTCGCGCGCCTGCTGTGCCGGCTGTTACGGCAGTGCCGGAGGAAGACGCAGCCGAAGCTCGTGCCGCAGCGCGTGAACGGCGCTCGCGTGGCGCGCTTCCCGCGGCCCCTGCAGACCGAGCAGCCCACGCGCCAGCCGCGCCGACGTACTCAAGCCCCGCGCCCGACACAACCGACACAAGCCGTTCAGCCCGTTCAGCCCGTGCAACCTGTTCAGCCCATGCAACCTGTGCAACCTGTGCAGCCCGCCCTGTGCAGCCGATGGCGGGAGGCGAAATGAGGGAGATGTTCGTGCCTACACGCGGGCACTCGTCGTTCCGGAACCCGAACGCGCCGGTGTTCGAGCCGCGAGGCATGATGCAGCAAGGCATGGTACAGCATGGCATGATGCCACAAGGTTCGATGCCTCAGGGGATGATGCAACAGGGTCCGATGCAGCAGGGCATGGTACAACAAGGCATGATGCAGCAAGGCATGGTACAGCAGGGCATGATGCCACAAGGCATGATGCAACAGGGGATGATGCAGCAAGGCATGATGGTCTATGGAGACTACGGACAGCAGGGCGTGATGCCGTATCCGCAGATGCAGGAGATGCCGTATCAGCAGATGCCGATGGTGAGGGCAGTGGACGTGTGTGAGGCGTAGGGGTACGGCTACCCGCAGCAGGGAGGCATGATGCCGCAAGGGAACATGATGCAGGGCATGTACTCGCAGCCTTGATAGTTTGGCTTGTTTGTTTCGCAAACACGGTTAGCAACTCAACAACGCACTCAAGCCGACTTTTCCTTGGGCAGGTGGCGATCGTCTCCGGACCGCAGCGGCGCCGTCTCTCGCCGCAGTCTGGGCACCGTCTCGCGAACGATGTCCTCCAGCCGCGCCAGCTCCGACCGCTTCAGCTACTCCTCACCCTCACGCCACACCCCCACGCTCTCGCAATCGCCCAGCCCCACGGTGTTGAGCATCTGCTTCGTGGAGCCGAAGATGCGCCGCCACATGGACTGGATGAACTCGTCGCCCTCCGAGATCTCTTTGTAGTACAGCGTGTGGAACAGGTGGTTCAGCGCGTCGTCCTCCGTGATTCGCTTCATCTCCTTCTTGTTCCTACGCCTCACGCGCCGCCGCCGCCACCACTCGAAGTCCTTGTACGCGTACATGCCACCGCCACCCAGCACCGACAGCGCGCCCATCGCCGCCGTAACCTCCACGCCCGTGCCCAGCGTCCTAATCGTCACTGTCACCGCCTCCACTCACCAGAAGCCCGCCGTCACCGCCGCGCCAAACAGTGCGGTCAGGATGCTTTCCGCCCACTTCGCGCGCGCCATGCGTGCCACGTTGTACTTCAGCGCGTTCACCACGCGCGAGTGCACGAGCAGCATCTGCGCGGAGTCGCTCACCTTCGAGATCATGTTGTCGATGCGCGCGGCGGGCGCGTTCATCACCATGTCCACCACCTGCTGACGCGTGTGCTGTAGGTCGTCCAACGGGATGCACGGACTGTCGGGCTCCTTCATCCCCTCGTTGTGCGGAACACACATCGTGTTGATCTCGGGCATGTCCTTGCGCGGAATCACCTTCGCCAGGTTCCATGCAAGTGCACCGTACGCGCGACCGAAATCGTGCACTTTTGAGAATTGATCGACTTTGTTCAGAATGATGTGCAACTTCGAGTCCTGGCCCTGCAGCGCCTGCGTCAGCGCCTGAAGCGTCTCGCCCGTGGTGCCCGGCTTGTCGGGGTCGAAGAAGAAGAGAATCACATCGGCCTTCTCCGCGAACCATTTCGTGACGCCCATGAAGTCGTAGCCACGATCGCGCGAGGAACTCTTCTCCATGCCGGTGCTCGGGTTGTCGATCATGCCGGGACTGTCCACGAGGATGATGTCCTTGGTGTTGATGTCATTTCGCACCTTCATGGAGAGGTGGCCGAGGAAGGGAAGACCAAAGCGCTGCAAACCGCCAAAGCCGAAATCGGGGTCGTCCACGAGCGTTCTTCCGTCCTTGGTTGTATTCTCCTGTCCCGGAACGATCACCGTGAAGCTATCGTCCGTGGGGGCGACACCCGTATGCTGTACCGACCTACGCGTGACATCTCACTGCAGCGTCGACTGGCCGGTGATGTAGTTTATAAAAGTTGACTTTCCGCTGGAATGGTTTCCCAGGAGGAAAACGATAGGCATCGCCGGAATCTGCTGTGTCGTCCTACACTGTCACGATGACTCCACCCATACTTCTCGAGGGGACCGTTCACTTTGTCGTTGATGGGAAGCAGCGTCTACGGATAACACGGACGGAGGCGAGCTGCATACATCTTCGTATATCTTTTGGAGGGTGTCGCGCAGTTCCACGCTCTTTGTGGCCATAAATCGTCTAGGAGCAATGTAGCGCATGGACTGGGCGAAGCGAATCGCATTGCACGCACTGCGGACACTGGAGCGGATCATAGGAGCAGGGAAGGAAGAAGAATCTGCGAAGAACCTTCATCCTGTGGAAACAAACAGGGGGAATAAACTCATAAAAGTACACGCAGAAACAATCGAACTAAAGCATCTTCCGAATAATGTCGTTAATCTTCTCTCCCTGATCGCCGCTCTCCGCCTTGTTGTTGTGCAGCACTCTCACCTCCATCTCGCTGAGGTGGGAGGTCAGCATGAACGGAGCGAGGAACTTGATCACATCGTTGAAGGCAGGTCCGAGTGTCTGGATCTCCTTCACCATATCAGCGATACAGATGACGTCGCTCGCGCCCAGGTGGTCCTCCACCATCGCGTTGTCGGAAATGGGAACGCGCTTGTTGTCCACCTAACGATCACCAGCCACGCTCGGGCGTACCATCGTGAAGGCGTGCTTGGTGAGCAGCTCCTGGATGAGGGTCGCGGAGGGGGTGCCCCAGGCCACAAACGGCTCCACCAGAATCAGATCGCGCATCACCTCGGGCGTCTTGCGGATGAAGACGGCGGACAGCGGCTGCGACAGCTTGTACTTGGCGAGGATCTTGTTCGTCTCCTTGAACACCTGGTGAGACACATTCAGGCGGAAGACCAGGAGAAGGCCGTCCGACTTGTCCACCGGGATAAAGGAATAGTTGATGCGCTTTTCCTGTCTCTTGAATCGCTTGCGATCCGAAAGACGGTTCTGGTTGTCCTTCAGCAGTCTTTCAGGCGTGATGAACTGACCCTCTCTTCTCCTCTTCTTAAAGGCCGTCTATTCCATCACAACAGAGTTCCCATCCTCACCTTTCTGCGCTTGATGACTTCGGACATTCTTTCCGCATTCGCCTTGTTCGCGTTTCTGCGGTTCTTCAATTTGACTTCCTCGATACTATCCCATTACGCCCATCAACCCTTCCACTCACGCATTTTCCATCAAGTTGGGCTTATTCTCGTTTTCCTGACCAATTAAAGACATCTTCAGTATTGGCGTTTGCAAGCAGAAGGAGAATGTGTCGCTTTTCAATGAAACCAATGGATGGGGTGGCCAAAAACCGAGCGTATTTGCTTGGGTTGTGATGTGCAAGAATCGGGAGTTTTCTGTCAATCGATAGAGTGGGAGGGTTTGATGGGGATGGGCATCTGAAATGTTATTTACATCATTGCAAGATCGAATGGAGAGTAAATTGGGAATGGGGCATGGATGCGGGTATCCACTCTCTCTTTGACTGGAAGCTTTATCTTCCTTTGCCTATTCACTTTATGCGATTTATAGCATGATTATCGGAATCCCAACAATTTGAATCATCGAGGGTCACTCTCCATTTCAAACTCAATCACATTAGCGCTCGCACGAATCTGCCCCCGAACGCAGATCATCGTAAGGACATGAATATCAGTGAGAGTGACTTGAGTGAATCAGATCACACCAACACCAGTCAAAAAACTACTAATTTCGGCAACGGAGCGGGAGTGAAGGAAATGCGGTGGTGTAAGGAATAGGAATACGCGATTCCGAATATGGACACACTCCGGAAGGCCTATGAGCGCTTGAGTGAAGCGCAACAATCGCTGAAGCGCAAGAAGGAGCGCTACGACAAAAAGAAACGACAGTTGGAACAGTGCGTGATTGGGAAGCCGTTTCAGAGTAGACGGATACTGGATGTGATGGAGAGGGAAAGGAAGGTGGAGGAACGGGAAAGGGTGCTTCAGGGGAGAGATGGCCTTGTAAGTGAATGGAGTTATGCTCAGCACATAGTCGTTCGATTCTCTATCTACTGAAGGTGGAGCGAATCGCGGGAAGACGGAGAGGATGAATCGCCGACTGGAGGAGGAGAACGCCCGTCTACACGAGGAGATAAGCAATCTGCACCTGCAGCTGGAACTTCAAAGTCGGAGCCTGAAATGGGAGGGCTCCTCCGAGCGGGAGGATTATCGTGCTCGTGCAATGGAACTAAACAAGCGAGAGCAGGCGCTGCTGCAGAGAGAGCAAGAAATCGACAGTTTCCACGAAGAAGCGAATCGGCTGCGTCTCGACGCGGAAAAGAAGCAGCGGGAGGCAGAACGCCTCCTTTTGTCGAAGAAGAAGTACATCGACGAGCTTGACGACGCGAAGAAGGAGATCGCGAATCGCGAGGCGGAGATCACGGATTTGGAGAGGGTAAAAACAGGTCCATTCAACTCCCATTTTTAAATTCATAGACGCGATCGAGCAGCGACGCGAGCAGGTGCGTTTGCTGGAGGAGGAGTTGGCGAAGCACAGTGACGCGCTCGAGGCCCGTACGCGGGAGCTGAAAGAGCGGGAGCGCGCCTTCGAGGAGCACCAGGAGGCGGCGGAGCGCGAGCTGGCGGAGCGCGTGGGCGTGGCGCGGAGCTGTGAGGCGTAGGAGGGGAAGGTGAGCGAGCACCAGGAGGAGGTGGAGAGCGCGCTGGCGAACCTGAAGGAGACGCAGGCGCTGTACGCGAAGATGGAGGGGTTCGTGAAGGAGAAGCGGCAGAGCGTGCTGGGCAAGGAGACGGAGCTGCGGCGCTTGGAGCAGCAGCTGGAACTGAAACAGGGCCAGCAGGACGAGGCGGAGAAGCGATACGCGAAGGAGCACGCGATGGTGTTGGATCTGCAGAACGAGCTGAGCGCGGCGAGTGGGAGGAACGAGGAGTACGAGAAGCGGGTGAACGAGCTGCAGCGCCTGCTGGCGGAGGCGAAGAACGAGAACTTGAAGCTGAGTCAGGAGTACATGAAATGGAAGGATATTGGAGACAATGCCGACCGGCGTGTGGGGCTGTTCTCGAAGACCAATGAGGAGCTGCAGCAGAAGATCGAGAGTCAGAGCATCTTCATTCTGCAGCTGCAGAAGCGAATCGCGGAATTACAGGAGAGCAACTACTTCATCGCAAACGACCACAGTCGGGCCACGCTGGCTCTGAACGAAGTCAGCGGACAGGTGTCGAGGCTGCTGGCCGCCATCAATGCGAAATCGCCGCGGAAGTCGCCTCTTCCGCTCCCGCAGCAGAGTTCGCTGTCGGTAGGAGGCGGTATGGTTTGGGTGACGGCTAGACGTCCGATGTGCGGGCAGTCAAGAAGGAGGCAGAGGCGGACCCGGCGAAGAGGGAGCTTTTCCCGAAGGAGCCGACGAAGGAGGAGAAGGAGATGATGGACGTCGCTTTAGACCAGGACTTCTCCATCCACAATCACGACGGAGAGAGCCAGCAGAGCTTAGATGTTTCGGCTGTTTGTGCCAACAAACAGTGCCAACTAGATTATTGGCGGATAACAATGTTATCGATCAGACGAGTCGTGCCGATCCAAGCAGCAATGGAGATGAACAGACCATCCTTCAGAAGTTCGGGAGTCGCCGTTCCAGCAAGCTCCTCGGCGGTAATCGCATTCGCCACACTGAGGTAGTCGATCTTGAAGCGAGGCTCCTCAGCGAGCTTGTCCTATTCATTAGCCCTAATATCAGTGCGAACCGTCACGGCCTTGCGCAGATTGGCAATCTCGCGCTCGCCATTGTCGAAAGCGGCCTTGGCAGCGCAGAGAGACTTGTACAGCGCGGGGGCAGCAGCGCGCTCCTCGGCGGAGAGGTACGCGTTGCGCGAAGAGAGCGCGAGTCCGTCCTCCTACCCGTCAGTCCGCCACAACGTGCCCACAGCACGCACGATGGGGCACACGGTGATGTGGACGGGGATGTTCAGATCGCGGACGAACTGCTGCACCATGATCGCCTGAAGGCCGTCCTTCTGTCCGAAGTAGGCGTTCGTGGGCTGCACGATGTTGAACAGCTTGGTCACGACGGTGGCCACGCCGCGGAAGAATCCGGGACGGGCGGCGCCCTCGCTGACGCTGTCGCTTCCCTCGATCGTCACGTAGGTCAGGTACTTGGGCACGGCGGGGTACATCACCTCGTCGGTGGGCGCGAACACCGCATCGCAGCCGGCGGGACTACAGCTTATGCCAACACAACGAACAGAACGCCAGGAGCTTGCAGTCGGCCTCCAGCGTGCGAGGATACGCAGCGAAGTCCTCATGAGGAGCGAACTGCTTGGGGTTGACGAACACGCTGGCCATGACGAAGTCGTTGTTCTCGCGCGCCTACGATCACAGCCCTTATCCACCCTCACCTTCTTGATCAGACTGATATGACCCTGATGCAGGGCTCCCATGGTGGGAACGAAACCGATCGTGGGGAAGCGGTGGTTCTTTTCGTAGAACTCGGCCACGATCTTGTTGCGGAACTCTCTCACAGCGTCAACACTACGGAGACTACGAGATCACGCCACCCGAAAGATTAGACATAGGAATGCTCATCTCACGCTCGATAATAAAAAGTGGAAGGACAGTCGTTTCCCCTTCCCCGCCCCGTTTTCCCCCGAATTTGAGCACTCATGCAACTGCCAGTCACGCGCCCATTTCTCCGCATCTCGGATGTGTACTCACAGAGTATTCAACAAAGAGGGGAGCAGAAAGAAACGTTATGTAACACAATCAACCACCCGATCCACTTCAACAGACGGACCGCTGTTGCTGGGGCTATGCAAAACGGTTGATTCTAAAGCAGAAAGGATGCCCTTGACAAGCATCTCGAGGGGAGTGTGGTTCGCCTCCGAGGCAGCGCGCTGCGGCTCTGTGCTCCCATTGCGCTTCCTGTCACAGATCCGCAGCTTTCCGGGAATGCGATCCACTCGCGCGATGAGAGCTAAGCATGACGAGCAGAAAAAGGCACTACGCTTGCGGTCCATCGCCTGCAGCAGCTGCTCCACCTTCTCGTTCAGGAGGTGGATGGTCGAATTCTCGCCGAATCGCAGGATCTTCACCACGTCCTTCTTCAGCTGCATGAGCTCCTCGAACGAGACGATGCTGGCGAGGTGGGCCGAGGAATCGCGGACATCGACGGAAGGAGTGGCCAGACAGAGCAGGTAGCCCAGGAACGCGATGAGCACTTCGACGTCGTCCACGTTCGCGTCGCGACTGCACGCCTTGCACCGACACATGTAATTCGGGATCTCGAAGTGGAACTCCATGTCCTTCTTCCGAATGTCATTCCCCGCCCCGTGGCACTCCTCATGCCACATCACGATGCACTCCCTCTTCTCGCCCATCTCCTTCTCCAAGCAAATCGGGTGCGGGTGTTTTTCCTTCAGCAGAGAGTTCACCTCGGGTTGCGACCGCACGCTGTATTGCACGTAGGGGTTCAGCGGCCGCCGCTGCTGCGAGCGGCGCCGTGAGAACGCGTAGCTCTGGCGCGCGCTGTTGCTGACGAACTCGGAGGAGGCGTCGAAGTCGGCGGGGAGAGATAACTTGGGGTTGGCTTGGAGTTCGATGTAGAAGAGAGAGCGGAGGGAGGAGAGATAGGAGAGAAAGAGCTGGTGGAGGAGGTGGTGCGAGGCGGCGTGCGTGTCGAACGGCAGAAGGACTAGACGTGAGGGCGAAAAAGTGGGGGCACCCCCCACGTTGGCGAGTTGCTTGACGAGGAAGAAGATGTCGTGCTGCACGCCGCGGTCCTGCCCGGAGCTGGTGTTGAACATGGAGAGAACGAAGGAAAAGGCATCCGCGAGAGGTTGGGAGTGGAGATTGATGGAGTCGATGTTCCCTGGAGGTGAGGAGAAGGAGGAGAGAAGACAGCGTGGGAGACAGAGCATGAAGAGATGGAGCGTGAAGGACATGATGGAGGCGTCGATGAAGGAAGCATGGAGGAGGACGACGAGGTGGGAGGGAGAGAGGAAGGAGGAGAGGTCTGGTGGTGAGCAGAAGAGGCAATGACGACTGGGGTCTTCGATGGTGTGGGCGAGCACGTGATAGAGGGATTGGATGATGAGCTGCGCCTTGTCGCACTGCGGCCGCTTCAGCGTCTCCACGATGCGGTCCATCACGTGGTGGTCTCGCATGATGGCCACGACGGAATCTGGAGGTGAGAGGAGGAGGAAGTGGGAACAAGACGACGTGACGTGTGTGAAGAGATTCAGCATGGTGATGAGAAGATTGTCGTCTTGTTCCCGTGCAGCCAGCAGGAGGACTTCGACCCACGTGGCAAGAAGAGATGGCTCCATCACCACTACGTGTCATCGAAAATGGGGGGCCCCACCGATGGTGTCGAAGATGGCGAAGAGCGCGGCGTAGTTGTGGAGAGAGGCCATGATGGCTGGCGAGTAGTCCACAGCGGCGAGGTGGAGGAGTGATTGGAGGTGGTGCTCGGAGACAACGGCCCAGCACTTCTCGTCGTCGGAGCGAATGCAGTGCACGGCTGAGATGGAGGGGAGAGAGAAGGAGTACCGGAGAAGAGGAGGGCTTGTGTGAAAGCGACGAGAATGGAGGTGAAGAAGGGCTTTTCCTGCTTGCAGAGCTTCTTGCTGATGGCGCAGAGTCGCTCCCACGTCTTCTTGCCCAGCAGCGACGCGCCCAACAGCGGGTCTATCGGTGAGGCGTCGCCCGCGCGCCTGCCCTCATGAAGGATCATCGCGAGAAGGTTCATGAGCTCGACCACCACCGAGAACTTGTTCTTGGCAGCGAAGGCATCGAGCAGGTCCCAGAGCCGCTTCACGACGGTTTTGTCGTGGAGCGAGGATTGGAAGCGCTCTGTGGGTGAAGGCGATGGAGGCGAATACGATTGTGGATGAGAATGGAGAGCGAGGAGATGGCGGGCATCATGTTGGCGGGCGTGGAGGAGAACAGGACGTAGAGAGAGGCGGACAGCTTGGTGGTGTATTGCGCCAGCACGGGGTTGGTGATGTACTCGTCGGCAGAGGAGGCGGAGAAGGCTGTGGGTAAGGAAGAAGGGTGTGCGGACTCTGGAGGTGGAGGGCGAGAAGGTTGCGCGTGAAGCGCATCTCGCTGGTGATGTTGGAGTGGAGGAAGAGGCGTTCGACCACGCGGATATCGTCGTAGCGAATAGGCTCGTTCACTGCGCGTGAGGCGACGGCAGAAGGCGTACGGCGCGCGTGGCGGACGAGAAGGTACTTGGACCAGGACTCGACGAAAGCGAGATCGGCGCAGGCCTGAGGCAGCAGAGCGGGGTGAAGAGACAGCGGCGGTGGAGCCACGTGGAGTGCCGAGTCTGGTGTGAGAGGTGATGGGAGAACCCACCTTGCAGCAGGGACGTGAGGATGAGCACGATGGCCGTGGCCGTGCCCACGCTGTCCGTGGTGCGCGCCAGACCGTCCACCAGCGCCTCCACGCCGATGCCCTTCAGTAGCAGGGCGCGACAGTCCGCTACGCTCAAGGAGGAGGCGAGTGGGCACCCTGGCGACAGCAGCCACAGAGCGCGTCGAGCACGGCGGCGCGCGGGGCGAGGTCCTTCAGGCGGTAGAGGTCGATGAGAAGCTGGCACAGGTCGGTGGTGCAGGGGGTGCGCGAGCAGTCCGCTGGGCGTGAGAGGGAGGTGAGGGAACGACCGGAGCAGCAGAAGTCCTTGACGCAGGCGATGGTGGCGTCGGAGAGGCAGGAGGCGGCCCAGGCGGCGTGGTTGTCGTAGAAGAGAGAGACGAGGAGTTGGTAGTAGAGGCGAAGGAGAGAGGCAATGCGGCGAAGGAGCGGAGAGGGGATGGAGACGCCGTCCTTGATGTCTAGGTGGGAGAGGGTGAAGGGGCGTACAGCGCGATTGGAGGAGGTGGCAGAGGAGGATGATCTCGCGGACGAAGAGAAGGTAGGGAGAGAAGAGGGGCGATTGGAGGAATGTCAGACTGTCCTCGCAGAAGCGGTTGCTGATGGCGTGCAGGATGCAGACGAGGACGTTGAGCAGGCTGGACGGGATGAACTGGTTCTCCTCAGCGAGGATCGAGATGAGCAGCGTGACGATCTGGGTCAAGAAGGAAATGTTCTTCGATTGGAAGAAGTCGAAGTAGCACAGGGCGTTGAACGCCAGAATGGGCGACCTCGTCACGGCGATTCTACCCGTGGAAACAACAAGACAGGAGTACATATAGGTTACGATGCTGATGAGGGAGAGCTGGTCGAACTTCGAACTCTAGTGGTGAGTCCTTGAAGAGACGGGGACATTCAGAACGATGCACATCTCCTTGCCTCTGCATTCATAGAGGGACTCTAGTTTCGCTGGTTCGGGGAGAATAATCCGATTGTTCCGGTGTAGAGTCTTCAGCTTCTAAAACTAAGCGAAGAGCAAAAGGCAGACGGATTGGATGTAGGAAATGTTTTCAACACAGGAATAACTGTTCAACGATGTGGAGAGGACCCGCTTTCCATCCACCAGGATCGATAACGACCAGTAATCGCCATAACAGACATCCATTCCACTGATGTCGTGAACCGCCTCGTAGATATTCGAGAAAAGTGTGTCCCCATTCAAAAAGAACGGTTTGCAGTACAATTCAATCGTCCCGTGCTTTACCTTCACTCCTTTCTACTTTCAACCGAGGAGAATGCGAATTACTTCGATTTTGTGGATCAGTTCCTTGCACGTCATTCTCGGGGCCAGAAGGACACGACAGCGCCTGTTGCCGCGCTCTGTCGCTACCTCCAGCTCGGCCACTATATTCATTCACGTTTCCCTTTCTCTTGAAGAACAATGATAGTGTGCCATGTGTGGATCTGACCTTGCAGTAGTATTGTTTCTTGTGTCTTGTGTTTTCCCCTCTTTCCCAAGTACGTTCCAACGGCTGATTTGGGAAAAGAGAGAAAAGAACATTGCAATGTGAACACAACGCTGTACAACGATTAATGACTGTGATCCCGACTTGCACCACCTTCCCATTCCGCCCGTTTCCCTCAAGCAGGTGCTGCGAATAGTGATCGCTTGGTTTAGAACGATGACGGAACGGTTCTTTCACTCTCATTTTTTCTTAGAGATGTCTGTGGAACATATTTGCGCTCGTCCCGGATGTGGCAAGCACGCGGACAAACTGTGCCCTACGTGTATTTCGCTCGGATTACCGAATACCTACTTCTGCTCGCAGGAGTGTCTGAAACTAGCTTGGAAAGATCACAAGAAGTACCACGAAACCGAACTGGATAAAATGTTCCCGGCTCCCCCTCCCATTGAAGAATAGAATGCCTCCCGAGTTCCATGGATACAAATTCACCGGCCCGCTGAGACCCGGAAAGGTGTCTCCCATGATGAAGGTGCCCAACCATATCCGCAAGCCTGATTACGCGGAAACGGGCCATTCGAAGAGCGAAGAGGAGGAAATGTCCGGAATCGAGTACAAAACGGAGAAGGACATTATGGGAGTCCGCGAGGCCTGCAAGGTGGGAAGAGAGGTTCTGGACATTGCCGGCAGCGTTATCAAGCCTGGAATCACGACGGAGGAGATCGACAAGGTGGTGTTCGATGAATGTATCAAGCGCAACGCCTACCCCTCGCCTCTCAACTACTACTTCTTCCCGAAGAGCGTATGCACGTAATCCTAGTTTCTCCCATTGACTGTAGGTCTGTGAACGAGGTGGTGTGCCACGGCATTCCCGATTCGCGGAAACTGCGGAGCGGAGACATCGTCAACTTGGACATCACGGTGTACTACAAGGGCTATCACGGCGATCTGAACGAGACCTTCTTCGTTGGCAAGGTCAGCGAGGAAGATGTCAAGCTCGTCCAGTGCGCCTACGAGAGTTTGCGCAATGCGATCGCTCACGGTTGTCCTTGCATAGTGTGCGTGACGCATAGTGAAGCCGAATATCAATGTGAGAGACATCGGCAATTGGGTGAGTGACGTGAGCGACCAGTACGGCTTCTTCGTGGACCACAACTACTGTGGCCACGGCATCGGCAAGCTCTTCCACTGCAACCCCACGGTTCCTCACTACCGAAGTTTGTCCAGTGGTTCTTGATCATCAACAGACAACAGCGGAAAGGGAAAGGTGCGACCCGGCATGGTGTTCACGATCGAGCCCATGATCAACGCCGGAACCACCTACGACAAGCTGTGGCCGGACAACTGGACGGTCGTCACGGAGGATGGAAAGCGATCGGCGCAATTCGAGCACACGATCCTCATCACGGAGACGGGATGCGAGATCCTGACCGTGTCGCCCAAGTATTACGACACCTCGAAGCCGGTGACGGAGATGCTTCCCTTCGATCGCGCCATGTTCCAGCGTGATTCGCGTGTTTGTTGCAACAAAGAGGGAATCGCTTCCTTCCAAACCGGTGGGCGTTGGGATCGTTGAGCTCCAGCGGGTCGATCGACTTCTTTTCCCACTCCTGTTTGTCTCGCCGGCTCAGAGGGATGTTGCTCTCTACCATTCATTCCAACCATCACCGCTACTTGGTCTCTGCTTGTACTTTCGGAGTTGTGGCTGCATCATGAGGGCATCCACGACATGGCTGTGCACGGGCTGCGCAGCAGACTGTGCAGACTGTGTTGCTTCAGTGCGGCCCGTTGTCAAGCGCGTGCAGTGGGAACACAAACCAGAGGGGAGAAGCAAGTCCTTTCCCCAGCCACCGCACACCTTGCAGCGCTGAAACGTGACTCCTGACGACACGACTGTCCGCACCTGAGAAGCAGGCTGGGATGACGGATTCTGCAAGCAACTACACATCACCATGCATCCTCAATCCGACGGCGGGCAATCCCACGTGGTCACGTTGGTCAGCTACACGTGAAGCGAATTGGGAAGGGGGACCTGGTTCCAATAGTAGTACTTCTTTGTGTTCGGATCCAGAACGGCCATCCAGTGCTTTGCTTCTTCAGGGTCCGGGAACACCTTTTCCTCCCTTTTGGGAATCTTGGCTTCTTTTTCTTCGCCTGTCCGTGCTTCGGCTACAGCCTGCCTTTTTCTCACAATGGAGCTGTTTGCAGTGGATTGTTCCACCGCTTTTGGTTGTTCAGCATTCTTTTCAATGGGCACCTCCTTCTTTGCAGGTACTGTCTCTTTCTCTACGGATGAAAGCCAACAGAAGGAAGAACGGGTGATCACGGCCTCCACTCCCGTCTGTGCCTTTTCTCCCTCGCTGTCGGACGCAGAATCCTCTCCGTATTGGAAGAGATTCATTCCCGCAACCAGGCAATCGATGTGTGGAACAAACACGCCCTAGCAATACAGCAACTTAAAGTCGGCAGCAATAACTGTTCGACTGGGTGATATAGCGGATGTACCGATGCCTACGCCTCACTCCCCGTCACCGCTCCCACGCATTGTAGTTCTTGTCCTCCACGTCCACCGCCAGTCCGCGGATGCGCAGGCCCGACACCTGGTAGTTCGGAATCTCAAAGTTCAGCCTACGCCTCACACGCCTTTAGGAACCCCACGCCACCGGCGAGATCTCCTTGGTGATGAACTGGTTGGCGGGCTTCTCCAGGTTGAACACGACCTTCAGGTAGTACTCCTTCTGGCCCGTCACCTTGCTAATCATCCACAGCACGCGGCGCTCCTTCTCGCGGTACTCCTTCACCTGCCCCTGCACGTCCGGCGCCAGCGTCACCGTGCACGTCGTCGTGTCGTGCGGCGCGTGCATCGAGATGAACACGTTGTTCGCCTCCACGTCGGGCTCGAACTCCGCGCGCACCTGCAGGATCAGCTCGATCTTGGTCTCGGACTTCTCCTCCACCATCGGGCGCAGCGTGAACGGCGGCTTGAACGACGTCGTGATGCGGTAGTTCACGGCGGTGAACTCGCCCTCGGGCGGGTTGAAGCAGAGCAGGCGCTGCGCGTCGAACTTGTCCAGCTTCATGCACCCGTTGAAGTTGATATCGTCCAGTACGATGAAGTCCTCCGCCGTCAGCGTGCGGCCCGTCGTGTCCTTCACGTCCGGCAGCGGGCTGTCCTTCCCGATCACCGTGTTCTCCGCCAGCAGCATGCGCACCGGCGGGCACCCGCTCAGGTACGAGCGCATGCTGATGCTGCCGTCGATCGACTGCGAGATCACCTCGCCGTGCAGGTTCATCATGCAGTTCAGGCGCTCGAACACGTCCACGTACAGCTCGTTCACCTTCTTCTTCTTGTCGCGGTCCGCAATCACAGACTTGTTCACGTCGCCGATCACGCCCTTCTAGGCCTTAGTGAGGGGAGGAAAGAATGCCTTGGGGTCGGCGACGACGACGGGCTTGTTGTGGACGTAGTTGGCCAGCACCTCGCTCGATGTGTCCTGCGGATAGCCAAAGTCCTAGCCGTCAAAGCGCACCGAAAGAGCAACGATGGCCTCATCCAGCAGCTCGTAGATCAGGGCGAAGTTCTTGCGAACAGCTTCCTCCGTGAGCATACCGCAGTAATCCTTGATAATCTTGAGAATGCGGTTCAGGATCTCCACGCCGAGAGCAGGAGACATGTTCATCTACGGCTCAGGGGCAATGTCGGCAATGCACCTTTGTATTTATGACAAAATAGAGACCGTTCTTCTTCTCGAAAATGTAGGTGATGGCTCCGCTCACCTACTCCTCAATCCCACGGCTCGGTGGCTACAAACACGGGAGGACAGTCGCCCTTGGGCCAGGAGCGGACGACACGCAGGAACTTCTCGCAAGAAGTGATGGGAGTATCGAAGCGGACTAGAAGGGAAAGGGGCGGAGGCACCACGTACAATCCTTCAGAATAAGACGATCACCTCTGTCGGAAAGGATGAAGAATTGGGAAATCATTGCAAACCAGGAACGATGTTCGCCTAAGACGAGTCTAAGAATCGAGCCAAGTGCGATGGGGACGTATCTGCGTAAATGACCTTTTGAGAATAGAATTGAACCTCCCAAATTACACCCAGAAACAACAATTAGGCCATTTCGGTATAAATGTGTAGCAGGCGTTGTGATTCAAAAGGGGGTAAGGGAAAGCGAAGTAGGATGGATCTCCTACCCACACAAAGCAAATGGAGGAACAGCGTGTATGCCACCCCGATTCGCGCAATCCAACAGCAATCGAATGTGTCCACTCTGAAGAATGACAGCAACCAATTGGATTGGCCAAATGAGATAGTGCAATAGAAGGTCATCCTTGTTCCGTTCCTTCTTTTCTATCCATGTTACGATATGCAGTAGCACAAGCGTATCAACGAAGCGATCTACCACCCGAAAAGTACACGGAGTGGAACACGAGAATTCCCGCGGTGAGTGGAGCATCCATTCGTATAGATTCATAAACTACTTCAATAAAGGGTTGTAATGTTCCTTGTAGGATGGATCACGATGGGAGTAACGTCGTAGAACTATCTCTTGCTCCCCATCCTCGCGATGTCGGTGGTCGTGAAGTACGATCCCTATAACCTTAACAACGCGACTATGATTAGACAGGTGTATTACATGTTTGATAACAAAACGGCTCCTGCCTCTGGGTGGGTGGTTACGGTATTGTGTAATCCACAGTGATCCTGGTGATGGCGAGAGTTTTATCGATATGTCGTTTACTGTTGAGAAGACGGATAGCAGACTTCCCGCCAAGGCCGTTTTGGAGGTAGGGTTTCTGGCCTTGCCTCACATGTAGGTTATGGTTGCTTCTGATGAAGTTTTTGAAAACATTGGCGTGGAGGAGAAGGGTGTTCACTATTTCTGCTGCGATGATCAGGCTTTTGATGTGGGTTCTCGTCAGCGAAGTAAGGCATAGGATAACCAGTGCAACAACCACAACAGACTGTGGGTGCGTTCTCCCAAGACGGACGGCTATCGTTCTGATTCTGTGGAGTTCACGTAACAACCCGAAGAGAGGGTGAGACGTAGGGGTGAGACGAAGACGGTCAATGTGCGCTACGATGTGCCGAAGGAGGGCAAGTACTGGATCGTGGTCGGCCTCTGCGACCCGGACACCCAGAACGTGAAGGTGTACGGAACGGTGACGGCGATGAACCCCTACGGCCACATTCCCGCTCGCATGTACGGCATCCTGCCGTTCACGAAGTTTATCCTGATGGCCTACACGATCCTGACCATTGTGTGGGTGGTGCGCTGCTGCTCGTACCGCAAGGAGCTGATGAGCGTGCACGTGATGATCACTGTGGTGCTCGTCACCTTCCTGCTGGACGTCATCATGAAGCTCATGATGCTCACCTCCTACAACGCCAACGGCGAGTACCCCATGAAGCTTACCATCCTCTCTCTCTGCATCACCGCCGCCACGCACTCCGTGGCCCGTTGCCTGACCGTCATGGTCGCCAAGGGTCTCGGCGTGTCCAAGGCGTCGCTCGCGGGCTCGTTCTGGAAGATCATAGTCATGGGCGTTGTGTACTTCGGTTTCTCGCTGTGGGACTCGATTTCCACGACGTTCGCGACCGCGTCACAAGTCAGCTTGTATCGTATTATTCCGGCTTCTCTTCTGGACTCCCTGATCTACTTCTGGATCCTGCAGTCGCTTCTGGACACCATCCAGGAGCTGGAGGACAAGAAGCAGACGGGCAAGCTCGACGTGTTCATCAGCCTGCGTAACATGATCATCGTGGCCGTCATCATCTCCACGCTCTACAACATCGTCTTCTCCTACCTCATCCTCCAGAAGAAGGTCGAGGACCTCTGGAAGTATCAGTGGTTCTTCAACGACGGTGTCTGGTCCACCTTCTACCTGGTCGTCGTCTGCGTGATTATGGTGGGCTTGGCGCGCGCCGCTCATGCGTAGTATCTCTGGGCTCCCAACGAGCGCTCTCTGGCTTACGCCTACCACGTGCAGGTTTCTACGGACGAGCGTCAGGATACGGAGGAGTACGCCATGCAGGAGGAGGAGACCCTGCAGCCCGCCACGGAGGGCAGCGTGAAGGTCGCCACTGTGGAGGCTGCCGAGGAGAACCTGAAGCCCATGGCCATCAACCCTCAGAGTGCTTAAGGAGCGTGTTTGTTCAACAAGGAAGCCACTCGAAGAGTTCCTTCCGGTAGAGGTGACCGGCACAGGTCTGTTCCAGCTGGAGCTGCACGAACTTCACCACCTGGTCGGACTCCCGCTTCATCACGTCGTAGTCCTTGATCTCCTTGCTACGCGTCACCCGCACTTGTATTCCTCACCACCGCAGCAGCGACGGCGCGATACACACCGCGAAGCCGTGAGCATCGAGTCCGTTCCCGGGGTGTTCGAGGTAGGTGGCGAACATCTCCAGCAGCATCTCGAACACCGCCCCGTTGCACTCGGGCATCGCCTCCCTCACCTTCTTGCACGCGTTGCTTCCACCGACAGTAGCAGTGGTATTGCCAGCAGTGTTAGCAGCATTGGTAGCAGCAGCACTGGCCGCCTCCTGGTCCATGGCGGCGGCGAGCACGGCCTGGTCGTAGAGGGCGAAGGGCACGAGCGGCTCCTCCATGCAGAAGAACAGCCGCTTGAACACGGAGCTCACCAGCTGCGAGTTGTCCATCATCTCGATCGCCTCGTACTCGCCCTACCCCTCACGCCCCTCTTATATATCCACGCCGTCGATCTGCTCCAGGAACGCGTCGCGCTGGCCCACCTTGCCGCCCTCGCGGAACGTGCCCATCTGATCATAGGCCTTCAGACTCGTCAGGCGCCGCACCAGGCCCAGCAGCACGCGCGGCACACGGCCCTCGAACGCCCCCGCCAGCGCGTCCTTTGCCTCCGTCGCCTTCTCGTCCTCCGGCAGCAGCTGCTGTGTCACCTCCGTGCACAGCGCGCTGACGAGCCGCAGCTGGCGCTTGCTGACGACGGTCTGGCAGGCGGAGGGCACGGCGTGCGTGAAGAGAATGGAGTCGAAGAGAAGGCGGTGCTCCTCGTCCAGCTCCGCCACCTCCTGCGAGAAGACGCAGGAGTTCTCGTTCACCCACCTGCACAGGCCCAGGATGAAGAAGTGCAGCTTGCGCGTCTCCGGCACCGAGTTCAGAACCAGCGTGAGGGTGTGATGCGTACCCGACGAAACGCCCGTGATCTGGGCCATGTCGATGAAGTTGTAGCGCGTCACGATCTTGATCTCCTGGTATTCCTCCGTGGTCGTCAGCACCACCTCCTATCCCTCAGATTTGAATCCACGCCTCACGTCGATCGACTGCACGGGAATGAACCGCACGCGGTTGGTGCGCCGCGTCTCCCAGCAGAGCCGCGTGAGCGTGGGCGACACCCACAGCACCTTCTCCTTGAGCGCCTTCGACTCGTCGTAGCGCACGCTCACCGTCACGCCGTTCAGCAGGTGGTTCACGAGCTGCTTGCCGTCGATGAAGTACTCGTTCTCTACCGCTCATGGCGTGGCGTTACTCTCACTGCACGGCGACGGCGCGGCATCGAAGGTGCCTGGCGTGCGCAGCGCGATGCCGTGCGCGGTGAAGATGGAGGCGGCCTTCTCGAGGAGGAGCGCCTGCGCGACGGAGGCCCCGACGAGGTGGGGCACGAGGTGCTGCGACTCGATGGCGAGAAGGGAGGCGAGCGCCTGGCGGGAGCGGACGTTGAGGTCGATGAGGTCCACGGGGGTAAAGGCGTCGTCCAGCAGGACGAAGAGCGTGTGCAGCGCGATGCCGCTGACCTAGGCGTGAGAGGGCGGAGATGATGGGACCTCGTCCTCGTCGTAGACCTTGCCGTGCAGGTAGCTGACGAGGTAGTTGAAGAGGTGATCGGAGGGGTGCAGGCAGTTGACCACCACGAACAGCACCTCGTACAGCTTCAGCTCGCAGAGTGCGTCGGGGCAGTCCACGCTCTGCTTCACGAGGTAGCACACGATCTCGTCCACCACCTCGCGCATCGAGCACAGCTTGAACAGGATGCATTGCAGGCGCACCTCGTCCTTCTTGCTCAGGTGCCCGAACTCCACCGCGTCGCTTTCGCTAATATCATCCTTGTAGTAGCCCAGAATCGCCAGCACCCACCGCTCCATCTCCAGCACGTCCGGCACGCGGCTGCGGTCCACGTATTGCAGGCTGTGCACCGGGATCTTGGCGGAGAAGGAGCCCAGCTCGGCGACGGAGGAGTGGTGGAAGAAGCGCGTCTTCTCGCGGTGGAAGTACAGGTTCGCGTAGTCGAAGAAGTCGTAGTCCTCCAGATCGGGGATATAGCGGTGCCCCCGCGTCGGCGTCGGCACAACGGGGCTGATGGAAGACAGAGGCTTGATGGGAGTTTCATCGGACTTGGTGGGAGTTTCACTGGACTTGGCGGGAAGGAGTTTGGAGGAGGTGACGGTCCGCTGGTGGTTGATGTGGTGAGACTGCTTGGGAAGGCTCACGGAGGAGCGGCTCTCGCGCTTTTCCTTCGGGTTGGCGAGGGGGTTGATGGCCTGGAACTCCCGCCACTCGTCCTGGATGACGAAGAAGGGCTTGCAGGAGTGGTCCGTTCCTAGGGGTGAGAGGCGGGCGCTGGCCGCACGGCGAAGGATGGGAAGGTCGCGCAGGCCTAGGCGTGACAGCGAAGATTGACAAGTACGAAGAGGGATGAAGCAGCTCACCGATTTTGGCGAGATGCGCAGCGACTCGATCGCGTTCTCGAGGAGCTGAAGGGAGGGAGACGAAGCCGAATGCGATGAATGCTTCTTGCGGTTGATCGCGTAGTTCAGCGCCTGGTAGTACCACTACATGCATAAGAAGGACGAGAAGGCACTACAATATCCCGGGGATGAAGAGACCGCACATTCTGGTGGACGAACGCCGAGCACAGCTCAAACATGGTCTTCAGCACCTTATTCTCTTTGGGTGAGCAATGGCACCTAAAGGAACTATCCGCCTCGCTCGAATCGTTATCGCTGCGGTAGACGGATTGCGACAGTCGCAGTGTGCTGGATCTACAGTGTCACCGAAGCGCGCTCAAATACCCGTCCGAAACGAAGGATACGGAGCTGACGGCTTTCCGTCGCGACCGCCTTTGTGCAACGACGACATCCTTCTTCTTCAGACGAGTTGACTGGTTCTGCTCGGATTCGTCCTCTCGGAGGGAGAGCAGCGCCTGCCATTCGGGGACAAACTCGGTTGATGGGAGGATGGGCACGACGTAGAGGAAAGGGATGTACCCTTTGGCTCCCTCCAGGGATTCCGCGTAGCACCAGCCGTTAATGCACACAGACCGAACGATAACGCACTGGTTGACCCCGATTTCCAGCTCGTTCTGTTTTAGTGATTTGTAAGCAGCTCGCGCTTTTGCGAATTGCCCAGTCAAGGAGAGCAACCATGTGCATGAGAAAGGATATGTAGTAGATTATATTGCAAACACCCAGGTAGCCCACATTCTCGAGGTACTGGACAGAATCGGGAGACCGCTCGGATATCTCAAGATGCCACTTCGATTCTCCCGTTTCCGGATTGAAATAGTACTTGTGCGCAGAACTGGGATGTGCGCATTGGTACCATCGATACTGGATCGACATGGAAAGCAAGTGTTTTCAAAGAAACAACCCAACGAAACGGCCGCACCAAAACGGGACAGATTGGGGAAAGCGGGACATGGAATCCGTGGGATCCCCCATCCCCATCCATCCAATAGCTAAGTTGGAGAGCGTGAGGGAACAAACACACGACATTGGCGCGTAGTGCTTAATCAGGTCCATTACATCATCGGCGTGCTGGAGAGAGAAGGAATACTTGGTTTGGTTGGGGCGCGTCGCCAGATAGAAGGAGAAGACTCCCGGAGCCGTGCCCCAAGCGACGATTGCGGAGTACGGATAGAGCGTCGTGTAAGCGTTCACTCCAACGTGGTTATCAAAAGAGCCCATGTGGATGCCCTTCGGACTGACGCCAAGGATCATCCGCGGATGATCTTCCGGGAGGAGCTGCTACGCGTAATGGGAATCTTAATATGTGTACGTCACAGTAGAAGTGCGTGACACCGTAATCGTCCCAAGCACGCATGTACTCCAGCAAGGAGAGCATACACTCCTGCGCCGTGAATCCGTGGAGTTTCGAGTAGAGCTGCAGTACCTCCGCTTCGCTCACCAGTCTCTTGGAGGGAACGCGGAGATGAGGTGGGAGAAGGCTTCGGATTTCGTCACTACATGACACAACGCAAGGAAACAGTACCACAAGAGACGGTTGTCTCCGATGTAGTCCTGCATCTTCTTCTGCAGAACCAGGGAAATGCACACGAAGTAGTCTTCGTCGGCACGGAAGTACCTTCCAGCAGGGAGGTCGTGCACCGCCTGATCGTAAAAGAACTCGATGGCGGCTTGGTTGAACAGGCTGAACGGGAGATAGTACGCAACAGCGAGGGCGATGCTCTCATCCGACGCCAGAGACACCATTCGATCCGTAATTCGGGAACCCTCCTTGATCATCGTGTCCCCCCTTTCTGACACCACGAAGAGCTGGAAGCATGCGATTGCATCTCCCAGCTTTAGTTCCTTTCCGCACTGAGCAATGACGTCTCTTGCTCGAGCCAGATAGGAAACAGTCACAGTCACGGTCTTTCCGTTCAATAAGTGAACGGGCACATTCTGTCGTTCATCCGCCTACTCATCACAATCCCTCCTTGTGGGTACAAGAATGGCGCGAATCTCTTCCAGGGACGGTACCTCCACTCTGGAGCCAACTATTTTGCACTCCGTGAAGAGGGAATAACAACGCTGCGGCAGCTCGGTATTCACGGTATTGTTGCTGTTCTGGATAAAGAACTCAACATATGGAGTGAATTCTGCGGACGGAAGGACCGAGGCGGAGAGGATAGAGAGAATCTCCCATGTCCTGTCTATAACGAGCCTACACTTATACTTCGCACTCTGCACATACTGGGTGTGACATTTCGTCATGTGCTTCATCAGTTGGCAGTAGCATTCGTCAACAAGGACAGCGGGAGAAAGGAGAAGGAGGGCGATCATGCGGCGAATGCATTCCGCACTGTCTTCGCGTTTCTTCTTTCCATCCGTGTACTCATGAATCTCTTTGTTGAGAAGCAGGGCACATCGCTCGAGCTCCGAATCCATCTTGAGCAACGGATACTTCAGCGGCTCGTCGGAGTGGGCAAGGAGCGATTCTACGGATTCTTCCCCGTGGAGCCACCCGTGCTTTCGATTGAAGTGCTCCACTGCGTACTCCTCCATGTAGTGTGCCTTGACAAGCTGTACTGTCTCCGCGCTTTCCACCGGCTTGTTCCACTGCTCCTTCGACAAAGTGGGATTCACGTAGTAGTTCTTTTGCTCCTTCTCATCGAACACCTTGAACCACTGATTAGCCATTGCGCGGGGAACTGCGGAGGGGGAGTCAAACAGAAACGGGTTTTCGTGTGTAATCACGCTCATCTTCGGATTCTCCCAGAAGTACTCTCCCTTTTGCTGGTCCCATTTCCTGATCCATCCGTCCGTTACAACGGCTCTGTCCGGCGCATCCGCTTCCACATCCACCCTTCGGGAGTTTGCCAAACTGATTCCCCTCAGCCTATCCGCAATGTCGAGTCTCTCGGCAACAGACGTCATCACAACAATAAAGGATGAGTCCGATTCAAAAGCCCCGTTTCTATTGGTCGGCTGTCAGTGGTCTGTTCTTTTCGGAACGATTCCCATTTGTGAATTGTTGCAATGTAGTCCACTGAATAGACACATTGGGGTAGGTAAACACGATGAGAATGGTTGTTTCCCTGAATGGTTATAAAAACTGTGCAGCGGATGCTATTTCACAGTTTGTGATATAAGTACTTCACATCGGGACGATCATACAAGAACTCCCAATGGTTCATCAATGCCCAATTGAGATTTTTCCAGGATAGTAAGGTTCTAAATATGATGCTAATGCACAGCACGGTATTCTATTCCCTAGTTTCGTCGACCCAACTGGATCCGAGTCTCCTCTCTTCCGTCAACAAGGGAGAGGAGTCTTTTGTTGTTCTGGATGCAGATATGGTGCAATTCGTTCTCGTTCCTGATTTCTAGATCTGCGGCTTGAACTGCCTATTGGTTGCCAGTATGAAGGCGCTGAATCGGAAAGAAACGGGAAAGAAGTTCATTTCTGGGAACATCAACAGGGAGATTGCGTATTCCCTCTCTCCGTAGTGATTTGCTTCCAATGTGATTTGGTTAGAACGAAGAACTTGAAGGAAGCACTGCAGCTATTTTTGGCAAAGGAAACATCATCCTATGTTCTTCTTGCCAGTCTCGAGAGTGATGCTGGAATTGTATTTGAGTTCGTTTCTACATTACCGGTAGAAGTCGTTTCTGCAACAGAATAGCATTCGGGAGGAGGAGTCGATGGATTATCTCGCGCAGGAGAAGCCAGAGCCGGTGAAGAGTATTCTCATCAAGCACTACGGACTGAGCAGCGAGGAGATGAGCATCTATCCCTTCGCGGACCTTGTTCAAATGGGAATCAGCATGAAGAATGTATAATAGCTTCCTTGTTTCTTGAAAATGGAGGAGCCGAATGACAAAGAGATTCAGAAGCAGCAGGACATTACTCTGCTTCAAATGAAGCAAACCGTCACCAAGACAATCGATCGTCTTAAGGTGATGGTGTGTAATTTGTTCTTATAGTAGAAGGAAGAAATGGATATCAGCAGTCGAATCCACTCCCTCGAACAGGAGATTGCCGAGTTGGCAGCCGTACTTACTGGATTGATGATTACCTATAGACAAACGAGTCATAGAAGGGGACTGCATCTGAAATGAGAACTCATCACTCTTGCGGGGAATGAGTGGATGCATGGGTGCTACGAACAGTTCCTGTATCATTGTCGCTTGTTTGTTGTTCCTATGCTGTGAGGAGTGAATGTGTGTTTCATAAGTGCAATGGAAAGGAGAAACACAGAAGCAAATATGACCGAGTGGTCTAAGGTGCTACGTTCAGGTCGTAGTGTGTTCGCACGCGTGGGTTCAAATCCCACTGTTTGCATTTTTCCTTTTCTCCATTCATAGTCATTTGTTTCATCTTATTTGCTATATATGAAACGAGCATGCATGAAGAGTACAATGGAATGTGCTTTGCTCACAATTCTTATTGATTCGTTCTTTGTGATAATGAGATGCAGGGGGTACTTGTGCTGATCGATAAAATTAACTGGAGAAGCAAAGAAGGAAGCGATTACGCGTTTTGGCTGATCTGCCGTTTGATAGTGGTTCTCAATCAAAGGGCCGAAGTGATGTTTATACTCTTCATTCTATCTTCTCAACGCTATTCTCTTGACTCGTTTTGATCCTTATCTGTAAGAATCGTTGTTCTTTGCAAGAATCGTGTTTGCAAGGTACATCAGAAAGTCCATCGTCATGCTGAATATCGTCATTAACATACTTGTCAGCTTATTCAATTCCCTTCTCATTATCGTTGAAGGCCCTCAGTCTTCCCATGCTTTTGTATCGTCTCCCTACAGAATCCTATTCTATATGTGATCATGCTATTATCGCCGTTGACTCGACAGACAGAAGTGAAGGGAACTCTTTCCACCTTGTGTTTCTTGATGAATCTCGTGTGGATTACCATCTTCCTTGTTGGTGAGTTGTATGCCTCAGTTTGCGGGTGTTTTGATGCTGCCTTGGCGATGGTATCATTCTTGTTTGACTTCTTTGATATGTGTCCTTTGCAAAGCATGAAGGTACAGGAACAATTCCATTGGTTTATGCATTCAGTGAATCGTCATTCAGGATAGTCACGGTTGAATTCGACAGTACTGATTATTGGAGTGGAGTTGCCTATCTTGTATGTGCAGTATGAAAGCAAAGACTGCAGAACGAAAGAACTGGAATCAGAAGTGCCATTAAAGTAGGCAAGGTGAGAGAAGTAAACAGAAGCAAATATGACCGAGTGGTCTAAGGTGCTACGTTCAGGTCGTAGTGTGTTCGCACGCGTGGGTTCAAATCCCACTGTTTGCATTTTTCCTTTTTCGTTTTGATGAGAAGAATGGAGTAAGAGTGTATGATTGTGTGTTAATGGAGTTGATATGTGTTGTTTCCTGATGTTTCTGTTACTGTGGAGTGTATCTGTGTATCAGTTTGGTTTTTATCTCCAGTACAGACGTCAACACACAGGACATCTTGCGCACCCTATGCAATGATGAGGTTGAACTCCTTCTGAAGAATTATCGCATCGAAGCAGGGCTTGGGCTTCCCTGCAAAGTACCACTCCTAGCAACTCTCGTTTTCAAGGAGGATAGGAGTTTCATCCATCGTTTCATTGTTCATGTATTTCTCCTTCTCTGTCTCCTTTAGAACAGTCAGCATCTCCCTGGCGGCACGTACTCTGCTTTTGCGCATCGCTGGAGTAAGCTTATGGGACACTTTGGACATTTGCCCGTGGATTGTGTCACACTGCTTCAAATGCTTGCAGACCGTCTTCTTTGAATAGCCAGTTGCTTTGGCTACCGATCCCGCACTCTTTCGTGGAGCAGCCTTGAACGCCTTCACAACGGCACCACGAATAGCACGACGCGGTCGGGTCGAAAAAGACCTATCCTTGAGATGAAACTCTTCTTTCTCCCACTGTTTTCCCCACTACTTTAGCGTTTTCAGCCTCGGAGTGGGTACTGATGGGGAGAGCTTATAGTGCTCTATCATCTCCTCGAAAGTGAAGCATGCCGCTATCCACTCTGTGAAGAAAGAGCTGCCAAAGTGATGCGTTATTTGGCCATCCTATTTCGCCTTTTCAAGTTGCGCTGCGGGTCTCATCCTTTGTTATTATCATTAATGTGCGATGCTACGTATGTTTATTATGCACAAGAGAAACGGAAAGCCAATAGGGTGTATCAGAAACACTCCACAGAAACAGAAACATCAGGAAACAACACATATCAACTCCATTAACACACAATCATACACTCTTACTCCATTCTTCTCATCAAAACGAAAAGAGAAAAATGCAAACAGTGGGATTTGAACCCACGCGTGCGAACACACTACGACCTGAACGTAGCACCTTAGACCACTCGGTCATATTTGCTTCTGTTTACTTCTCTCACCTTGCCTACTTTAATGGCACTTCTGATTCCAGTTCTTTCGTTCTGCAGTCTTTGCTTTCATACTGCACATACAAGATAGGCAACTCCACTCCAATAATCAGTACTGTCGAATTCAACCGTGACTATCCTGAATGACGATTCACTGAATGCATAAACCAATGGAATTGTTCCTGTACCTTCATGCTTTGCAAAGGACACATATCAAAGAAGTCAAACAAGAATGATACCATCGCCAAGGCAGCATCAAAACACCCGCAAACTGAGGCATACAACTCACCAACAAGGAAGATGGTAATCCACACGAGATTCATCAAGAAACACAAGGTGAAAAGAGTTCCCTTCACTACTGTCTGTCGAGTCAACGGCGATAATAGCATGATCACATATAGAATAGGATTCTGTAGGGAGACCATATGGAAGCATGGGAAGACTGAGGGTTTTCAATGATACTGCAAACAGGGAATTGAATAGGCTGACAAGTATGTTACTGACGACTTCAGCATGACGATGGACTTTCTGATGTACCTTGCAAACACGATTCTTGCAAAGAACAACGATTCTTACAGACAAGGATCAAAACGAGTCAAGAGAATAGCGTTGAGAAGATAGAATGAAGAGTATAAACATCACTTCGGCCCTTTGATTGAGAACCACTATCAAACGGCAGATCAGCCAAAACGCGTAATCGCTTCCTTCTTTGCTTCTCCAGTTAATTCTATCGATCAGCACAAGTACCCCCTGCATCTCATTATCACAAAGAACGAATCAATAAGAAATGTAAGCAAAGCACATTCCATTGCACTCTTCATGCATGCTCGTTTCACACATAGCAAATAAGATGAAACAAATGACTATGAATGGAGAAAAGGAAAAATGCAAACAGTGGGATTTGAACCCACGCGTGCGAACACACTACGACCTGAACGTAGCACCTTAGACCACTCGGTCATATTTGCTTGTGATAAAAAATGAAAGTGTGACTATATATACGTCTTTACTGTGAATGACAAAGGCAAAGCCACTCCAAAAGTGAGAAGAGTCCTATTCAATCGACTCTCCTTTGAATGAAGCCACATTGAACAGACAGTGGTTATTACCATTCTGAAATACTACCTACATATGTGTCACTACGTGCTAATAAGCACTGGTCCTTGTATTAAGCAAAACGAATGAGAGTGAATGAGAGAAGCATTCCTTACATAGCCACGTTTTGAGTGTTAACCACAAGCAAATATGACCGAGTGGTCTAAGGTGCTACGTTCAGGTCGTAGTGTGTTCGCACGCGTGGGTTCAAATCCCACTGTTTGCATTTTTACTTCTTTTCTCCTCTTTTTGTTGTTCTCTTTTATTATTTGTTCTTTGCAACACATGCATACTGTTAAAGTGCATTACATCAAAACAACGAAGAGATGAAGCGGCATTCATTGATCCCATTCATCACGGAACACAAAGAATAGCATTGCAACATACTGCCTAACATGAGTACTTCTCGTTGGCACAATCACTTCAACAGATGCCTTCAGATGATCAGTGAGAAGCACCTCCAATGCAACGCCATTTCACTTCAAAAGCACACATGTCACATGAGGAAGAGAGGTTTTGTGATGCCACCCATTTAGGGTGTGGTAACTAGCACTACTGGGGATAGTGATACACATGGTGACACCTTGTGACCTTCGTAGTCATTGCAAGGAGCCGTCCACTTCCATATAAAACCATGTAACAATACACAACACAGTCTTATAAGTTAGATGCAACAAACAATCAACAGGGAATCTGAATTAAAGTACAGCAAGTTTCACGTCCATCCGCGAACCCCAAATTACTTTCTTAACAGAGTAAGGGAGAAGCGGCATGACAAAGAAATGAAGTCTCAGCTAAAGATTGTAAGTTCTCTTGTGTTTGCAGTTAACTCATAGTTGCCACCACTCTCTGCCTTCTGATCTGCTCTCCACCAACGGAGCGGGTGGAGCAGCAACCGGCTCAAGCCGAGGATCCTGTTCAAGGCAACTTCGAGACGATTCAAGTCGCCTTGGACAGTCTTCGGTTTGAGTTTGAGGGGGGAAGGTGGAATAGGGTTCTTCAACGCCAGAAGAACCACGTCGTCTACCGCCTTTTGCAAAAAAAGGCTGGCAGCGGCGAAGGAGATCGAGGCGAGGGAGGTCAAGAAGAAGGAAGACAGGATCAAGTGTGTCCTCCTTCTGGAGAAGCCGCTGAGACAAGCCGGCAGAGAAGTCGACGAGGAAGAGCCCGAGCAGCAGGAGGAGGAGCGGCAGGAGGAGCGGCAGGAGGAGCGGGAGGAGCAACGGGAGGAGGAACAAGAGCAGCATGACGTACATGATGAAGAAGTTTAGACTTAACTAATTGCTTGTTTCCTTTAACAAGGGATACGATATATCCTTCTACTAGCTACAAATAACGATACTGTACTGTGGAACTCCATGGAATTCCAGAATGACTGGTATGGAGTTCCATGGAATTCCAGAATGGCTGGCATGGAATTCCATGGAACTTCAAAGTATCCCAACTACAGGAATACGATAACTAACCATACAATCGCCGAATAACATACATCATCTTAACACATGATATTATGGGTTAACATTAACAGCAAAGGACTAGGTATTTCACGAATTGAGGCCATGGGTAATCACCGCCTCTGCACTGCTTCATATGCACGTATCAAGTGCCACACTCTGTTTCAAGCCGAAAGAAGGCAATAACGCACGCCGTTCGGCAGAATTGATCAAGCGGCACAAGGACATCGTCTTCTTCCATACTATTACTACCAATCACATACACAGGGTCGGAGATACCCATACGAGATAGAATGAAGTGTACGAAATAAAAGAATGAGAAAGATATGGAGAACCAGAACTGGATATGTGTTTCATAAGTGTAGTGATGAGGAACAACTCAGAAGCAAATATGACCGAGTGGTCTAAGGTGCTACGTTCAGGTCGTAGTGTGTTCGCACGCGTGGGTTCAAATCCCACTGTTTGCATTTTTCCTTTTTCATTCTTTATCATGAGTGAGTCGCTTTTGAACAAACAGGAGGTCCTTTATTACGATGCCGTCTTTGCCAGTCTCACAGAGGGAAAGGAGGACGTAATCCGTGGTAAGGAGGCGGTGAGCATACTGAGACAGTCAGAGCTCTCTTCTGATGAAATCAAATCTGTTTGCATATGCAATTCTTCTGAGTCGTAGATATGGGTGTCTGTTGTCGGCAACGGTGTGATGGAAATTGACAAGGAGCACTTCCGACTGGTGATGAGACTCATTGCTCTTGTCCAGGAGGGCTATCCCGCCGAATCGGACTCCCTTCGGAAATATGGTTTTGCTTATCGCTGTACCTTATGTATAGCAAACAAACCAGTGCAATTCGCGGAACTGAAGGGAATCCAGCCCTTTGTTGTGATTAATCGCTCTCTGAACAAGGAAGCCATGCGTGCTTACTCTGAATTGGCTTCTGCAGATGTGCTGCCTGTATTTCTACCGGTTGTGAATACCCTATAGGGAAAGCAGGCCATTTCATATCTTATGTCACTTGGCATGGAAAAGGATGAACTAAAGAGAGTGGATGCAGTTTTTGCGGATGATTCCTAGATTTGGAAGTTCGTTGATTACGACGCTTCTCTGGAGGTGAATTCGGATCAGTGGTGTATCCTATATCTGCTCTGTGCCATGGTGCATAACGGGACCGCCTTCGAGGATAGCCTTCTCTTGAAGGCATTAGCCAATCAGCCATCCTCCTTCTCCAGTTCTCTTTCATCATCTGAAGAAACTCCTTCCTCCAAGCCGACTATGTCGACACAGTCCTCAGTCCCAATCGCCGAATCGCACGACATGGGCGATTCGCTGCTTCAGTTCTCTCCTGTCCCCCCTGCTGCTGTCGCATTGCCTGCTCCGAGTGCGCAGACATCTACCGTCCCGCCTGTCGCCCCGATGCCCCAGCCGTCGCCTCTTCAACAGCGGATGCAGTCTCCATTCCAGCAACCTATTCAGCCGATGCAATCGCCTCTGCAACAACCCATTCAATCTATGTCTTCTCCATTCCAGCAGCCTCTCCAGCCGATGCAGTCTCCATTCCAGCAGCCTCTCCAGCCTATGTCTTCTCCTCTCCAGCAGCCTCTCCAGCCTATGTCTTCTCCATTCCAGCAGCCTCTCCAATCCCCTCTTCAACAACCCATCCAACCTCTTCAATCCCCTCTCCAGCAACCTCTTCAACAACCTCTTCAATCCCCTCCTCAACAGCCCCAACAAACACCCCTTCAGCAACCCCCTCAGCAAACACCCCCTCAGCAAACTCCCACCATCCACGACTGTGCCACCCACTCACCCCCATCACGCCTAGGGCTGAAGAAGATCACCCTCCTCTGGACCCGCGTCGCCACGCACACGCTCGCCTTCGTCCAGGAGGGTGCCACTGCCGTTCCGCTCAAAGCCCTCATCACTCAGCTGCGCCAGCGAGATGTCGACCTCGACGCTCTGAAGGCCGCGGCGCGCGCTCTGCTGGACGAGAACCCCAACCTGGAGTCCGTCGGCGTCCCGCACACCATCCGCCTCCTCGTGCTGCTCAGCGACCCCAACACGCCCACGCAAGCACCGCGTACGCCCGTCATGTCTCCCTCACTCCTAGTGGCGGCGAGCGACCTGCCCACAGTCCCCGGCGACGCCGAGTTCTTCACACAGGCGCAGCAGGCACTCAAACGCATTCGCGAGGAGGTGGACGCGCTTCGCAAGGCCGGGCAGGGGGCGCCCCAACTCTTCGGAAGCACGGAGGACCCGCGGAAGGAGCGCGGGTTCTTCGAGAACATCAAGGAGCTGTTCGAGGCGCAGCTGCGCAAGGGCGACCTGCGCGACATCGAGCAGCTGGCTGGCTTCCTCGACGTCTTCGCGGAGATCAAGCGGAAGATGCAGGCGCGGGCGCCGGTGGAGGAGGTGCGCGCGCTGCAGGTGGGAGCGAGCCGCGAGGCTGAGGCGTAGAAGACCGTGCCCACGCCAAATGCAATCCTGCAGCGGTTCCGCGAGAGACCCGCGGTGCCCGATGTGTTGGCGGGAGTTTCATTGGAGTGGGGCGTTTCATGGTTAGTTGCGATCGCGATTGGAGGCATGTGATCCGAGCTATCGGGAGTTCTGTATGAGCCTGCTGCCCGAGGACCCCGTGGTGTATGTGGAGATGAACGATGTGGCGGCGTACGTGGCGCTGATCGAGAAGCTGGAGTACTACGTGAGCGTGGTGGAGGTGGCGAGTGTGAGGGAGAACGCGAACATCATCCAGTACTGGACGAATCTGATGATGAGCTGCAAGAAGGTGGTGGAGGAGTGTGTGGAGTGGGCGAAGAAGGTGGAGGAGGACATTCGGGTCGATGTCATGAGAGAAGAGAAGGTGAGGCAAATGATGACGGGTCTGTACTGACGCGTGAAATTATGGGTAGATGCCATGCTGGCGGTGCGCGTAGCCCAGCGCATTAACGATTGCATGGTGATTGTGGGCAATGAGATCGAGGGCTGCTTCGACTCCACGGAGAAGATGTATACCGACATGCTGAACGAGTTCAACGAGGCCCAGGACGAGGACAAGCGCATTGTGTACAAGAGACTGGTGTTCGATCTGAAGAAGCGCGAGAGATGCGAGCTCTGTCTTCATGCTTCAGACGAGGACAGACCGCTGGCTTCCCACATCGGGAGGAAGTATCATCCCGAATGCGCGAATCTGTGGATCTCCCGAATCGACAAATCGATTCCCGTGTACGTTTCAAAAGAGGACTCTTTCTATTTCCCTGTTTTCGCCACAAACCAAGCCAAAGAAGAATGACGTGCACTGTAATTCTTGGGATCAGGGGGTGTTTAACCTCCCAAAAAGAAAAATGGATTATCGCAAGTAAATCATGACAGAGAATTCGATCGATCAGTACGAGTGCATACACAAATTAGGAGAGGGGTAGCTTCAGGAATGCGCGTTTTAGTCCTAGAGGCTATGGCGAGGTGTTTCAAGCGTTGGACAAGAAGGGAAACGATTATGTTGCAGTCAAGAAGACGCGGATTATGGATAATGGATCGAGGGTCCAATCCGAGTCGGAGTTATTGAAGAACTGTTCCTCAAAATACATCGTCCGGTACTTTGACGTCCTTCAGAACGACAGGGAGCTTTGGGTACAGATCGAATTGCTCGGTGAGGGCTAGATTGTGATGGAGTACTGCCGTTGCGGTTCACTGAGCTCCTTTTTGGAGCATGGGAACCGCTTGAGCGAGGATGAGTTGCGGGAGATCGCGAGCTGCTGTCTGCTCGGATTGTACTATCTCCACAACTGCAACGTGATGCACAGAGTCAGCGATTGGGAGGAGAGCTGATGGAGTAGGACATCAAGCCGGACAATCTGTTTCTTTCGGAGAGCGGAGTGATCAAGCTTGGCGATTTTGGCCTAGCAGTCCAGCTGGAGCACTCCTGCTCGCGGAGAAACACAATGTGCGGTACATCGTGGTACATGGCGCCCGAGGTGTACGACGGCAACACGGAGCTGAAGAGCGATGTGTGGTCGCTGGGCATCTCGCTGCTGGAGCTGGCCGACGGGAAGAACCCGTTCACGGGGTGCAGCGCCTCGATGGTGATGAAGATCGTGTGTCTGGGCGAGGCGCCGTCGCTCACCTCGTCGGGGTGGTCCTCCGAGCTGGTGGACTTCGTCGGACGGTGCCTGGCGAAGGACGTGAAGGAGCGCGCGTCGGTGAGCGAGCTGCTGGGCGTGCTGGCGGCGAGTGGGAGTGAGGCGTAGCATCCGTTCGTGCGGGACGCCGTGGAACGCATAAAGCAGAAGGGCTACTCCTCCGTGCTCTTCCAGCTGGCGGAGCGGGTGGCAGGCCAGGCGCCGAGTCGCAGCGCGGTGCCCGCGTCGGGGAACCTGGAGCCGGCGACGGTGGTGGAGGAGGTGGGGGAGCGCGCGGCGGTGCGGCGAGTGCTGGAGGTGAAGGAGGAGGAGGAGCTGTTCGAGGGCAACGGCGAGACGGAGGTGGTGACGGTGTGCGACGGCGTGGGTGACGACGCGGACCTGGACGTGTGGCGGCTAGACGAGTGCGCGGCGCTAAGGGAGCTGGTGGTGGGCAACGGGTGCGTGACGTTCGTGCGCGAGCTGCGACTCGTGGGGTTCGAGCGGCTGGAGAAGGTGGAGGTGGGCGACGGGTGCTTCAGCCAGGCGAGTGGGGGTGTGTTCGAGCTGGTCAACTGCCCGCGGCTGAGGAGCGTGCGGATCGGCGACGGCAGCTTCGTGAAGGTGGTGCGCGCGGCGTTCGAGAGTGGGTGTGGGGTGGAGAGGTGATGGACAGACCTGCCGGCGCTGACGAGCATCGTGCTGGGCAAGGATGTGTTCATGGGCGAGGCGGAGGACGCGAGCTGTCTGGTGCTGAAGAGTGCTGGATGGAGCGTGGCGTGAGGAGTAGACTTGTGGGAGCTGCGAGAGCTGCGCGGGAAGATGATGACGCTGCGGAACGTGAAGGAGGTGGAGGCGACGGGGTTGCCGCGGCTGAGCAAGTGCGTCCTGCCCACGGCGTTTAAGTGCGTGAGGAGGGTGGAGATGGAGGACGCGGGCAAGCTGGAGGAGAACGAGCTGCTGCGGAAGGCGCTGGAGGAGAGCATCTCCAACTCCTCGGATGACGACATTTTTTCGGTGGACTCGGAGTTGTTCGAGGAGATATTCGTGAAGGGCGCTGGACTGTCCCCGCTGGACGACGATCTCTTTTCCGATCACTCCTTTTTTGACAATTCTCCACGGCCCGGGAGTTGAAACACTCCCATTTTCTGGTTGCGCCCTCTTGTTTTCTGCATACAGTCTGCTTTTTAGAGAATCGCCAGTGACGAGCGATGTGTGGGGTGCAGCGAACTGATGTTGTGTTTTCACATCTGTATTTGCAATGAAATGAAGAGGACGCATCAATGGCAATCGGTGTGCATTCTACACAAAACAATTCCATAGTGTCAGGAGGTGTAGGAGACGATAACACAGACAACCAATACAGACAACCCACCTCTCCAGAAAACAACCCAATTTTGGCGCCGTTTCCACCATTTCTCTCGTTGTGGAATGGCTTCATAGTTTGTCATTGTAGGCGCTTTCTTTCCGTTGCAACTGATCGAGTAGACACTCCAGAATGCCTGAGAAGTTCTTCCAGTGGATTCGCTCAAGCGACATGACGTACGTGAAGCTGCTGATCAATGAGGCGGCTCTTCACGACTTCGTGGACAAGATCGGCACGTGCAACAGTATTCAGTTCACGGATGTACGCTTTCTGGCCCTGCTGTCATTTAGCTCAACTACGAAGAGACGCTGTCTCAGAGACGTTACGTCAGCTACATCCGTCGTTGCGATGAGATGCAGCGCCGTCTCGAGTACTTTGAGAGCCAGCTGTCCAGATACGGACTGAAGGTGGAGGTAGGCGCTTTCCAGCGTGTTGAACATAGGATAACCTCGACATCGAGGACTTCCTGAAGACCATCGGCTCGGATAAGACGGTGACCGCCGAGTACATCCTCTCCTCCCTGGAGAGCCTGATGGAGAAGCAGGAGGCGAACCTGCGCCAGCTGAACGAGTACAACGTCATCCTCACAAACCAGTACAACCAGAAGGTCGAGCAGAAGTTCGTGCTCGAGCTGGCGAGCCCGTTCTTCAACAACAGCGCCATCACCGACGCTGTGAACGAGATCCCCGCCGCTCCCGTGGATGCCTCCAGCATCCTGGAGAAGGGCAGCGATGCGATCCGCTTCGGCTACATCACGGGCGTGCTGAAGCAGGAGAACCGCGTCAACTTCGAGCGCATGCTGTTCCGCGCGACCCGCGGCAACTGCCTGGTGCGCTTCGCGGACATCGACACGCCGCTGGCGAACGCGGAGACGGGCGCGGACGAGCGCCTGACGGTGTTCCTGGTGTTCTACCGCTCGACGCTGATCCAGAACAAGGTGCGCCGCCTGGTGGAGGCCTTCCAAGGCCACGCCTACTCGCTGGCGGACTTCACGAACGCGGCGTCGGTGCGCGCGGCGTACGCACAGGTGATGATCGAGCTGGAGGACGCGGAGCGCGTGCTGAACCTGAACATCGACAAGTGCGAGACGCTGCTGAAGGACGTGGCGAAGTACGCGCAGGCGTGGGGCTGGACGATCAAGAAGGAGAAGGCGGTGTACGACGTGTTCAACAAGTTCAGACCCGTGGCGAGCGGGAACATGTATGGCGAGGGCTGGGTGCTGAGCGAGGAGCTGGACCGCGTGCGCGAGGTGATCGAGGAGGTGCACCGCGGCAAGGAGAGCAACGGCTACCTGGAGATCATGGCCAAGCCGTGGCCGAAGCCGCCCACCCACTTCCACACCAACGAGTTCACGCTGAACACGCAGGCCGTGGTCGACACCTACGGCGTGCCCTCCTACAAGGAGTGCAACCCCGCCGTGTTCACGCTGGTCACCTTCCCCTTCCAGTTCGGTATCATGTTCGGCGATCTGGGTCACGGTGGACGTTCCGACGTGGCGTGACGCGTAGCTATCTTCGTGACGCTGGTGGCGCTGTACTTCCTGATCAACGCGCAGAAGCTGAAGAAGAACGGCATGAACGAGATCGTGGGCATGATCTTCACGGGCCGCAGCATGCTGATCCTGATGGGCGTGTACGCCATGTACGTGGGCTTCCTCTACAACGACCAGTTCTCGCTGGGCGTCGACTGGTTCGGCACCACGTGGTCCTTCCCCGAGGGTGGCATCACCGGCAAGTGGAGCGGCCGCGTGTACCCGATGGGCCTGGACCCGATCTGGCACGACAAGGCCAACTCGCTGCTGTTCTACAACTCCTTCAAGATGAAGTTCGCCGTCATCTTCGGTATTGCGCAGATGATCCTCGGCGTGACGCTCAAGTGGATGAACAACATCTACATGCGCAACTGGGTGGACTTCTTCTGCGAGGCCATTCCCCAGATGATCTTCATGCTCTCCTTCTTCGGATGGATGATCGTCCTCATCGTCGTCAAGTGGCTCATCGTATCGCCGCGCGCGCCGCCTCACGCGTAGAACTGGGACGCGCGCATGGCCATGCACGACGATCCCCCGCAGCTGATCAACACGCTGATCAACTTCGCGCTGTCGCCCGGCAAGGTGGAGCACAAGCTCTTCGAGTCGCAGGACACCATCCAGTTCTGGCTGCTCATCGCCATGGTCGGCTCCGTGCCCTGGATGCTGCTGCTCAAGCCCATCATTCTCGCCATCCACTTCAAGAAGCACCCGCACGTCGAGGTCGAGACCGAGCTCATGAAGAACCCCACGCTGCCCCACAACGAGGCTGAGCCCACCTCCTTCGGCGAGCTCTTCATCTTCCAGGGCATCGAGACCATCGAGTACTGCCTGGGCTGCATCTCCCACACCGCCTCCTACCTCCGTCTCTGGGCTCTGAGTCTGGCCCACTCCCGTAGGTATGCGCGCGCGGGCTGACGCGTAGAACTGTCCGAGGTGTTCTGGGGCAAGATCCTGCAGTCCGGTCTGGACAGCGGCAATCCCTTCATGATCTACGTCCTCTTCATCTTCTTCGCCCTGGCCACCCTCGGTGTGCTGCTGGTGATGGATGCGCTGGAGTGCTACCTGCACGCTCTTCGTCTCCACTGGGTCGAGTTCCAGAACAAGTTCTACGCCGGTAAGGGATACAAGTTCGCCCCGCTGAACTTCCACGACCTCCTGGTTGGTGAGAACTGGTAATTGGCCTGTTTGTTGCACAAGGGCGTCATTTTTCTCATGGAGTCGCCGCTGTTTGACTACTGGCTCAACCTCATCCTCCGCGTCCTGCTCGTCTTCGCTCTGGGCATGGTGGTTGGGTACAAGTGGTGCGAAAAGCAAATCGAGGAGGAGTACGACGATGACTCCGACAGCTCGGACGAGTCCGATGAAGAGGACGAGTCGGATGAAGAGGAGGACGAAAACCCGGGTAAGCATGGGAAGAGGCCCTTCCCCGTAGACTATAGCATGAAGATGGTCCTCTGCGTGCGCAGAGACTTGCCCATGACGAAGGGAAAGGCGTGCGCTCAGTGCTGCCATGCGGCGGTGGGCGCGGTTGGTCGTGCGCGCAAACACACGAAGGGTGGAAATGGAGTCGGTGCTGTGAGCTGTAGAGACGTACAAGACATGGTGCCGGAGTGGGTGCAAGAAGGTTGCTCTCTCGTGTCCCGACCTCGATACATACACCAATATCTGCCACGCAGCCGAGAAGGCAGGCTTGACGTACTACGCTGTGGTGAGTGTCGTGTTCCCTCCCTTATTCCCAGTGCGATGCTGGTCGAACGCAGCTGGAGCCGAACACGTTCACGGTCGTGGCCATCGGGCCGGACAAGGAGGAGCGCATTGACAAGATCACGGGAAAGGACGGTCTCTTCCCCCTGAAGCTGTACTAACGCAATTGCGACTGTTTGTACAACAAGTACTATAAACTAATGTAGAAAAGGGTGGAATTGCAGTTCCTCCAAACGAATACGGTTATTCGGGTTTTCAACTAGGGTACACTTCAACACATCTACCCATGAGTCTTCCAAACTACACCCACTCAAGGCCTGCGCACTGACAGGTACATCGGCCATCATCTCCTCGATCACGCCAAATCCCTCCTCTCTGAACCGCAAAAATGCATCGTCGCTCTCGTTGGCGATGTCGAACGGCGTGCTGCCCACCAGCAAAGAGAACAGCACCACGCCCAAACTCCACACGTCCGCCTGTTCCGCCTCATATGCACTCCCGAAGCACTACGCCTCACCCCACACCCGCGCACCCACCTCCGGCGCCATGTACGACGAGTCGCCCTTCAGGTTCCCGTCGCTGGGACTGATCAGCTCCGAGCCCGCCTCCACCGCCTGCTCGAAGCCCGTCAGCTTCACCACTAGTGACGGCTTGACAGGATTGCCCGCCGCGGGTCGGATCTGCAGGAGCAGCGTCTCCAACGACAGGTTGCAGTGGCAGTAGCCGGCCTGGCGGAGGCGCGCGTAGCCCCGCACCACCTGGGCGAACACCGGCTGGACGCAGTGCATGGTGCGAATCCAGTCGGCGTATTGCTCCACGGTGCCGTTCACCGTCTCCGTCACGGAGATGATGTGCGTGGGGGTCTCTTCGGGTCATCGAAAACGGGGGGTCCCACCCATGAGGTGGAGGAGTTTCACCACGTGGTCGTTGTCTCGCTGGTTGTTCAGATCGGATTGGATGCGCAGAGCGAGGAGGTAGTCCTTGTCTTCAAACTGCAGCGCCTCGCTGACGGCCGACTACCCATCACGTTTGTTTCGCACCACTGCCTTGAGCAACATGCGGATCGAAACTGGGGGGAAGTTGGGATCCAGCGCATACACGCCGTAGTGCTTGCGGAGGCGGCGGGCGTGCAGCACGATACCCGTTTCGTCGTGTGCGGTGGTCACGTCGGGAAGATAGGCAATGCCATTGCCGAAGAGGATAGAATGGCGAGATAGATTGTAGCTGTGTGTGAATGGATTCAAGCGGGGATACGTGGAACGAATGAAGGCTTTCTTGAAGACGGCTTGATTGATGTGGAGAATGGAGTTGGCCCGTGCCTTCATTCCCTTGGGATGAGTGCTGTGAAGAAAAGCAACCTCTCCGTAGATAGAGTCGAAGGATAATTGAGGGAGGATAGTGGTGCCTTGCCTTTAGAGCATGAGCCAACAGCTACTTTCAGAGGGATCAGCAACGGAAGGGGTGGAAAAGGACATGCGGAGAGCAGACAGGCTGCGTTCTCTCCAAGATCGATGAGGGGTGTTTGTCAAACTGGAATAGCTGGAGCGACTATCACTGCGA
>JANPWL010000111.1:0-73456 GCA_027406405.1 Blastocystis sp. subtype 1 | reverse complement strand
CCGAGCGTATTTGCTCGGGTTGTGATGTGCAAGAATCGGGAGTTTTCTGTCAATCGATAGAGTGGGAGGGTTTGATGGGGATGGGCATCTGAAATGTTATTTACATCATTGCAAGATCGAATGGAGAGTAAATTGGGAATGGGGAATGGATGGCGGGTATCCACTCTCTTTGACTGGAAGCTTTATCTTCCTTTGCCTATTCACTTTATGCGATTTATAGCATGATTATCGGAATCCCAACAATTTGAATCATCGAGGGTCACTCCATTTCAAACTCAATCACATTAGCGCTCGCACGAATCTGCCCCCGAACGCAGATCATCGTAAGGACATGAATATCAGTGAGAGTGACTTGAGTGAATCAGATCACACCAACACCAGTCAAAAAACTACTAATTTCGGCAACGGAGTGGGAGTGAAGGAAATGCGGTGGTGTAAGGAATAGGAATACGCGATTCCGAATATGGACACACTCGGAAGGCCTATGAGCGCTTGAGTGAAGCGCAACAATCGCTGAAGCGCAAGAAGGAGCGCTACGACAAAAAGAAACGACAGTTGAACAGTGCGTGATTGGGGAAGCCGTTTCAGAGTAGACGGATACTGGATGATGGAGAGGGAAAGGAAGGTGGAGGAACGGAAAGGGTGCTTCAGGGAGAGATGGCCTTGTAAGTGAATGGAGTTATGCTCAGCACCATAGTCGTTCGATTCTCTATCTACTGAAGGTGGAGCGAATCGCGGGAAGACGGAGAGGGATGAATCGCCGACTGGAGGAGGAGGAACGCCCGCCTTCACGAGGAGATAAGCAATCTGCACCTGCAGCTGGAACTTCAAAGTCGGAGCCTGAATGGGCGGCTCCTCCGAGCGGGAGGATTATCGTGCTCGTGCAATGGAACTAAACAAGCGAGAGCAGCGCCGCTGCTGCAGAGAGCAAGAAATCGACAGTTTCCACGAAGAAGCGAAATCGGCTGCGTCTCGACGCGAAAAAGAAGCAGCGGGAGGCAGAACGCCTCCTTTTGTCGAAGAAGAAGTACATCGACGAGCTTGACGACGCGAAGAAGGAGATCGCAATCGCGGGGCGGAGATCACGGATTTGGAGAGGGTAAAAATAGGTCCATTCAACTCCCATTTTTAAATTCATAGACGCGATCGAGCAGCGACGCGAGCAGGTGCGTTTGCTGGAGGAGGAGTTGGCGAAGCACAGTGACGCGCTCGAGGCCCGTACGCGGGAGCTGAAAGAGCGGGAGCGCGCCTTCGAGGAGCACCAGGAGGCGGCGGAGCGCGAGCTGGCGGAGCGTGGGCGTGGCGCGGAGCTGTGAGGCGTAGGAGGGGAAGGTGAGCGAGCACCAGGAGGAGGTGGAGAGCGCGCTGGCGAACCTGAAGGAGACGCAGGCGCTGTACGCGAAGATGGAGGGGTTCGTGAAGGAGAAGCGGTAGAGCGTGCTGGGCAAGGAGACGGAGCTGCGGCGCTGGAGCAGCAGCTGGAACTGGAAACAGGGCCAGCAGGACGAGGCGGAGAGGCGATACGCGAAGGAGCACGCGATGGTGTTGGATCTGCAGAACGAGCTGAGCGCGGCGAGTGGGAGGAACGAGGAGTACGAGAAGCGGGTGAACGAGCTGCAGCGTGCTGGCGGAGGCGAAGAACGAGAACTTGAAGCTGAGTCAGGAGTACATGAAATGGAAGGATATTGGAGACAATGCCGACCGGCGTGCGGGGGCTGTTCTCGAAGACCAATGAGGAGCTGCAGCAGAAGATCGAGAGTCAGAGCATCTTCATTCTGCAGCTGTAGGAAGCGAATCGCGGGATCAGGAGAGCAACTACTTCATCGCAAACGACCACAGTCGGGCCACGCTGGCTCTGAACGAAGTCAGCGGACAGGTGTCGAGCTGCTGGCCGCCATCAAATGCGAAATCGCCGCGGAAGTCGCCTCTTCCGCTCCCGCAGCAGAGTTCGCTGTCGGTAGGAGGCGGTATGGTTTGGGTGACGGCTAGACGTCCGATGTGCGGGCAGTCAAGAAGGAGGCAGAGGCGGACCCGGCGAAGAGGGAGCTTTTCCCGAAGGAGCCGACGAAGGAGGAGAAGGAGATGATGGACGTCGCTTTAGACCAGGACTTCTCCATCCACAATCACGACGGAGAGAGCCAGCAGAGCTTAGATGTTTCGGCTGTTTGTGCCAACAAACAGTGCCAACTAGATTATTGGCGGATAACAATGTTATCGATCAGACGAGTCGTGCCGATCCAAGCAGCAATGGAGATGAACAGACCATCCTTCAGAAGTTCGGGAGTCGCCGTTCCAGCAAGCTCCTCGGCGGTAATCGCATTCGCCACACTGAGGTAGTCGATCTTGAAGCGAGGCTCCTCAGCGAGCTTGTCCTATTCATTAGCCCTAATATCAGTGCGAACGCGTCACGGCCTTGCGCAGATTGGCAATCTCGCGCTCGCCATTGTCGAAAGCGGCCTTGGCAGCGCAGAGAGACTTGTACAGCGCGGGGCAGCAGCGCGCTCCTCGGCGGAGAGGTACGCGTTGCGCGAAGAGCGCTGAGTCCGTCCTCCTACCCGTCAGTCCGCCACAACGTGCCCACAGCACGCACGATGGGGCACACGGTGATGTGGACGGGGATGTTCAGATCGCGGACGAACTGCTGCACCATGATCGCCTGAAGGCCGTCCTCTGTCCGAAGTAGGCGTTCGTGGGCTGCACGATGCTGAACAGCAGGGTCACGACGGTGGCCACGCCGCGGAAGAATCCGGGACGGGCGGCGCCCTCGCTGACGCTGTCGCTTCCCTCGATCGTCACGTAGGTCAGGTACTTGGGCACGGCGGGGTACATCACCTCGTCGGTGGGCGCGAACACCGCATCGCAGCCGGCGGGACTACAGCTTATGCCAACACAACGAACAGAACGCCAGGAGCTTGCAGTCGGCCTCCAGCGTGCGAGGATACGCAGCGAAGTCCATGAGGAGCGAACTGTTGGGGTTGACGAACACGCTGGCCATGACGAAGTCGTTGTTCTCGCGCGCCTACGATCACAGCCCTTATCCACCCCTCACCTTCTTGATCAGACTGATATGACCCTGATGCAGGGCTCCCATGGTGGGAACGAAACCGATCGTGGGGAAGCGGTGGTTCTTTTCGTAGAACTCGGCCACGATCTTGTTGCGGAACTCTCTCACAGCGTCAACACTACGGAGACTACGAGATCACGCCACCCGAAAGATTAGACATAGGAATGCTCATCTCACGCTCGATAATAAAAAGTGGAAGGACAGTCGTTTCCCCTTCCCCGCCCCGTTTTCCCCCGAATTTGAGCACTCATGCAACTGCTAGTCACGCGCCCATTTCTCCGCATCTCGGATGCGTACTCACAGAGTATTCAACAAAGAGGGGAGCAGAAAGAAACGTTATGTAACACAATCAACCACCCGATCCACTTCAACAGACGGACCGCTGTTGCTGGGGCCATGCAAAACGGTTGATTCTAAAGCAGAAAGGATGCCCTTGACAAGCATCTCGAGGGAGTGTGGTTCGCCTCCGAGGCAGCGCGCTGCGGCTCTGTGCTCCCATTGCGCTTCCTGTCACAGATCCGCAGCTTTCCGGGACAAGCAGATCCACTCGCGCAGATGAGAGCTAAGCATGACGAGCAGAAAAAGGCACCACGCTTGCGGTCCATCGCCTGCAGCAGCTGCTCCACCTTCTCGTTCAGGAGGTGGATGGTCGAATTCTCGCCGAATCGCAGGATCTTCACCACGTCCTTCTTCAGCTGCATGAGCTCCTCGAACGAGACGATGCTGGCGAGGTGGGCCGAGGAATCGCGGACATCGACGGAAGGAGTGGCCAGACAGAGCAGGTAGCCCAGGAACGCGATGAGCACTTCGACGTCGTCCACGTTCGCGTCGCGACTGCACGCCTTGCACCGACACATGTAATTCGGGATCTCGAAGTGGAACTCCATGTCCTTCTTCCGAATGTCATTCCCCGCCCCGTGGCACTCCTCATGCCACATCACGATGCACTCCCTCTTCTCGCCCATCTCCTTCTCCAAGCAAATCGGGTGCGGGTGTTTTTCCTTCAGCAGAGAGTTCACCTCGGGTTGCGACCGCACGCTGTATTGCACGTAGGGTTCAGCGGCCGCCGCTGCTGCGAGCGGCGCCGTGAGAACGCGTAGCTCTGGCGCGCGCTGTTGCTGACGAACTCGGAGGAGGCGTCGAAGTCGGCGGGGGAGAGATAACTTGGGGTTGGCTTGGAGTTCGATGTAGAAGAGAGAGCGGAGGGAGGAGAGATAGGAGAGAAAGAGCTGGTGGAGGAGGTGGTGCGAGGCGGCGTGCGTGTCGAACGGCAGAAGGACTAGACGTGAGGGCGAAAAAGTGGGGGCACCCCCCACGTTGGCGAGTTGCTTGACGAGGAAGAAGATGTCGTGCTGCACGCCGCGGTCCTGCCCGGAGCTGGTGTTGAACATGGAGAGAACGAAGGAAAAGGCATCCGCGAGAGGTTGGGAGTGGAGATTGATGGAGTCGATGTTCCCTGGAGGTGAGGAGAAGGGAGGAGAGAAGACAGCGTGGGAGACAGAGCATGAAGAGATGGAGCGTGAAGGACATGATGGAGGCGTCGATGAAGGAAGCATGGAGGAGGACGACGAGGTGGGAGGGAGAGAGGAAGGAGGAGAGGTCTGGTGGTGAGCAGAAGAGGCAATGACGACTGGGGTCTTCGATGGTGTGGGCGAGCACGTATAGAGGGATTGGATGATGAGCTGCGCCTTGTCGCACTGCGGCCGCTTCAGCGTCTCCACGATGCGGTCCATCACGTGGTGGTCTCGCATGATGGCCACGACGGAATCTGGAGGTGAGAGGAGGAGGAAGTGGGAACAAGACGACGTGACGTGTGTGAAGAGATTCAGCATGGTGATGAGAAGATTGTCGTCTTGTTCCCGTGCAGCCAGCAGGAGGACTTCGACCCACGTGGCAAGAAGAGATGGCTCCATCACCACTACGTGTCATCGAAAATGGGGGCCCCACCGATGGTGTCGAAGATGGCGAAGAGCGCGGCGTAGTTGTGGAGAGAGGCCATGATGGCTGGCGAGTAGTCCACAGCGGCGAGGTGGAGGAGTGATTGGAGGTGGTGCTCGGAGACAACGGCCCAGCACTTCTCGTCGTCGGAGCGAATGCAGTGCACGGCTGAGATGGAGGGGAGAGAGAAGGAGTACCGGAGAAGAGGAGGGCTTGTGTGAAAGCGACGAGAATGGAGGTGAAGAAGGGCTTTTCCTGCTTGCAGAGCTTCTTGCTGATGGCGCAGAGTCGCTCCCACGTCTTCTTGCCCAGCAGCGACGCGCGCCCAACAGCGGGTCTATCGGTGAGGCGTCGCCCGCGCGCCTGCCCTCATGAAGGATCATCGCGAGAAGGTTCATGAGCTCGACCACCACCGAGAACTTGTTCTTGGCAGCGAAGGCATCGAGCAGGTCCCAGAGCCGCTTCACGACGGTTTTGTCGTGGAGCGAGGATTGAGAAGCGCTCTGTGGGTGAAGGCGATGGAGGCGAATACGATTGTGGATGAGAATGGAGAGCGAGGAGATGGCGGGCATCATGTTGGCGGGCGTGGAGGAGAACAGGACGTAGAGAGAGGCGGACAGCTTGGTGGTGTATTGCGCCAGCACGGGGTTGGTGATGTACTCGTCGGCAGAGGAGGCGGAGAAGGCTGTGGGTAAGGAAGAAGGGTGTGCGGACTCTGGAGGTGGAGGGCGAGAAGGTTGCGCGTGAAGCGCATCTCGCTGGTGATGTTGGAGTGGAGGAAGAGGCGTTCGACCACGCGGATATCGTCGTAGCGAATAGGCTCGTTCACTGCGCGTGAGGCGACGGCAGAAGGCGTACGGCGCGCGTGGCGGACGAGAAGGTACTTGGACCAGGACTCGACGAAAGCGAGATCGGCGCAGGCCTGAGGCAGCAGAGCGGGGGTGAAGAGACAGCGGCGGTGGAGCCACGTGGAGTGCCGGAGTCTGGTGTGAGAGGTGATGGGAGAACCCACCTTGCAGCAGGGACGTGAGGATGAGCACGATGGCCGTGGCCGTGCCCACGCTGTCCGTGGTGCGCGCCAGACCGTCCACCAGCGCCTCCACGCCGATGCCCTTCAGTAGCAGGGCGCGACAGTCCGCTACGCTCAAGGAGGAGGCGAGTGGGCACCCTGGCGACAGCAGCCACAGAGCGCGTCGAGCACGGCGGCGCGCGGGGCGAGGTCCTTCAGGCGGTAGAGGTCGATGAGAAGCTGGCACAGGTCGGTGGTGCAGGGGGTGCGCGAGCAGTCCGCTGGGCGTGAGAGGGAGGTGAGGGAACGACCGGAGCAGCAGAAGTCCTTGACGCAGGCGATGGTGGCGTCGGAGAGGCAGGAGGCGGCCCAGGCGGCGTGGTTGTCGTAGAAGAGAGAGACGAGGAGTTGGTAGTAGAGGCGAAGGAGAGAGGCAATGCGGCGAAGGAGCGGAGAGGGGATGGAGACGCCGTCCTTGATGTCTAGGTGGGAGAGGGTGAAGGGGCGTACAGCGCGATTGGAGGAGGTGGCAGAGGAGGATGATCTCGCGGACGAAGAGAAGGTAGGGAGAGAAGAGGGGCGATTGGAGGAATGTCAGACTGTCCTCGCAGAAGCGGTTGCTGATGGCGTGCAGGATGCAGACGAGGACGTTGAGCAGGCTGGACGGGATGAACTGGTTCTCCTCAGCGAGGATCGAGATGAGCAGCGTGACGATCTGGGTCAAGAAGGAAATGTTCTTCGATTGGAAGAAGTCGAAGTAGCACAGGGCGTTGAACGCCAGAATGGGCGACCTCGTCACGGCGATTCTACCCGTGGAAACAACAAGACAGGAGTACATATAGGTTACGATGCTGATGAGGGAGAGCTGGTCGAACTTCGAACTCTAGTGGTGAGTCCTTGAAGAGACGGGGACATTCAGAACGATGCACATCTCCTTGCCTCTGCATTCATAGAGGGACTCTAGTTTCGCTGGTTCGGGGAGAATAATCCGATTGTTCCGGTGTAGAGTCTTCAGCTTCTAAAACTAAGCGAAGAGCAAAAGGCAGACGGATTGGATGTAGGAAATGTTTTCAACACAGGAATAACTGTTCAACGATGTGGAGAGGACCCGCTTTCCATCCACCAGGATCGATAACGACCAGTAATCGCCATAACAGACATCCATTCCACTGATGTCGTGAACCGCCTCGTAGATATTCGAGAAAAGTGTGTCCCCATTCAAAAAGAACGGTTTGCAGTACAATTCAATCGTCCCGTGCTTTACCTTCACTCCTTTCTACTTTCAACCGAGGAGAATGCGAATTACTTCGATTTTGTGGATCAGTTCCTTGCACGTCATTCTCGGGGCCAGAAGGACACGACAGCGCCTGTTGCCGCGCTCTGTCGCTACCTCCAGCTCGGCCACTATATTCATTCACGTTTCCCTTTCTCTTGAAGAACAATGATAGTGTGCCATGTGTGGATCTGACCTTGCAGTAGTATTGTTTCTTGTGTCTTGTGTTTTCCCCTCTTTCCCAAGTACGTTCCAACGGCTGATTTGGGAAAAGAGAGAAAAGAACATTGCAATGTGAACACAACGCTGTACAACGATTAATGACTGTGATCCCGACTTGCACCACCTTCCCATTCCGCCCGTTTCCCTCAAGCAGGTGCTGCGAATAGTGATCGCTTGGTTTAGAACGATGACGGAACGGTTCTTTCACTCTCATTTTTCTTAGAGATGTCTGTGGAACATATTTGCGCTCGTCCCGGATGTGGCAAGCACGCGGACAAACTGTGCCCTACGTGTATTTCGCTCGGATTACCGAATACCTACTTCTGCTCGCAGGAGTGTCTGAAACTAGCTTGGAAAGATCACAAGAAGTACCACGAAACCGAACTGGATAAAATGTTCCCGGCTCCCCCTCCCATTGAAGAATAGAGATGCCTCCCGAGTTCCATGGATACAAATTCACCGGCCCGCTGAGACCCGGAAAGGTGTCTCCCATGATGAAGGTGCCCAACCATATCCGCAAGCCTGATTACGCGGAAACGGGCCATTCGAAGAGCGAAGAGGAGGAAATGTCCGGAATCGAGTACAAAACGGAGAAGGACATTATGGGAGTCCGCGAGGCCTGCAAGGTGGGAAGAGAGGTTCTGGACATTGCCGGCAGCGTTATCAAGCCTGGAATCACGACGGAGGAGATCGACAAGGTGGTGTTCGATGAATGTATCAAGCGCAACGCCTACCCCTCGCCTCTCAACTACTACTTCTTCCCGAAGAGCGTATGCACGTAATCCTAGTTTCTCCCATTGACTGTAGGTCTGTGAACGAGGTGGTGTGCCACGGCATTCCCGATTCGCGGAAACTGCGGAGCGGAGACATCGTCAACTTGGACATCACGGTGTACTACAAGGGCTATCACGGCGATCTGAACGAGACCTTCTTCGTTGGCAAGGTCAGCGAGGAAGATGTCAAGCTCGTCCAGTGCGCCTACGAGAGTTTGCGCAATGCGATCGCTCACGGTTGTCCTTGCATAGTGTGCGTGACGCATAGTGAAGCCGAATATCAATGTGAGAGACATCGGCAATTGGGTGAGTGACGTGAGCGACCAGTACGGCTTCTTCGTGGACCACAACTACTGTGGCCACGGCATCGGCAAGCTCTTCCACTGCAACCCCACGGTTCCTCACTACCGAAGTTTGTCCAGTGGTTCTTGATCATCAACAGACAACAGCGGAAAGGGAAAGGTGCGACCCGGCATGGTGTTCACGATCGAGCCCATGATCAACGCCGGAACCACCTACGACAAGCTGTGGCCGGACAACTGGACGGTCGTCACGGAGGATGGAAAGCGATCGGCGCAATTCGAGCACACGATCCTCATCACGGAGACGGGATGCGAGATCCTGACCGTGTCGCCCAAGTATTACGACACCTCGAAGCCGGTGACGGAGATGCTTCCCTTCGATCGCGCCATGTTCCAGCGTGATTCGCGTGTTTGTTGCAACAAAGAGGGAATCGCTTCCTTCCAAACCGGTGGGCGTTGGGATCGTTGAGCTCCAGCGGGTCGATCGACTTCTTTTCCCACTCCTGTTTGTCTCGCCGGCTCAGAGGGATGTTGCTCTCTACCATTCATTCCAACCATCACCGCTACTTGGTCTCTGCTTGTACTTTCGGAGTTGTGGCTGCATCATGAGGGCATCCACGACATGGCTGTGCACGGGCTGCGCAGCAGAGCTGTGCAGACTGTGTTGCTTCAGTGCGGCCCGTTGTCAAGCGCGTGCAGTGGGAACACAAACCAGAGGGGAGAAGCAAGTCCTTTCCCCAGCCACCGCACACCTTGCAGCGCTGAAACGTGACTCCTGACGACACGACTGTCCGCACCTGAGAAGCAGGCTGGGATGACGGATTCTGCAAGCAACTACACATCACCATGCATCCTCAATCCGACGGCGGGCAATCCCACGTGGTCACGTTGGTCAGCTACACGTGAAGCGAATTGGGAAGGGGGACCTGGTTCCAATAGTAGTACTTCTTTGTGTTCGGATCCAGAACGGCCATCCAGTGCTTTGCTTCTTCAGGGTCCGGGAACACCTTTTCCTCCCTTTTGGGAATCTTGGCTTCTTTTTCTTCGCCTGTCCGTGCTTCGGCTACAGCCTGCCTTTTTCTCACAATGGAGCTGTTTGCAGTGGATTGTTCCACCGCTTTTGGTTGTTCAGCATTCTTTTCAATGGGCACCTCCTTCTTTGCAGGTACTGTCTCTTTCTCTACGGATGAAAGCCAACAGAAGGAAGAACGGGTGATCACGGCCTCCACTCCCGTCTGTGCCTTTTCTCCCTCGCTGTCGGACGCAGAATCCTCTCCGTATTGGAAGAGATTCATTCCCGCAACCAGGCAATCGATGTGTGGAACAAACACGCCCTAGCAATACAGCAACTTAAAGTCGGCAGCAATAACTGTTCGACTGGGTGATATAGCGGATGTACCGATGCCTACGCCTCACTCCCCGTCACCGCTCCCACGCATTGTAGTTCTTGTCCTCCACGTCCACCGCCAGTCCGCGGATGCGCAGGCCCGACACCTGGTAGTTCGGAATCTCAAAGTTCAGCCTACGCCTCACACGCCTTTAGGAACCCCACGCCACCGGCGAGATCTCCTTGGTGATGAACTGGTTGGCGGGCTTCTCCAGGTTGAACACGACCTTCAGGTAGTACTCCTTCTGGCCCGTCACCTTGCTAATCATCCACAGCACGCGGCGCTCCTTCTCGCGGTACTCCTTCACCTGCCCCTGCACGTCCGGCGCCAGCGTCACCGTGCACGTCGTCGTGTCGTGCGGCGCGTGCATCGAGATGAACACGTTGTTCGCCTCCACGTCGGGCTCGAACTCCGCGCGCACCTGCAGGATCAGCTCGATCTTGGTCTCGGACTTCTCCTCCACCATCGGGCGCAGCGTGAACGGCGGCTTGAACGACGTCGTGATGCGGTAGTTCACGGCGGTGAACTCGCCCTCGGGCGGGTTGAAGCAGAGCAGGCGCTGCGCGTCGAACTTGTCCAGCTTCATGCACCCGTTGAAGTTGATATCGTCCAGTACGATGAAGTCCTCCGCCGTCAGCGTGCGGCCCGTCGTGTCCTTCACGTCCGGCAGCGGGCTGTCCTTCCCGATCACCGTGTTCTCCGCCAGCAGCATGCGCACCGGCGGGCACCCGCTCAGGTACGAGCGCATGCTGATGCTGCCGTCGATCGACTGCGAGATCACCTCGCCGTGCAGGTTCATCATGCAGTTCAGGCGCTCGAACACGTCCACGTACAGCTCGTTCACCTTCTTCTTCTTGTCGCGGTCCGCAATCACAGACTTGTTCACGTCGCCGATCACGCCCTTCTAGGCCTTAGTGAGGGGAGGAAAGAATGCCTTGGGGTCGGCGACGACGACGGGCTTGTTGTGGACGTAGTTGGCCAGCACCTCGCTCGATGTGTCCTGCGGATAGCCAAAGTCCTAGCCGTCAAAGCGCACCGAAAGAGCAACGATGGCCTCATCCAGCAGCTCGTAGATCAGGGCGAAGTTCTTGCGAACAGCTTCCTCCGTGAGCATACCGCAGTAATCCTTGATAATCTTGAGAATGCGGTTCAGGATCTCCACGCCGAGAGCAGGAGACATGTTCATCTACGGCTCAGGGGCAATGTCGGCAATGCACCTTTGTATTTATGACAAAATAGAGACCGTTCTTCTTCTCGAAAATGTAGGTGATGGCTCCGCTCACCTACTCCTCAATCCCACGGCTCGGTGGCTACAAACACGGGAGGACAGTCGCCCTTGGGCCAGGAGCGGACGACACGCAGGAACTTCTCGCAAGAAGTGATGGGAGTATCGAAGCGGACTAGAAGGGAAAGGGGCGGAGGCACCACGTACAATCCTTCAGAATAAGACGATCACCTCTGTCGGAAAGGATGAAGAATTGGGAAATCATTGCAAACCAGGAACGATGTTCGCCTAAGACGAGTCTAAGAATCGAGCCAAGTGCGATGGGGACGTATCTGCGTAAATGACCTTTTGAGAATAGAATTGAACCTCCCAAATTACACCCAGAAACAACAATTAGGCCATTTCGGTATAAATGTGTAGCAGGCGTTGTGATTCAAAAGGGGGTAAGGGAAAGCGAAGTAGGATGGATCTCCTACCCACACAAAGCAAATGGAGGAACAGCGTGTATATGCCACCCCGATTCGCGCAATCCAACAGCAATCGAATGTGTCCACTCTGAAGAATGACAGCAACCAATTGGATTGGCCAAATGAGATAGTGCAATAGAAGGTCATCCTTGTTCCGTTCCTTCTTTTCTATCCATGTTACGATATGCAGTAGCACAAGCGTATCAACGAAGCGATCTACCACCCGAAAAGTACACGGAGTGGAACACGAGAATTCCCGCGGTGAGTGGAGCATCCATTCGTATAGATTCATAAACTACTTCAATAAAGGGTTGTAATGTTCCTTGTAGGATGGATCACGATGGGAGTAACGTCGTAGAACTATCTCTTGCTCCCCATCCTCGCGATGTCGGTGGTCGTGAAGTACGATCCCTATAACCTTAACAACGCGACTATGATTAGACAGGTGTATTACATGTTTGATAACAAAACGGCTCCTGCCTCTGGGTGGGTGGTTACGGTATTGTGTAATCCGCAGTGATCCTGGTGATGGCGAGAGTTTTATCGATATGTCGTTTACTGTTGAGAAGACGGATAGCAGACTTCCCGCCAAGGCCGTTTTGGAGGTAGGGTTTCTGCCCATGCCTCACGTGTAGGTTATGGTTGCTTCTGATGAAGTTTTTGAAAACATTGGCGTAGAGGAGAAGGGTGTTCACTATTTCTGCTGCGATGATCAGGCTTTTGATGTGGGTTCTCGTCAGCGAAGTAAGGCATAGGATAACCAGTGCAACAACCACAACAGACTGTGGGTGCGTTCTCCCAAGACGGACGGCTATCGTTCTGATTCTGTGGAGTTCACGTAACAACCCGAAGAGAGGGTGAGAAGTAGGGGTGAGACGAAGACGGTCAATGTGCGTTACGATGTGCCGAAGGAGGGCAAGTACTGGATCGTGGTCGGCCTCTGCGACCCGGACACCCAGAACGTGAAGGTGTACGGAACGGTGACGGCGATGAACCCCTACGGCCACATTCCGGCTCGCATGTACGGCATCCTGCCGTTCACGAAGTTTATCCTGATGGCCTACACGATCCTGACCATTGTGTGGGTGGTGCGCTGCTGCTCGTACCGCAAGGAGCTGATGAGCGTGCACGTGATGATCACTGTGGTGCTCGTCACCTTCCTGCTGGACGTCATCATGAAGCTCATGATGCTCACCTCCTACAACGCCAACGGCGAGTACCCCATGAAGCTCACCATCCTCTCTCTCTGCATCACCGCCGCCACGCACTCCGTGGCCCGTTGCCTGACCGTCATGGTCGCCAAGGGTCTCGGCGTGTCCAAGGCGTCGCTCGCGGGCTCGTTCTGGAAGATCATAGTCATGGGCGTTGTGTACTTCGGTTTCTCGCTATGGGACTCGATTTCCACGACGTTCGCGACCGCGTCACAAGTCAGCTTGTATCGTATTATTCCGGCTTCTCTTCTGGACTCCCTGATCTACTTCTGGATCCTGCAGTCGCTTCTGGACACCATCCAGGAGCTGGAGGACAAGAAGCAGACGGGCAAGCTCGACGTGTTCATCAGCCTGCGTAACATGATCATCGTGGCCGTCATCATCTCCACGCTCTACAACATCGTCTTCTCCTACCTCATCCTCCAGAAGAAGGTCGAGGACCTCTGGAAGTATCAGTGGTTCTTCAACGACGGTGTCTGGTCCACCTTCTACCTGGTCGTCGTCTGCGTGATTATGGTGGGCTTGGCGCGCGCCGCTCATGCGTAGTATCTCTGGGCTCCCAACGAGCGCTCTCTGGCTTACGCCTACCACGTGCAGGTTTCTACGGACGAGCGTCAGGATACGGAGGAGTACGCCATGCAGGAGGAGGAGACCCTGCAGCCCGCCACGGAGGGCAGCGTGAAGGTCGCCACTGTGGAGGCTGCCGAGGAGAACCTGAAGCCCATGGCCATCAACCCTCAGAGTGCTTAAGGAGCGTGTTTGTTCAACAAGGAAGCCACTCGAAGAGTTCCTTCCGGTAGAGGTGACCGGCACAGGTCTGTTCCAGCTGGAGCTGCACGAACTTCACCACCTGGTCGGACTCCCGCTTCATCACGTCGTAGTCCTTGATCTCCTTGCTACGCGTCACCCGCACTTGTATTCCTCACCACCGCAGCAGCGACGGCGCGATACACACCGCGAAGCCGTGAGCATCGAGTCCGTTCCCGGGGTGTTCGAGGTAGGTGGCGAACATCTCCAGCAGCATCTCGAACACCGCCCCGTTGCACTCGGGCATCGCCTCCCTCACCTTCTTGCACGCGTTGCTTCCACCGACAGTAGCAGTGGTATTGCCAGCAGTGTTAGCAGCATTGGTAGCAGCAGCACTGGCCGCCTCCTGGTCCATGGCGGCGGCGAGCACGGCCTGGTCGTAGAGGGCGAAGGGCACGAGCGGCTCCTCCATGCAGAAGAACAGCCGCTTGAACACGGAGCTCACCAGCTGCGAGTTGTCCATCATCTCGATCGCCTCGTACTCGCCCTACCCCTCACGCCCCTCTTATATATCCACGCCGTCGATCTGCTCCAGGAACGCGTCGCGCTGGCCCACCTTGCCGCCCTCGCGGAACGTGCCCATCTGATCATAGGCCTTCAGACTCGTCAGGCGCCGCACCAGGCCCAGCAGCACGCGCGGCACACGGCCCTCGAACGCCCTTGCCAGCGCGTCCTTCGCCTCCGTCGCCTTCTCGTCCTCCGGCAGCAGCTGCTGTGTCGCCTCCTTCGCCTCCTCGTCCTCCGGCAGCAGCTGCTGTGTCGCCTCCTTCGCCTCCTCGTCCTCCGGCAGCAGCTGCTGTGTCACCTCCGTGCACAGCGCGCTGACGAGCCGCAGCTGGCGCTTGCTGACGACGGTCTGGCAGGCGGAGGGCACGGCGTGCGTGAAGAGAATGGAGTCGAAGAGAAGGCGGTGCTCCTCGTCCAGCTCCGCCACCTCCTGCGAGAAGACGCAGGAGTTCTCGTTCACCCACCTGCACAGGCCCAGGATGAAGAAGTGCAGCTTGCGCGTCTCCGGCACCGAGTTCAGAACCAGCGTGAGGGTGTGATGCGTACCCGACGAAACGCCCGTGATCTGGGCCATGTCGATGAAGTTGTAGCGCGTCACGATCTTGATCTCCTGGTATTCCTCCGTGGTCGTCAGCACCACCTCCTATCCCTCAGATTTGAATCCACGCCTCACGTCGATCGACTGCACGGGAATGAACCGCACGCGGTTGGTGCGCCGCGTCTCCCAGCAGAGCCGCGTGAGCGTGGGCGACACCCACAGCACCTTCTCCTTGAGCGCCTTCGACTCGTCGTAGCGCACGCTCACCGTCACGCCGTTCAGCAGGTGGTTCACGAGCTGCTTGCCGTCGATGAAGAACTCGTTCTCTACCGCTCATGGCGTGGCGTTACTCTCACTGCACGGCGACGGCGCGGCATCGAAGGTGCCTGGCGTGCGCAGCGCGATGCCGTGCGCGGTGAAGATGGAGGCGGCCTTCTCGAGGAGGAGCGCCTGCGCGACGGAGGCCCCGACGAGGTGGGGAACGAGGTGCTGCGACTCGATGGTGAGAAGGGAGGCGAGCGCCTGGCGGGAGCGGACGTTGAGGTCGATGAGGTCCACGGGGGTGAAGGCGTCGTCCAGCAGGACGAAGAGCGTGTGCAGCGCGATGCCGCTGACCTAGGCGTGAGAGGGCGGAGATGATGGGACCTCGTCCTCGTCGTAGACCTTGCCGTGCAGGTAGCTGACGAGGTAGTTGAAGAGGTGATCGGAGGGGTGCAGGCAGTTGACCACCACGAACAGCACCTCGTACAGCTTCAGCTCGCAGAGCGCGTCGGGGCAGTCCACGCTCTGCTTCACGAGGTAGCACACGATCTCGTCCACCACCTCGCGCATCGAGCACAGCTTGAACAGGATGCATTGCAGGCGCACCTCGTCCTTCTTGCTCAGGTGCCCGAACTCCACCGCGTCGCTCTCGCTAATATCATCCTTGTAGTAGCCCAGAATCGCCAGCACCCACCGCTCCATCTCCAGCACGTCCGGCACGCGGCTGCGGTCCACGTATTGCAGGCTGTGCACCGGGATCTTGGCGGAGAAGGAGCCCAGCTCGGCGACGGAGGAGTGGTGGAAGAAGCGCGTCTTCTCGCGGTGGAAGTACAGGTTCGCGTAGTCGAAGAAATCGTAGTCCTCCAGATCGGGGATATAGCGGTGCACCTGCGTCGGCGTCGGTACAACGGGGCTGATGGAAGACAGAGGCTTGATGGGAGTTTCATCGGACTTGGTGGGAGTTTCACTGGACTTGGCGGGAAGGAGTTTGGAGGAGGTGACGGTCCGCTGGTGGTTGATGTGGTGAGACTGCTTGGGAAGGCTCACGGAGGAGCGGCTCTCGCGCTTTTCCTTCGGGTTGGCGAGGGGGTTGATGGCTTGGAACTCTCGCCACTCGTCCTGGATGACGAAGAAGGGCTTGCAGGAGTGGTCCGTTCCTAGGGGTGAGAGGCGGGCGCTGGCCGCACGGCGAAGGATGGGAAGGTCGCGCAGGCCTAGGCGTGACAGCGAAGATTGACAAGTACGAAGAGGGATGAAGCAGCTCACGGACTTTGGCGAGATGCGCAGCGACTCGATCGCGTTCTCGAGGAGCTGAAGGGAGGGAGACGAAGCCGAATGCGATGAATGCTTCTTGCGGTTGATCGCGTAGTTCAGTGCCTGGTAGTACCACTACATGCATAAGAAGGACGAGAAGGCACTACAATATCCCGGGGATGAAGAGACCGCACATTCTGGTGGACGAACGCCGAGCACAGCTCAAACATGGTCTTCAGCACCTTATTCTCTTTGGGTGAGCAATGGCATCTAAAGGAACTATCCGCCTCGCTCGAATCGTTATCGCTGCGGTAGACGGATTGCGACAGTCGCAGTGTGCTGGATCTACAGTGTCACCGAAGCGCGCTCAAATACCCGTCCGAAACGAAGGATACGGAGCTGACGGCTTTCCGTCGCGACCGCCTTTGTGCAACGACGACATCCTTCTTCTTCAGACGAATTGACTGGTTCTGCTCGGATTCGTCCTCTCGGAGGGAGAGCAGCGCCTGCCATTCCGGCACAAACTCGGTTGACGGGAGGATGGGCACGACGTAGAGGAAAGGGATGTACCCTTTGGCTCCCTCCAGGGATTCCGCGTAGCACCAGCCGTTAATGCACACAGACCGAACGATAACGCACTGGTTGACCGCGATTTCCAGCTCGTTCTGTTTTAGTGATTTGTAAGCAGCTCGCGCTTTTGCGAATTGCCCAGTCAAGGAGAGCAACCATGTGCATGAGAAAGGATATGTAGTAGATTATATTGCAAACACCCAGGTAGCCCACATTCTCGAGGTACTGGACAGAATCGGGAGACCGCTCGGATATCTCAAGATGCCACTTCGATTCCCCCGTTTCCGGGTTGAAATAGTACTTGTGCGCAGAACTGGGATGTGCGCATTGGTACCATCGATACTGGATCGACATGGAAAGCAAGTGTTTTCAAAGAAACAACCCAACGAAACGGCCGCACCAAAACGGGACAGATTGGGGAAAGCGGGACATGGAATCCGTGGGATCCCCCATCCCCATCCATCCAATAGCTAAGTTGGAGAGCGTGAGGGAACAAACACACGACATTGGCGCGTAGTGCTTAATCAGGTCCATTACATCATCGGCGTGCTGGAGAGAGAAGGAATACTTGGTTTGGTTGGGGCGCGTCGCCAGATAGAAGGAGAAGACTCCCGGAGCCGTGCCCCAAGCGACGATTGCGGAGTACGGATAGAGTGTCGTGTACGCGTTCACTCCAACGTGGTTATCAAAAGAGCCCATGTGGATGCCCTTCGGACTGACGCCAAGGATCATCCGCGGATGCTCTTCCGGGAGGAGCTGCTACGCGTAATTGGAATTATAATGTGTGTACGTCACAGTAGAAGTGCGTGACACCGTAATCGTCCCATGCACGCATGTACTCTAGCAGGGAGAGCATACACTCCTGCGCCGTGAATCCGTGGAGTTTCGAGTAGAGCTGCAGTACCTCCGCTTCGCTCACCAGTCTCTTGGAGGGAACGCGGAGATGAGGTGGGAGAAGGCTTCGGATTTCGTCACTACATGACACAACGCAAGGAAACAGTACCACAAGAGACGGTTGTCTCCGATGTAGTCCTGCATCTTCTTCTGCAGAACCAGGGAAATGCACACAAAGTAGTCTTCGTCGGCACGGAAGTACCTTCCAGCAGGGAGGTCGTGCACCGCCTGATCGTAAAAGAACTCGATGGCGGCTTGGTTGAACAGGCTGAACGGGAGATAGTACGCAACAGCGAGGGCGATGCGCTCATCTAATGCCAGAGACACCATTCGATCCGTAATTCGGGAACCCTCCTTGATCATCGTGTCCCCCCTTTCTGACATCACGAAGAGCTGGAAGCATGCGATTGCATCTCCCAGCTTTAGTTCCTTTCCGCAATGCGCAATGACGTCTTTTGCGCGAGCCAGATAGGAAACAGTCACAGTCACGGTCTTTCCGTTCAGTTGGTGAACGGGCACATTCTGTCGTTCATCCACCTACTCATCACAATCCCTCCTTGTGGGTACAAGAATAGCGCGAATCTCTTCCAGGGATGGTACCTCCACTCTGGAGCCAACTATTTTGCACTCCGTGAAGAGGGAATAACAACGCTGCGGCAGCTCGGTATTCACGGTATTGTTGCTGTTCTGGATAAAGAACTCAACATATGGAGTGAATTCTGCGGACGGAAGGACCGAGGCGGAGAGGATAGAGAGAATCTCCCATGTCCTGTCTATAACGAGCCTACACTTATACTTCGCACTCTGCACATACTGGGTGTGACACTTCGTCATGTGCTTCATCAGTTGGCAGTAGCATTCGTCAACAAGGACAGCGGGAGAAAGGAGAAGGAGGGCGATCATGCGGCGAATGCGTTCCGCACTGTCTTCGCGTTTCTTCTTTCCATCCGTGTACTCATGAATCTCTTTGTTGAGAAGCAGGGCACATCGCTCGAGCTCCGAATCCATCTTGAGCAACGGATACTTCAGCGGCTCGTCGGAGTGGGCAAGGAGCGATTCTACGGATTCTTCCCCGTGGAGCCACCCGTGCTTTCGATTGAAGTGCTCCACTGCGTACTCCTCCATGTAGTGTGCCTTAACAAGCTGTACTGTCTCTGCACTTTCCACTGGCTTGTTCCACTGCTCCTTCGACAGAGTGGGATTCACGTAGTAGTTCTTTTGCTCCTTCTCATCGAACACCTTGAACCACTGATTAGCCATTGCACTGGGAACTGTGGAAGGGGATTCAAACAGAAACGGGTTCTCGTGCGTAATCACGCTCATCTTCGGATTCTCCCAGAAGTACTCTCCCTTTTGCTGGTCCCATTTCCTGATCCATCCGTCCGTTACAACGGCTCTGTCCGGCGCATCCGCTTCCACATCCACTCTTCTGGAGTTTGCCAAACTGATTCCCCTCAGCCTATCCGCAATGTCGAGTCTCTCCGCAACAGACGTCATCACAACAATAAAGGATGAGTCCGATTCAAAAGTCCCGTTTCTATTGGTCGGCTGTCAGTGGTCTATTCTTTTCGGAACGATTCCCATTTGTGAATTGTTGCAATGTAGTCCACTGAATAGACACATTGGGGTAGGTAAACACGTTGAAAATGGTTGTTTCCCTGAATGGTTATAAAAACTGTGCAGCGGATGCTATTTCACAGTTTGTGATATAAGTACTTCACATCGGGACGATCATACAAGAACTCCCAATGGTTCATCAATGCCCAATTGAGAATTTTCCAGGATAGTAAGGTTCTAAATATGATGCTAATGCACAGCACGATATTTTATTCCCTAGTTTCGTCGACCCAACTGGATCCGAGTCTCCTCTCTTCCGTCAACAAGGGAGAGGAGTCTTTTGTTGTTCTGGATGCGGATATGGTGCAATTCGTTCTCGTTCCTGATTTCTAGATCTGCGGCTTGAACTGCCTTTTGGTTGCCTGTATGAAGGCGCTGAATCGGAAAGAAACGGGAAAGAAGTTTATTTCTGGGAACATCAACAGGGAGATTGCGTATTCCCTCTCTCCGTAGTGATTTGCTTCCAATGTGATTTGGTTAGAACGAAGAACTTGAAGGAAGCACTGCAGCTATTTTTGGCAAAGGAAACATCCTCCTATGTTCTTCTTGCTAGTCTCGAGAGTGATGCTGGAATTGTATTTGAATTCGTTTTCGTATTACCGGTAGAAGTCGTTTCTGCAACAGAATAGCATTCGGGAGGAGGAGTCGATGGATTATCTCGCGCAGGAGAAGCCAGAGCCAGTTAAGAGTATTCTCATCAAGCACTACGGACTGAGCAGCGAGGAGATGAGCATCTATCCCTTCGCGGACCTTGTTCAAATGGGAATCAGCATGAAGAATGTATAATAGCTTCCTTGTTTCTTGAAAATGGAGGAGCCGAATGACAAAGAGATTCAGAAGCAGCAGGACATTACTCTGCTTCAAATGAAGCAAACCATCACCAAGACAATCGATCGTCTTAAGGTGATGACATGGGATTTATTCTTATCGTAGAAGGAAGAAATGGATATCAGCAGTCGAATCCACTCCCTCGAAAAGGAGATTGCCGAGTTGACAGCCGTACTTACTGGATTGATGATTACCTGTAGACAAACGAGTCGTAGAAGGGGACGGGGTCTGAAATGAGAACTCATCACTCTTGCGGGGAATGAGTGGATGCATGGGTGCTACGAACAGTGTCTGTTTCATTGTCGCTTGTTTGTTGTTCCTATGCTGTGAAGAGTGAATGTGTATTTCATAGGCGCAGTGATGAGGAACGGATCAGATGCAAATATGACCGAGTGGTCTAAGGTGCTACGTTCAGGTCGTAGTGTGTTCGCACGCGTGGGTTCAAATCCCACTGTTTGCATTTTTCCTTTTTCCATTCACAGTCATTTGTTTCATCTTATTTGCTATGTGTGAAACGAGCATGCATGAAGAGTGCAATGGAATGTGCTTTGCTCACAATTCTTATTGATTCGTCTATGTTGAAAGCGAAATACAAGGGATACTTGTGCTGATCGGTCAAATTATCCGGAGAAGCAAAGAAGGAAGCGATTACGCGTTTTGGCTGATCTGCCGTTTGATAGTGGTTATCAATCAAAGGGCCGAAGTGATGTTTTTACTCTTCATTCTATCTTCTCAACGCTATTCTCTTGACTCGTTTTGATCTATGTCTGTAAGAATCGTCGAGCTTTGCAAGAATCGTGTTTGCAAGGTACATCAGAAAGTCCATCGTGATGCTGAACATCGTCATTAACATACTTGTCAGCATCTTCAATTCCCTTCTCATTATCGTTGAAGGCCCTCAGTCTTCCCATGCTTCCATATGGTCTCCCTACAGAATCCTATTCTATATGCGACCATGCTATTATCGCCGTTGACTCGACAGACAGTAGTGAAGGGAACTCTTTCCACCTTGTGTTTCTTGATGAATCTCGTGTGGATTACCATCTTCCTTGTTGGTGAGGTGTATGCCTCAGTTTGCGGGTGTTTTGACGCTGCCTTGGCGATGGTATCATTCTTGTTAGACTTCTTTGATATGTGTCCTTTGCAAAGCGTGAAGGTACAGGAACAATTCCATTGGTATATGCATTCAGTGAATCATAATTCAGGATAGTCACGGTTGAATTCGACAGTACTGATTATTGGAGTGGAGTTGCCTATCTTGTATGTGCAGTATGAAAGCAAAGACTGCAGAACGAAAGAACTGGAATCAGAAGTGCCATTAAAGTAGGCAAGGTGAGAGAAGTAAACATAAGCAAATATGACCGAGTGGTCTAAGGTGCTACGTTCAGGTCGTAGTGTGTTCGCACGCGTGGGTTCAAATCCCACTGTTTGCATTTTTCTCTTTTCGTTTTGATGGGATGAATGGAGTAAGAGTGTATGATTGTGTGTTAATGGAGTTGATATGTGTTGTTTCCTGATGTTTCTGTTTCTATGGAGTGTTTCTGTGTATCAGTTTGTTTTTTTATCTCCAGCACAACCGTCAACACACAGGACACCTTGCGCACCCTATTGAATGATGAGGTTGAACTCCTTCTAAAGAATCATCGCATCGAAGCAGGGTTTGAACTTCCCTGCACAATACTACCCCTTGCAACTCTCGTTTTCAAGGAGGATGGGAGTTTCATCCATCGTTTCATTGTTCATGTGTTTCTCCTTCTCTGTCTCCTTTAGAACAGCCAGCATCTCCTTGGCGGCACGTACTCTGCTTTTGCGCATCGCTGGAGTAAGCTTATGGGGCACTTTGGACATTTGCCCGTGGATTGTGTCACACTGCTTCAAATGCTTGCAGACCGTCTTCTTTGAATAGCCAGTTGCTTTGGCTACCGATCCCGCACTCTTTCGTGGAGCAGCCTTGAACGCCTTCACAACGGCACCACGAATAGCACGACGCGGTCGGGTCGAAAAAGACCTATCCTTGAGATGATACTCTTCTTTCTCCCACTGTTTTCCCCACAAATTTAGCGTTTTCAGCCTCGGAGTGGGTACTGATGGGAAAAGCTTATAGTGCTCTATCATCTCCTCGGAAGTGAAGCCTGCCGCTATCCACTCTGCGAAGAGAGAGCTGCTGAAGTGATGCGTTTTTTGGCCATCCTATTTCGCCTTTTCAAGTTGCGCTGCGGGTCTCATCCTTTGTTATTATCATTAATGTGCGATGCTACGTGTGTTTAATATGCACAAAAGAAACGGAAAGCCAATAGGGTGTATCAGAAACACTCCATAGAAACAGAAACATCAGGAAACAACACATATCAACTCCATCAGCACACAATCATACACTCTTACTCCATTCATCCCATCAAAACGAAAAGAGAAAAATGCAAACAGTGGGATTTGAACCCACGCGTGCGAACACACTACGACCTGAACGTAGCACCTTAGACCACTCGGTCATATTTGCTTATGTTTACTTCTCTCACCTTGCCTACTTTAATGGCACTTCTGATTCCAGTTCTTTCGTTCTGCCAGTCTTTGTTTTCATACACTTCAATACAAATTTTTTTTTTTTTCCCCCCCCCTTTTTTTTTTTTTTTTTTTTTTTTTTTGGGAAAAAAACCCGGTTTTTCCCCCCCCCCCGGAAAATTTTGTAAATAAATTGTTTTTTTGCTGCCCTTCAGCTTAAAACAAGGGGCTGTATTGTGCTTACATATATGATGTGGTGGAGAAGCGACAAGTTCCCATTGCTGCCTCTATGAGAAAGCAAGAGAACAGAAAGGGCAAAGAGAAGGAGAAGCAGTCTCATGAGGCTGCTGAGGGCTAATCTCTCGGACTATTATCGAACAATCGGTTGCATTGAGCAGCCCGTGTAATCAAACCTCGTCTCGTAAGTTCACTCCGCGTTTCTCGGTGCACTGTTATGGAATGTACCCCGCCTTGTCCGTGTACATCTTTTTATCCACATTTATGACCTTCTAGTTCGTCATCTTCCACAACTGGTACAGCACTGCCAACGCGAGGATCGTCTTCGTCAACTCTTGCGGCTCCATCTTGTGCATCCCGATGTTGAGCAGGGGGCACTTCTGCTTCCATGCCCCTATCGCGTTCTCGACCAGCAGACGCGTAGACTTGAACACGAAGTTGAAGAGGATCTTCTCCAGGTCGTCGGTTCTCTTGTTGTAGGGACGCAGGGTATGCTCTCGGCAAGCAAATCCCTCGTCAGCGATGATGAAGCCGCCGTGACGCAAAAAACTGTTCTCGCCTTCGATTGCGAAGTGCAGTGCAGAGGACATGTACATGCTGTTTGGGTGTGGGGGGGGGGGTTTGGGGTGGGGGTGTTTTTTTTCCCCCCCCCCAAAAAAAAAAACAAAAACAACAACAAAAGCACCCCCCCCCCCCCCGCCCTCCGGTTGTTTCTTCGGGGGCGCCCCCCACGACCCACCGCAAAAAAAGCGGGGAGAGGGGGGGAGGGAAGAGAGGAAAAAACAAAACCAAACAAAAAAAACAAAAAAAAAAAAAAGAAGAAAAAGGAAAAGAAAGAGGGGGAGGGGGAGAAGAAAAAAAAAACAAAAAAAAAAAAAAAAGGGAAAGGGAAGGTCACCACACCAAAAAAAACCAAAAACACACACCAAACCAAAAGGGAAAGAAGGAAGAAAAAAAAAAAAACAAAAAAAAAAACAAAACAAAACAACCGGGGGGAGCCCCCCCTGGCCCCCAAAAACAAAGGGGGGGGGGGGGATTGGGGTTGGGGTTTTGCTTCCCCCCCCCCACAAAAAAAAAAAAAAAAAAAAAAAAAAAAAAAAAAAAAAAAAAAGGACCCAAACCAAAACAAGTTCCAAGCCCGGGGGGGGGGGCGGGCTCCCCCCCCTTTCCTTCTCCCCCGGTTTTGGTTTTTAAGAAAAAAAAAAAAAAAAAAAAAGGTTTTTTTTTTTTTTTGATTAATATTTTTTTTTAAAAAAAAAAAAAAAAAAAAAAAAAAAAGGAAAAAAAAAAAAAAAAAAAAAAAAAAAAAAAAAAAAAAAAAAAAAACCCCCGGGGTGTGAAAAAAAAAAAAAGAAAAAAAAAAAAAAAACAAATAGAAGAGAAGAGGAAAAATGCAAACAGTGGGATTTGAACCCACGCGTGCGAACACACTACGACCTGAACGTAGCACCTTAGACCACTCGGTCATATTTGCTTGTGATAAAAACTGATAGTGAGGCTATATATACGTCTTTACTGTGAATGACAAAGGCAAAGCCACTCCAAAAGTGAGAAGAGTCCTATTCAATCGACTCTCCTTTGAATAATGCAGCATTGAGCAGACAATGGTTATTACCATTCTGAAATACTACCTACATATGTGTCACTACGTGCTAATAAGCACTGGTCCTTGTATGAAGCAAAACGAACGAGAGTGAATGAGAGAAGCATTCCTTATATAGCCACGTATTCAGTTTTTATCACAAGCAAATATGACCGAGTGGTCTAAGGTGCTACGTTCAGGTCGTAGTGTGTTCGCACGCGTGGGTTCAAATCCCACTGTTTGCATTTTTCCTCTTCTCCTCTATTTGTTTTTCTTTCTTATTACTCGTGGTCTCTTTCACACACATGCCGTTAAAGTGCATTACATCAAAACAACGAAGAGATGAAGCGCCGCTCATTGATCCCAGTCTTCACGGAACACAAAGAATAGCATTGCAACATACTGCCTAACATGAGTACTTCTTGTTGGAATAATCATTTCAACAGGTGCCTTCAGATGATCAGTGAGAAGCACCTCCAATGCAACGCCATTTCACTTCAGAAATGCATACCTCACATGAGGAAGAGAGTTTTTATGATGCCAACCATTCAGGGTGTGATAACTAGCACTACTGGGGATAGTGATACACATGGTGACCTCCATAGTCATTGCTAGGAGCCATCCACTTCCATATGAAACCATGTAACCATACACAACACAGTCTTATAAGTTAGATGCAACAAACAATCAACAGGGAATCTGAATTAAAGAATAGCAAGTTTCACGTCCATCCGCGCACTCCCAACTACTTTCTAAACAGAATAAGGGAGAAGCGGCATGGCGACGAAATGCAGTCTCAGCTAAAGATTGTAAGTCCTCTTGTGTTTGCAGTTAACTCATAGTAGCAACCTCTCTCTCTCTGCCTTCTGATCTGCTCTCCACCAACGGAGCGGGTGGAGCAGCAACCGCCTCAAGCCGAGGATCCTGTCCAAGGCGACTTCAAGACGATTCAAGTCGCCTTGGACAGTCTTCGGTTTGAGTTCGAGGGGGGAAGGCGGAATAGGGTTCTTCAACGCCAGAAGAACCACGTCGTCTACCGCCTTTTGCAAAAAAGGCTGGCAGCGGCGAAGGAGATCGAGGCGAGGGAGGTCAAGAAGAAGGAGGACATGATCAAGTGTGTCCTCCTGGAGAAGCTGCTGAGACAAGCCGGCAGAGAAGTCGACGAGGAAGATCCCGAGCAGCAGCAGGCGTCCTGATGAAGTAGTTTAGACTTAACTAATTTGCATGTTTCTTTTAACAAGGGATACGATACATCCTTCTACTAGCTACAAATAAGGATACTGTACTGTGGAATTCCATGGATTTCCAGAATGACTGGTATGGAGTTCCATGGAATTCCAGAATGGCTGGCATGGAATTCCATGGAACTTCGCAGTATTCCAACTACAGGAATACGATAACTAACCATACAATCGCCGAATAACATACATCTTCTTAACACATGATATTATTGGTCAACATTAACAGCAAAGGACCAAGCTTTTCACGAATTGAGGCCATGGGTAATCACCGCCTCTGCACTGCTTCATATGCACGTATCAAGTGCCACACTCTGTTTCAAGCCGAAAGAAGGCAATAACGCACGCCGTTCGGCAGAATTGATCAAGCGGCACAAGGACATCGTCTTCTTCCTTACTATTACTACCAATCACATACACAGGGTCGGAGATACCCATACGAGATAGAATGAAGTGTACGAAAGAAAAGAATGAGAAAGATATGGAGAACCAGAACTGGATATGTGTTTCATAAGTGTAGTGATGAGGAACAACTCAGAAGCAAATATGACCGAGTGGTCTAAGGTGCTACGTTCAGGTCGTAGTGTGTTCGCACGCGTGGGTTCAAATCCCACTGTTTGCATTTTTCCTTCTTCATTCTTTATCATGAGTGAGTCGCTTTTGAACAAACAGGAGGTCCTTTATTACGATGCCGTCTTTGCCAGTCTCACAGAGGGAAAGGAGGACGTAATCCGTGGTAAGGAGGCGGTTAGCATGTTGAGACAGTCAGAGCTCTCTTCTGATGAAATCAAATCTGTTTGCATATGCAATTCTTCTGAGTTGTAGATATGGGTGTCTGTTGTCGGCAACGGTGTGATGGAAATTGACAAGGAGCACTTCCGACTGGTGATGAGACTCATTGCTCTTGTCCAGGAGGGCTATCCCGCCGAATCGGACTCCCTTCGGAAATATGGTATTGCTTATCACTGTACCTTATGTATAGCAAACAAACCAGTGCAATTCGCGGAACTGAAGGGAATCCAGCCCTTTGTTGTGATTAATCGTTCCCTGAACAAGGAAGCCATGCGTGCTTACTCTGAATTGGCTTCTGCAGATGTACTGCCTGTATTTCTACCGGTTGTGAATACCCTATAGGGAAAGCAGGCTATTTCATATCTTTTGTCGCTTGGCATGGAAAAGGATGAACTAAAGAGAGTGTGTGCGGTTTTTGCGGATGATTCCTAGATTTGGAAGTTCGTTGATTACGACGCTTCTCTTGAGGTGAATTCGGATCAGTGGTGTATCCTATATCTGCTCTGTGCCGTGGTGCATAATGGGACCGCCTTCGAGGATAGCCTTCTCTTGAAGGCATTAGCCAATCAGCCGTCCTCCTTCTCCAGTTCTCCTTCTCCATCTGAAGAAACTCCTTCCTCCAAGCCGACTATGTTGACACAGTCCTCAGTCCCAATCGCCGAATCGCACGACATGGGCGATTCGCTGCTTCAGTTCTCTCCTGTCCCCCCTGCTGCTGTTGCACCGCCTGCTCCGAGTGCGCAGACATCTACCGTCCCGCCTGTCGCCCCGATGCCCCAGCCGTCGCCTCTTCAACAGCCGATGCAGTCTCCATTCCAGCAACCTATTCAATCTATGGCTTCTCCATTCCAGCAACCTATTCAGCCGATGCAATCGCCTCTGCAACAGCCCATTCAATCTATGGCTTCTCCATTCCAGCAACCTATTCAACCGATGCAATCGCCTCTGCAACAGCCCATTCAATCTATGGCTTCTCCATTCCAGCAACCTATTCAGCCGATGCAATCGCCTCTGCAACAACCCGCCCAGCCTCTTCAACCCATGGCTTCTCTTCAACAACCTCTTCAGCCGATGCAATCCCCTATTCAACGACCTCTGCCCCTTATGTCTTCTCCTCTTCAACAACCCGTCCAGCCTATGTCTTCTCCTCTCCAGCAGCCTCTCCAGCCGATGCAGTCTCCATTCCAGCAACCCATTCAACCTATTCAATCCCCTCCTCAACAGCCCCAACAAACACCCCAACAACCCCAACAAACACCCCTTCAGCAACCCCCTCAGCAAACACCCCCTCAGCAAACTCCCACCATCCAGGACTGTGCCACCCACTCACCCCCATCACGCCTAGGGCTGAAGAAGATCACCCTCCTCTGGACCCGCGTCGCCACGCACACGCTCGCCTTCGTCCAGGAGGGCGCCACCACCGTTCCGCTCAAAGCCCTCATCACCCAGCTGCGCCAGCGAGATGTCGACCTCGACGCGCTGAAGGCCGCAGCGCGCGCTCTGCTGGACGAGAACCCCAACCTGGAGTCCGTCAGTGTCCCGCAGACCATCCGCCTCCTCGTGCTGCTCAACGACCCCAGCACGCCCACGCAAGCACCGCGTACGCCCGTCATGCCTCCCTCACTCCTAGTGGCGGCGAGCGACCTGCCCACAGTCCCCGGCGACGCCGAGTTCTTCACACAGGCGCAGCAGGCACTCAAACGCATTCGCGAGGAGGTGGACGCGCTTCGCAAGGCCGGGCAGGGGGCGCCCCAACTCTTCGGAAGCACGGAGGACCCGCGGAAGGAGCGCGGGTTCTTCGAGAACATCAAGGAGCTGTTCGAGGCGCAGCTGCGCAAGGGCGACCTGCGCGACATCGAGCAGCTGGCTGGCTTCCTCGACGTCTTCGCGGAGATCAAGCGGAAGATGCAGGCGCGGGCGCCGGTGGAGGAGGTGCGCGCGCTGCAGGTGGGGGCGAGTCGCGGGGCTGAGGCGTAGAAGACCGTGCCCACGCCGAATGCCATCCTGCAGCGGTTCCGCGAGAGACCCGCGGTGCCCGATGTGTTGGCGGGAGTTTCATTGGAGTGGGGCGTTTCATGAATAGTTGCGATCGCGATTGGAGGCATGTGATCCGAGCTATCGGGAGTTCTGTATGAGCCTGCTGCCCGAGGACCCCGTGGTATATGTGGAGATGAACGACGTGGTGGCGTACGTGGCGCTGATCGAGAAGCTGGAGTACTACGTGAGCGTGGTGGAGGTGGCGAGTGTGAGGGAGAACGCGAACATCATCCAGTACTGGACGAATCTGATGATGAGCTGCAAGAAGGTGGTGGAGGAGTGTGTGGAGTGGGCGAAGAAGGTGGAGGAGGACATTCGGGTCGATGTCATGAGAGAAGAGAAGGTGAGGCAAATGATGACGGGTCTGCACTGACGCGTGAAATTATGGGTAGATGCCATGCTGGCGGTGCGCGTGGCCCAGCGCATTAACGATTGCATGGTGATTGTGGGCAATGAGATCGAGGGCTGCTTCGACTCCACGGAGAAGATGTACACCGACATGCTGAACGAGTTCAACGAGGCCCAGGACGAAGACAAGCGCATTGTGTACAAGAGACTGGTGTTCGATCTGAAGAAGCGCGAGAGATGCGAGCTCTGTCTTCATGCTTCAGACGAGGACAGACCGCTGGCTTCTCACATCGGGAGGAAGTATCATCCCGAGTGCGCGAATCTGTGGATCTCCCGAATCGACAAATCGATTCCCGTGTACGTTTCAAAAGAGGACTCTTTCTATTTCCCTGTTTTCGCCACAAACCAAGGCAAGGAAGAATCGCGTGCACTGTAATTCTTGGGATCAGGGGGTGTTTAACCTCCCAAAAAGAAAAATGGATTATCGCAAGTAAATCATGACAGAGAATTCGATCGATCAGTACGAGTGCATACACAAATTAGGAGAGGGGTAGCTTCAGGAATGCGCGTTTTAGTCTTAGGGGTTATGGCGAGGTGTTTCAAGCGTTGGACAAGAAGGGAAACGATTATGTTGCAGTCAAGAAGACGCGGATTATGGATAATGGATCGAGGGTCCAATCCGAGTCGGAGTTATTGAAGAACTGCTCCTCGAAATACATCGTCCGGTACTTTGACGTCCTTCAGAACGACAGGGAGCTTTGGGTACAGATCGAATTGCTCGGTGAGGGCTAGATTGTGATGGAGTACTGCCGTTGCGGTTCACTGAGCTCCTTTTTGGAGCATGGGAACCGCTTGAGCGAGGATGAGTTGCGGGAGATCGCGAGCTGCTGTCTGCTCGGATTGTACTATCTCCACAACTGCAACGTGATGCACAGAGTCAGCGATTGGGAGGAAAGCTGATGGAGTAGGACATCAAGCCGGACAATCTGTTTCTTTCGGAGAGCGGAGTGATCAAGCTTGGCGATTTTGGCCTAGCAGTCCAGCTGGAGCACTCCTGCTCGCGGAGAAACACAATGTGCGGTACATCGTGGTACATGGCGCCCGAGGTGTACGACGGCAACACGGAGCTGAAGAGCGACGTGTGGTCGCTGGGCATCTCGCTGCTGGAGCTGGCCGACGGGAAGAACCCGTTCACGGGGTGCAGCGCCTCGATGGTGATGAAGATCGTGTGTCTGGGCGAGGCGCCGTCGCTCACCTCGTCGGGGTGGTCCTCCGAGCTGGTGGACTTCGTCGGACGGTGCCTGGCGAAGGATGTGAGGGAGCGCGCGTCGGTGAGCGAGCTACTGGGCGTGCTGGCGGCGAGTGGGAGTGAGGCGTAGCATCCGTTCGTGCGGGACGCCGTGGAGCGCATCAAACAGAAGGGCTACTCCTCCGTGCTCTTCCAGCTGGCGGAGCGGGTGGCAGGCCAGGCGCCGAGTCGCAGCGCGGTGCCCGCGTCGGGGAACCTGGAGCCAGCAACGGTGGTGGAGGAGGTGGGGGAGCGCGCGGCGGTGCGGCGAGTGCTGGAGGTGAAGGAGGAGGAGGAGCTGTTCGAGGGCGACGGTGAGACGGAGGTGGTGACGGTGCGCGAGGGCGTGGGCGACAACGCCGACCTGGACGTGTGGCGGCTGGACGAGTGCGCGGTGCTGAGAGAGCTGGTGGTGGGCAACGGGTGCGTGACGTTCGTGCGCGAGCTGCGACTCGTGGGGTTCGAGCGGCTGGAGAAGGTGGAGGTGGGCGACGGGTGCTTCAGTCAGGCGAGCGGCGGCGTGTTCGAGCTGGTCAACTGCCCGCGACTGAGGAGCGTGCGGATCGGCGACGGCAGCTTCGTGAAGGCGGTGCGCGCGGCGTTCGAGAGTGGGTGTGAGGTGGAGGGGTGATGGACAGACCTGCCGGCGCTGACGAGCATCGTGCTGGGCAAAGATGTGTTCATGGGCGAGGCGGAGGACGCGAGCTGTCTGGTGCTGAAGAGTGCTGGATGGAGGGTGGCGTGAGGAATAGACTTGTGGGAGCTGCGAGAGCTGCGCGGGAAGATGATGACGCTGCGGAACGTGAAGGAGGTGGAGGCGACGGGATTGCCGCGGCTGAGCAAGTGCGTCCTGCCCACGGCGTTTAAGTGCGTGAGGAGGGTGGAGATGGAGGACGCGGGCAAGCTGGAGGAGAACGAGCTGCTGCGGAAGGCGCTGGAGGAGAGCATCTCCAACTCCTCGGATGACGACATTTTTTCGGTGGACTCGGAGTTGTTCGAGGAGATATTCGTGAAGGGCGCTGGACTGTCCCCGCTGGACGACGATCTCTTTTCCGATCACTCCTTTTTTGACAGTTCTCCACGGCCCGGGAGTTGAAACACTCCCATTTTCTGGTTGCGCCCTCCTGTTTTCTGCATACAGTCTGCTTTTTAGAGAATCGCCAGTGACGAGCGATGTGTGGGGTGCAGCGAACTGATGTTGTGCTTACACATCTTTATTTGCAATGAAATGAAGAGGACGCATCAATGGCAATCGGTGTGCATTCTACACAAAACGATTCCATAGTGTCAGGAGGTGTAGGAGACGATAACACAGACAACCCACCTCTCCAAAAAACAACCCGATTTTGGCGCCGTTTCCACCATTTCTCTCGTTGTGGAATGGCTTCATAGTTTGTCATTGTAGGGGCTTTCTTTCCGTTGCAACTGATCGAGTAGACACTCCAGAATGCCTGAGAAGTTCTTCCAGTGGATTCGCTCAAGCGACATGACTTACGTGAAGCTGCTGATCAATGAGGCGGCTCTTCACGACTTCGTGGACAAGATCGGCACGTGCAACAGTATTCAGTTCACGGATGTACGCTTTCTGGCCCTGCTGTCATTTAGCTCAACTACGAAGAGACACTGTCTCAGAGACGCTACGTCAGCTACATCCGTCGTTGCGATGAGATGCAGCGCCGTCTCGAGTACTTTGAGAGCCAGCTGTCCAGATACGGACTGAAGGTGGAGGTAGGCGCTTTCCAGCGTGTTGAACGTAGGATAACCTCGACATCGAGGACTTCCTGAAGACCATCGGCTCGGATAAGACGGTGACTGCCGAGTACATCCTCTCCTCCCTGGAGAGCCTGATGGAGAAGCAGGAGGCGAACCTGCGCCAGCTGAACGAGTACAACGTCATCCTCACAAACCAGTACAACCAGAAGGTCGAGCAGAAGTTCGTGCTCGAGCTGGCGAGCCCGTTCTTCAACAACAGCGCCATCACCAACGCTGTGAACGAGATCCCCGCCGCTCCCGTGGATGCCTCCAGCATCCTGGAGAAGGGCAGCGATGCGATCCGCTTCGGCTACATCACGGGTGTGCTGAAGCAGGAGAACCGCGTCAACTTCGAGCGCATGCTGTTCCGCGCGACCCGCGGCAACTGCCTGGTGCGCTTCGCGGACATCGACACGCCGCTGGCGAACGCGGAGACGGGCGCGGACGAGCGCCTGACGGTGTTCCTGGTGTTCTACCGCTCGACGCTGATCCAGAACAAGGTGCGCCGCCTGGTGGAGGCCTTCCAAGGCCACGCCTACTCACTGGCGGACTTCACGAACGCGGCGTCGGTGCGCGCGGCGTACGCACAGGTGATGATCGAGCTGGAGGACGCGGAGCGCGTGCTGAACCTGAACATCGACAAGTGCGAGACGCTGCTGAAGGACGTGGCGAAGTACGCGCAGGCGTGGGGCTGGACGATCAAGAAGGAGAAGGCGGTGTACGACGTGTTCAACAAGTTCAGACCCGTGGCGAGCGGGAACATGTATGGCGAGGGCTGGGTGCTGAGCGAGGAGCTGGACCGCGTGCGCGAGGTGATTGAGGAGGTGCACCGCGGCAAGGAGAGCAATGGCTACCTGGAGATCATGGCCAAGCCGTGGCCGAAGCCGCCCACCCACTTCCACACCAACGAGTTCACGCTGAACACGCAGGCCGTGGTCGACACCTACGGCGTGCCCTCCTACAAGGAGTGCAACCCCGCCGTGTTCACGCTGGTCACCTTCCCCTTCCAGTTCGGTATCATGTTCGGCGATCTGGGTCACGGTGGACGTTCCGACGTGGCGTGACTCGTAGCTATCTTCGTGACGCTGGTGGCGCTGTACTTCCTGATCAACGCGCAGAAGCTGAAGAAGAACGGCATGAACGAGATCGTGGGCATGATCTTCACGGGCCGCAGCATGCTGATCCTGATGGGCGTGTACGCCATGTACGTGGGCTTCCTCTACAACGACCAGTTCTCGCTGGGCGTCGACTGGTTCGGCACCACGTGGTCCTTCCCCGAGGGTGGCATCACCGGCAAGTGGAGCGGCCGCGTGTACCCGATGGGCCTGGACCCGATCTGGCACGACAAGGCCAACTCGCTGCTGTTCTACAACTCCTTCAAGATGAAGTTCGCCGTCATCTTCGGTATTGCGCAGATGATCCTCGGCGTGACGCTCAAGTGGATGAACAACATCTACATGCGCAACTGGGTGGACTTCTTCTGCGAGGCCATTCCCCAGATGATCTTCATGCTCTCCTTCTTCGGATGGATGATCGTCCTCATCGTCGTCAAGTGGCTCATCGTACCGCCGCGCGCGCCGCCTCACGCGTAGAACTGGGACGCGCGCATGGCCATGCACGACGACCCCCCGCAGCTGATCAACACGCTGATCAACTTCGCGCTGTCGCCCGGCAAGGTGGAGCACAAGCTCTTCGAGTCGCAGGACACCATCCAGTTCTGGCTGCTCATCGCCATGGTCGGCTCCGTGCCCTGGATGCTGCTGCTCAAGCCCATCATTCTCGCCATCCACTTCAAGAAGCACCCGCACGTCGAGGTCGAGACCGAGCTCATGAAGAACCCCACGCTGCCCCACAACGAGGCTGAGCCCACCTCCTTCGGCGAGCTCTTCATCTTCCAGGGCATCGAGACCATCGAGTACTGCCTGGGCTGCATCTCCCACACCGCCTCCTACCTCCGTCTCTGGGCTCTGAGTCTCGCCCACTCCCGTAGGTATGCGCGCGCGGGCTGACGCGTAGAGCTGTCCGAGGTGTTCTGGGGCAAGATCCTGCAGTCCGGTCTGGACAGTGGCAATCCCATCATGATCTACGTCCTCTTCATCTTCTTCGCCCTGGCCACCCTCGGTGTGCTGCTGGTGATGGATGCGCTGGAGTGCTACCTGCACGCTCTTCGTCTCCACTGGGTCGAGTTCCAGAACAAGTTCTACGCCGGTAAGGGATACAAGTTCGCCCCGCTGAACTTCCACGACCTCCTGGTTGGTGAGAACTGGTAATTGGCCTGTTTGTTGCACAAGGGCGTCATTTTTCTCATGGAGTCGCCGCTGTTTGACTACTGGCTCAACCTCATCCTCCGCGTCCTGCTCGTCTTCGCTCTGGGCATGGTGGTTGGGTACAAGTGGTGCGAAAAGCAAATCGAGGAGGAGTACGACGATGACTCCGACAGCTCGGACGAGTCCGATGAAGAGGACGAGTCCGATGAAGAGGAGGACGAAAACCCGGGTAAGCATGGGAAGAGGCCCTTCCCCGTAGACTATAGCATGAAGATGGTCCTCTGCGTGCGCAGAGACTTGCCCATGACGAAGGGAAAGGCGTGCGCTCAGTGCTGCCATGCGGCGGTGGGCGCGGTTGGTCGTGCGCGCAAACACACGAAGGGTGGAAATGGAGTCGGTGCTGTGAGCTGTAGAGACGTACAAGACATGGTGCCGGAGTGGGTGCAAGAAGGTTGCTCTCTCGTGTCCCGACCTCGATACGTACACCAACATCTGCCATGCAGCCGAGAAGGCAGGCTTGACGTACTACGCTGTGGTGAGTGTCGTGTTCCCTCCCTTATTCCCAGTGCGATGCTGGCCGAACGCAGCTGGAGCCGAACACGTTCACGGTCGTGGCCATTGGACCCGACAAGGAGGAGCGCATTGACAAGATCACGGGAAAGGACGGTCTCTTCCCCCTGAAGCTGTACTAACGCAATTGCGACTGTTTGTACAACAAGTACTATAAACTAATGTAGAAAAGGGTGGAATTGCAGTTCCTCCAAACGAATACGGTTATTCGGGTTTTCAACTAGGGTACACTTCAACACATCTACCCATGAGTTTTCCAACCAATACCCACTCAAGGCCTGCGTACTGACAGGTACATCGGCCATCATCTCCTCGATCACGCCAAATCCCTCCTCTCTGAACCGCAAAAATGCATCGTCGCTCTCGTTGGCGATGTCGAACGGCGTGCTGCCCACCAGCAAAGAGAACAGCACCACGCCCAAACTCCACACATCCGCCTGCTCCGCCTCGTACGCGCTCCCGAAGCACTACGCCTCATCCCACACCCGCGCACCCACCTCCGGCGCCATGTACGACGAGTCGCCCTTCAGGTTCCCGTCGCTGGGACTGATCAGCTCCGAGCCCGCCTCCACCGCCTGCTCGAAGCCCGTCAGTTTCACCACCAGTGAGGGCTTGACAGGATCGCCCGCCGCGGGTCGGATCTGCAGGAGCAGCGTCTCCAGCGACAGGTTGCAGTGGCAGTAGCCGGCCTGGCGGAGGCGTGCGTAGCCCTGAACCACCTGAGCGAACACCGGCTGGACGCAGTGCGTGGTGCGAATCCAGTCGGCGTATTGCTCCACCGTGCCGTTCACCGTCTCCGTCACGGAGATGATGTGCGTGGGGGTCTCTTCGGGTCATCGAAAACGGGGGGTCCCACCCATGAGGTGGAGGAGTTTCACCACGTGATCGTTGTCTCGCTGGTTGTTCAGATCGGATTGGATGCGCAGAGCGAGGAGGTGGTCCTTGTCTTCAAACTGCAGCGCCTCGCTGACGGCCGACTACACATCACGTTTGTTTCGCACCACTGCCTTGAGCAACATGCGGATCGAAACTGGGGGGAAGTTGGGATCCAGCGCATACACGCCGTAGTGCTTGCGGAGGCGGCGGGCGTGAAGCACGACACCCGTTTCGTCGTGTGCGGTGGTCACGTCGGGAAGATAGGCAATGCCATTACCGAAGAGGATGGAGTGGCGAGATAGATTGTAGCTGTGTATAAATGGATTCAAGCAGGGATACGTGGAACGAATGAAGGCTTTCTTGAAGACGGCTTGATTGATGTGGAGAATGGAGTTGGCCCGTGCCTTCATTCCCTTGGGATGATTGTTGTGCAGAAAAGCAACCTCTCCGTAGATAGAGTCGAAGGATAATTGAGGGAGGATAGTGGTGCCTTGCCTTTAGAGCATGAGCCAACAGCTACTTTCAGAGGGATCAGCAACGGAAGGGGTGGAAAAGGACATGCGGAGAACAGACAGGCTGCGTTCTCTCCAAGATCGATGAGGGGTGTTTGTCAAACTGGAATAGCTGGAGCGACTATCACTGCGACTGCGAAGCGACAGGGAGAAGAAACTGCCTATGCGTCACTGCAAAACACGATGTGCACGAGGCCTCACAGTGATCGCGGATTTCGATGGTGCTTCATCGAAGACTAGCGAACCTCCTTCTTGGCTCTGCTCCAGCACTGGATTCGCCGTCTCAGAATCCTGTGCCCGGAAATCGTCCAAGACGGGGATATCTTTGGTAGACTACAGGATGAGTCATGATATTCGCACAAACAATCATTCCATATGACACTTCCTCAAAAAAAACGTCATTCAAACTGATTGGGTGAACGAATTAGAAACCCATTTCCGTGCGACTTCATCAGATAACAACGGCTAACGGCCTTCCGATGCGATTACCAACAAACACACAAATAGCACATGTGATTAAACCGATCCTGGATGCGCCGAAGCACTGTCTCGTCTCCATACGGTTGCAACTCGTATACATGGGATTGAAGTGTCTGTAACAATTCCCTGTTCTCGGAGGCGCAAAGATGGAAAATGCTTTGGCACTCTACCATATACTGCGTTAGGCAGTCGATCGTGGAGAGTTTCTGTGCTGAAGGGGGGATTGAGAGGATGCAGTTCATCAGACTCTGTTTCCCGTAGTAATAGGAAGAGAAGAGTTGCGGCGAACCGTTGCACATCTGGAAGGTGTTAAGGAATGTTTCCAGGAGCGGTGGATTCAGTGAGCCGTCGCAACACACGTTTCTTCGCAACATCGTCAGCCACGCGTTCCATCGACTATTCCTTACGCTACTCCATCACAGTAACTGTGGCATGTGCCCATAGAACGTGATCACGTTCCTCGTTTCACTGCCATAGTAGTACTGCAGCATCATGATGACGCTGGGATCGCAAGCAATTGTTTCCACCTCCTCGTCCGTCAGCGCCATCACGATTCCCTGATTCAGCAACGGCAGCACAGCACTCGCCTGCTCGTCGACCGGCGCGTTCTCGAGGAAGGACTGAAGCACACTTATCAACGCGTCATATTCCTGCACGGAGATGAGGGATCCCCCGTTTTCGTTCTCGTGCAGGAAGGCTCGCACCCGCATTGGGTCCTGGCCGGTGACCAGAAGCACTTGGGGCATCGGCTGAGCGAGGAAGGAGAGAAGAACCGCCTCGCTCTCGAAGGCGGTGAGGAAGAGAGAGAAGGATTGGAAGGCGTCTGTGGAGAAGGAGGAGAAGAAAGCGTACCCTGGATCAGAGGCAGGGAGCTGGCGCGTTCTGACTCGGGTAGGATGGGCGGCCGCACACAGTAGCGGTGGAAGAGGAGGAGAACGGAGGGAGCGAAGGAGTGGGAGTGGAGCAGGAACTGGAAGGAGGAGCTGGACAGCAGATCGCTGAGGAGGAAGAGGAGCGCGTAGCTGGAGGTCCTGCCCGTCAGCTCTCCTCAGCACACTCACTTCGCGCCCACCGTCTGCTCGTCGCACGCCAGCAGCAGCTGCAGTAATTGCATCAGGTACGCTCCTTTCGCGCTCAGGTCTTGTGATTGTTCTTGTGGTTGTACCAGCGTTGGCTCATATGACGGTTCAAATGCTTCTTCTTGTTCTGACACCTCATACGCTTGTTCTTGTGTGACCTGCGCACGCTGCGCCACAGGAGCCACCACACCCTCCATCACTACGCCTCACAGTCGCCTCGCACACGCACAAGCAAGCAAACACCCGCTCACCACGCCCATCAGCTCCTGCACCACCGCACACGGCAACTCCTCCTCCAGCAGCCGCGCAAACAGGTTGTGGTCCCACAGGAACTGGAAGAACTCCACCGCCAGCTCCTCTGCCCCGCGGCGGCTCAGACTTCGGTACAGAGCGACCACGGCGCTGATCACCTCACGACAGAATAGGCGCTCCTCGTCCGTCAGGAGGGGCGTTTCGTTTAGAGAAGGGTGAAGAAGGAGCCCGTTCTTGCGTGCGCAGAGGGAAGGGTACAGCGTGAACAGGAACGTGAACACTACGCGTAATCGGCGGGAATTCTGGAGTACGGAACGATCGTATGGTTTGCCACGCAATCGACAGCGGCGAGACGAAATCGCCGGGCAGCACAGGCGGCAATGCGTCCACGACCCTTTCCAGCATACGCCAGAGATCCACGGACCCCAAAACGGGGGGCACCCCAACCTCCGGTTCCTCCTCTTGCGGGGTTACCTCGTCGATCACTCGCTGCTTGTACAGCAGGATGTACGCGCTCTCGTTCTACTCTTCATTCTTCTCCTCACCGCCCACCGAGCCGCTGCCACGCGCCCGCGTGAGGAGCTCGCGGCCGTCCACGCGGCGCACGACGCTGTCGTTCAGCTCCCACCACTCCTCCTTGCTGCTCAGCACGTAGCTGACGTAATGGCCGCTCTCCGTGTTGCCCGAGTGTGTGATGAGTCCCTTGAGGTCATAGCGCGTCTCCTTTCCGCGGATGTCGCCGAAGCAGGTGGAGAGGTCCAGCTCCAGCGGGAAGCTGAAGAAGTCGTTGATCTTGTACCGCTCGCAGGTGAGGCTGTCGAACGCGAACCGCTTCAGCTGGAAGAAGAGGAAGGGCGCGGTGGAGGCCAGCACCTGCGCCTTCTCCACGCTTACTGACGCGTTGCACCGGTCGCAAAAATAGTCGTCGATCGTCTCGGCGCTGCATAGCGCGTTCAGCGATTCGGGCAGTGAGGTGAAGCCCTTCACGTCCACGCTGAGACAGGTGTACTCTTCTTCCCGCCTCGAGACGATTCCGCAGTGCGGACACATCACCGACACGTCCAGCTTCGACAAGAACTCGCTCTGCACCAAGGTCGGGCGGTCCGTGTTCTGCAGCGCCGTCTCGCACTTGTCCAGAAACATGTTCAGATACTCGTGCGCGTCCTCCTGCCTGCCCAGACGCAGCGGCTCGCAGTCGGGCTTGGTGAAGTGACGGATCCAGTCGAGGGGGTCGAAGGGCGCGGCGGTGTGTTTGCCGATCTCGCGGAAGAACGCTTGGAGAGAGAAGAAGAACTGGGCGTCGGGCGTGTTGGCAGGCCCCCGCCAGACGGCGTCCATGACGGCGGAGGAGAAGGAGGCGATGTGGAAGAACTGCTGCATGACGGCGTTCAGATAGCAGGTGGCCCCAAGGTTTTGGATGCCTCGGTACCCGAAGGAGACGAGGGAGTTCGGGTGGAGCAGCGAGAACAGGCTGATTTGCGAGTCGAAGAAGGGCACCTGTGCGTGAGTCGCTTCAGCGAGCCCTACAGCAGCCATCTGTCGCTGGAGGTCGCGCAGCGCATCCGTCAGGAGGGGAACAAGGTCGGGGTTTTTCTGCAGCCAGGTGGAGAGGAAGAGAAAGGCAGCGGGCTTGGCATCCGGCTGGCGCAAGCAGGTGGCGAGCGCCGACCGCAGGAGGGACTGGAGGAAGCGGCAGAGGTCGGGCGAGGCGAGGGCGAGCGCCTGGTGCTGGAGCAGGCGGACGCAGAAGGCGAGGAAGGCAGCAGGGTCGCTCACGGTCTTCTGCTAGGGATCAGGAGGCGGAGGCGAAGCCACCTTCTGGAGAAGCGATCGGAGCAACGCGATCAGCTCGTCGTCGGGCAGAGGAATGGACGTGGCTTCAATAGCCAGGCGAGCGGTGGTGCTGTTCTCCTATGCATGAGACCAGAGTGTCTGAATCACCGTCCACTGATCGCCCTCGAGGAGCAGGCGAAGCGTCTCCGTCGCGAAGGCGCTGACGAGATCGTGGAGGAGGTTCGACTTCATCTACGCGTCAGGCGATGACGGAAATAGGACCGAAAACAGCCCGTAGAAGACGAGGTCGATGGTGAAGGACACGGAGGCCTCGTCCATCCACGCGCAGTCCTGAAACGCAGCGAGAAAGGCGCGAAAGAGGTGGGTACATTCCGTGGGCCTGTCGGAGGTGGAGAAGGGCGTGATCTGAGCGACGGGGAAGAGAAAGGAGATGGTGGTGATAAAGCGGAGAGAGTAATAGACGGAGAGGAAGAGATCGTCGTGGGAAGCGGAGACGGAGTCGTTGGAGAGGGTGGAGAGGCTAGAGTGGAGGAGGGGGAGAGAGGGTACAGGAGGGAGAAAAAGAAGTGGAGGGGGGAATCGAACCCGACGAGGTGTCCGTCCTTCAGCCAGCTCGCCGCGTCTGAGAAGCGTAGCACGGCTTCAGCCAGCTGGGGAGAGCAGAGCTCGTAGTACTTCAGGAAGTAGTCGAACTCCTCTCGCAGACAGTTCTCCTTGCGAGGAAGAGCTCTGTCCGGCTCTTGCGTCTAGTCCTCAATCTGACATGCTATCCACACGCGAAGACTCAAAAACTGGGAGTAGGAGAAACACAGCAAATAGCGTCGTGCGGGCTGGAAATCGGGACTGAATTGGAGGATGGGGCGGTACAGCTCGAAGAGGAACTGGAGGAGCTGGCGATAGAAGCAGGAGTGGTCGTGCTGGTTCTGGAAGGAGAAGAACGCGTTCAGCAGCGCCTCGGGGACGTGGTTCCGCTACCTGTGATGCCGCAGGTACAGAGCCACGGAGGCGAAGTGAGCGATGGAGGCGATGGAGGCAGGCGTCACGGCCACGGTGCTCGCCACCTCCCGGCGGAGCAGGAGGAAGGAGTAGCCCAGCGCGCCCGCCGACTGGCTCAGACTCTCCGAAACTCGCTCCGTGGGCCCTCTGCGCATGAGTTCACACCCCATGGCCTACGCGAGCGCCGCGCGGACGAGATCGAGAAGGGCCTCCACGGGGTAGGCGTTCAGGAGAACGTTCTGATACCAGTCCTCGGCCGGTCCGTCGCCCGCGGCCTGCTGCAGGAGCCCCTGGAAGTCGTAGAGCCCCGTGGCGATGAAGAGCGTGAGGTCGCCGAGGAGCGCGCGCAGCTCGGGCGAGGGTCGGAGGAGCGTGAGAGGCGCGGACACGCCCATGGTGGAGACGGGCTGTTTGGCGAGCGCCTGGACGAAGAGCGAGGCGTTGTGGGCGAGGAGCACGTCCTTCAGCGTCTGGTCGTCGACGTGCGAGAAGGAGCGCTACGGCGTGAGGGGCGTGGGCGAGAACGACCAGCGTGCCGCCGTACTGGAGATAGCAGGCAGGGGACACGGACTCACGAATGAAGGCGCTGAGACTCTGGACGCGGTCGTCCTCGCCGCCGCGGTAGTCCAGCGCCTGCTGCTTGCCGCTCGCCGCATCCAGCACCGTGCAGTGGAGCGTGAGGAGTTGCGCAGAGGGCGTTGGCTTCTTCCAGAGGATCTGTGAGTCAGAGGAGAGAGAGGTGGCAACGCGCGCCTGCAGCTGGAGGAGGAGCGAGTTGATGAACTGCGCGCACTTCAGCGCCGTCGCCTTCTCTGCCTTCTGCCGCAGGTACGCGACGCTCTCCTTCACCAGCCTGCTCTTCACTCCGCCACCCATGACTCACTCCTTCACCATCCCCACGAGCTGGGAAGAGTCACGCACCCGCTCCATCACTCCCTTCAGCACCGCTCTCATCGTCGTCGCCACGCGCTCGTCCTCCGTGTTCACCATGGACAGCGTGATGAACTCCGCGCAGCGCAACTCCGGCAGCAGCGTCTACGCGTCATTTCACGCCATTGCCGCCACAAAGCCCGTCCAGTCCTCGATCGGCCCGCTGTGGAGCAGTTCCTCCTGACTGTTCAGCGCCTTCCAGAGACGGCACACGCACAGCCATACGTTCAGTCTACACTAGCATTGAGCCACACCTCCAGCGCTACGCGAACGAAGGACGGCTCGAGCAGCGCGGCGGTCAGAAAGGAGGAATAGAGCGAGTGGTCCAGCAGCGGCAGGTTCTTGTCGAAGAAGTCCACGAGCAGCGCGGCCAGCGTAGCGTCGGCGGTGGTCCAGAGCGCCGTCCAGAGCGCGACCAGCTCCTTGTTCTGCGGCATGAAGGACATGCGAGCGAGACAGTCGCCCATTACGGACAGCATGGACTGGATGGAGGAGGAGGGCGCCACGGTGGCAGCGCTGCGGAGTAGGGCGAGCACGTGCTGGAGCAGGGCGACGAAGAGGTCGGAGAAGTCGTAGTCCACCGCCTGCTCCAGACTGACGAGGATGGCGTGGATCAGAAGCAGGTGGATGCGAGGGTTCGTGTTATTCACCACGGCGTTGAGCGACTGCTGCAGGAGGGCCGTCTTGTCGCGCACGCGCTGCACGCACAGACAGACCATGTCCTCCAGCTGCGTCTGGAACTCCTGCGTCCAGTCGGAGGCTACGAGTGAGGCGGAGGAGGGGAGGTGACGAGACACGCTGAAGAAGAAGGGAAGCACTTCCTTCACTTGCTGCTCCGTCAGGTCCTCCCGCGCATTCAGCGCGCGGAGAATGGCGAAGAAGGCGGGAACGGTCTTGGCGTACAGCGCGGGCGGCGTCTGCGTCATCACGACGTCGAGAAGGTGCAGCAGACAGGGAGAGGGCAGCCCGTCGACGATCATGGACAGGTTCTGGAGGAAGAGAGTGCCGTTCCTCCGCAGCTCGGCGACGGTGGCCAGCCAGTAGGCGTCGATGAAGCCTTGAAACTCGGAGGTGTGGGTGCAGAACAGCGCCAGGAGCAGGCTCGCCTTGCCGCTGATCTCCGGGTGCGTGTCGTTCGCCACGCGCGTGAAGAAGTCAATGGAGATGATGTACGCCGCGAGGGTGTCGTAGTCGAAGTCTTCGATCTATCCTTCACGCTCTCTGTCACCGCTACGATCAGAGCGTAGGTGTTCTGCAAGAGCCGCGGGTTGTCGGCGGAGGTGCGCACGCGCTCCAGCAGCGAGATGCAGAGCGAGAGACGCGGCACGGCGTGACTCTGTGCAAGTCGGCTGAACACCTCGATGAAGAGCTGAAAGGGCGTGGCGACGTCGACGGAAATGGGCTTCTGCGTCCGCTGGAAGAAGAGGCCGTAGATCTGGATGGCTGCGGCGAGGTCGGTGCGTGCGTCGACGGAGAGCTGCGTGTGAGAAGGAGGAGAAGGGAGTGCGTTGGTTTCGATTGTGGAGAGCCAGTTCTGCATGGGGACAATGAACACGGGAACGAGCACGTGCAGCGAGTCCGGGAAGAAGAAGTGCATCACGCGGCAGAATGGCTTCATCAGAGCGACGAGCGTGTTCAGATTCATCGCGTCGTCCTTCTAGGCGTCACGCCGCGGCCCCACGACCACTTCGTCCACGCACTGGGCCAGTGCGTACCAGATGTTGTTCATGGTCACAGCGTTCAGCATCATCATGTACAGCGGCGACACGACGCTCAGCCCGCAGGCGGCCGCCGCAAGGCCCACGTGGGGCTCTATGCTCGTATTGACGGACGGGATCAGCTTGTTCTGCGGGAACGCGTAGCGAAAGGGGAGCAGGCCCTCGCACGGGGTGCGACACCGCAGAAACTCCCGGTTGAGCGTGTTTTCGTTGAATTCGTCGATGTGAACGGTGTGTTCTTCGGGCGGAGCGAGGTCGGGGGCGTAGGAGTCGTAGTACACCACCTCCAGGGACTTCACTCGGTGGCCGTCGCGCGTGATGGATCGGATGAGACCGCGGTGCCATATCGAGGACGAGGGCTTCGTGATGGCAATGTCCACCACCTCGCCCACCTGCAGCGCGTTCACCCAGGCAGAGTAGTTGGAGTGGAAGAGACCCCGAGGCACGGACAGATGGCGACTGTTTAGTTCCACAGAGAAGGATTCGGCATTGTCCGCGCCGGAGCGCCGCAGACAGATGCTCTTCCTGGAAACCGATACGGTCACATACTCTTCGTCCTTGTAGCGGATCCTAGCCCCGGGAAAGAGATAGTACAGCGGAAGCTTGTCGCTCGGTATGGATTCCAGAGACTGGACATATAACCGGCATCCTGGATCCAGCATATGCTCGATCTGGGTTAGGAGAGTGGAAAAGAAACGCGAATTCTCGGAGGCACGCTCGATGAACTCGCAAGCGGTGTCCATGAATTCTTCTACATCGCTAAAGATGAAAGCAGAATAAAAGAGCCCACGCATACATATCTGGAGTAACGACGTCGTTTAGCAGTTTTTCAATAGCTACGGAGAACCACAAGAGGATGAGAACTACCGTCGCACACAAAGACCATGCACTCTTCGTTGATGCTCATGGGGTTCTTGATCTCCTTTACAATCGCTTTGAATTCATCCTTCAATTCGGCGTAATAGCTCTCCTCTGGGAATCAGTTCCATGGAGCAACACCCACTATGACCCATAAGGGAAGTAAACGTGTTCTTGATGTCCGTAAAGAGCGGCATTTCCTTCCAGCAGAGAGGAAAGCGACAATGAGAAGGACAATTAATGACTCCAATCTGAAAAGAAAGCTGTGGAAATGAACGAGTGGCATTGGGTGGTTATAATGCGCACTCCCGTCTTGGGCACTGGACATGTACCTGCTCATAGAAACCTAGAGATGCGTGCTCTTTTTCCATAAACCGCATGAAATTGATGCTGTCAATCCATATAAACCAAAATGAACTCAAACCGAGGGATGGCCAGGCCAACTCCTCTTTTCGTCTATCTATTTCAACCTTCCTGCTGCCCTATCTACAGGCTTCCATAATCATTGTGGAGAATGGAAGAAAAACATGTCCCTGATGGTGGCGGTCTTTTTTTAGGAAACGCATGTCATTATTTCTTATTCCTTTCTGCGTCTTTGGAAATGGAAGAGTCTCTCCTTCCCAGTACGAAAACCCAACCCACGAGTTCCGAGGGTTCCTCTGCTACAGAGCAATCCTCCACCGTCGACTATCGTCTCTGGGTTTCTGTGGGCGTCTCTGTCGTTGCCGTCATTTTCGCCATCGTCTGCCTCTCCAGAACGGTTTGCTCGTCCCATGGTCATGACGGCTAGAGAGATATCTCCGTTCAGAAGCAGGTCTTCTCCATCGACAAGATGGAGGACAACATCAAGATCGGCGACGTCGTGTCTCTGGACAAGTATGGCAATCTGAAGCAGGGAGCGGGCACCTCTCTGTACCGCAACATCCAGACCATCAACAACAAGACTCTCTACCACCTTCACACCGTCGCTGTGGGAGAGACCATCCATGTGGCCCAGTACGACTCCGAGATGCTGGTTTCCGTCATCAGCCCCGAAACGGACACCGTGATTGCCACCGAGACCGTGACCGCGATTCGTCCTCCTAATCCCTAGTTCGACATTCCCCTCGTGGGCGGTAAGTCGCACCGCGTGGACGACCTCCTGGTGCTCGAGGACAACATCGTGCTGAGCCTGGGCGACACCGCTGTCATTCCCTCCCGCGTGTCCTTCGAGGACGGCAAGATCAACGTGGAGTGGGGCGAGATCACCCACCCGACGAACCGCAGCTCCATCCAGCCGGAGTTCGTCACCCTCAACAAGTCCTGCGTGATCATGTCCTACTACGGCGTGGGGAACCGCATCACGGCCGTGGCGGGCTGCATGGACGACGTCGAGACGATGCACATGCGCTGGGGCGAGATCGTGGAGTACTCGGAAGACTACATCTTCCATGACATCATCGGTCTGACCGGCACGCGCTTCATCGTCACGCACGCCCGCGTGCCCTGGTGGTACGCCTCCAACGGTGAGGTGGACGTGCTGGAGCGCCAGCGCAACCCCGACAAGTACGCGAAGAAGCCGGAGGACAGCCGCCTGCGCTACGGTCTGGGCATTGTGCACCCCGACCTGTCGGTGGAGATCCCCGAGATCAAGATCATCAACAAGGACAGCTTCGGCTTCATGGACATGGCGCAGTGGGCGCGCGGCGCGGAGTTGACCGTAGGCTGGACGAGTCGACGGCGACGCTGACCTTCATCTACGAGCAGAACAACAACGGCATGCAGTCCATCCTCTTCAAGTACGACAACGTCACCGACAAGCTCTACGTCGCCAGCAGCATCAACCACAACAGCGGCGGCGGCAGCTCGAGGATCGGCGGTCTCTACTCTTTCATCCGCTCCCGCACCTTCTCGCCCACGCGCTTTGGCGTACTCCTTCTCTACCGCCTCCATCCTAGATCTACTACTCCAGCGCCGCCAACTACGCCGCCACGCTTCTCTCCATCGCGGAGGTGACGCCCGCGGGCGGCCTGACGCAGTTCGGCCCCGAGTTCATGATCGCCCCGCCCGTGAACAGCTTCACGCGCTCCTACTACTGGACCAACCTGGCGCCCTGCTCGCCCGAGCGTTTCTTCGTCATGGAGTCGGTGACCACCCACGGCGGTCCTGTGAGGTCGCGTGTGGGCGATGATGCGTAGGACCACCCCCATGCCAACATCCACGTGGGCGAGGTGTTCCCCACGCCTCTGGGCATCGTGTCGGACATCAGCGGCAAGAAGGTGACGGTGGTGGTGGACGGCGAGCTGAAGGTGACGGGCAGAACGCTGAAGGTGGGCAAGGAGTACATGGCCAACTCGAGAGGCGAGCTGGTGGAAGGAGACTATGTGGGTGAGATGAACAGCGATTCTTATCCTATCTACGTTCAGGACGAGAAGGAGAACGTGAACGAGATCCTTACCACCGAGAACCAGGTGGGTTATGCCATTTCTGAAGACACGCTGTTCATTCGCATCCCTGATTATATTGAAGTGTAATTAGCATTGGCTTGTTTGTTTGAAGTGAAGGGTGCTCATTTGTGGAATTCAGTTTTCCTTTTTCAGGCAATGGGAGGCACTTCTGTTGACAGGAAGAAGAGGAATCAGAGTATGAAGAAGCGGTAGGAGGTGTTGTGAGGGAATCACGAGTAGAGAGGTTGCTACACGGATCGACAGTGAAATGGAGGATGCAGACTATCGCTTGCTTTCATTTCGTTGGTATCAGGGTGTGAATCTGGAAGAAACCGTGAATGAGGGTATTGGTGTGAAAAAGGATGGAGTAATTGTGTGTATGGGTAAGTTGAACATCCTGTGGTGCGATCCGAAGAAGAAAGCGGTGTTGAAAGGGCTGATGAGACGTTCCGCGGGGGAGGACTGGGTTCTGATGAATGCAAACGAAATTGAACGTAACCAGGTGTTGGATATGAGTGCCAGTGGAGAGAGATGGGAAGGGGATGTGCTCGATGATCAACCGTGTGGTTGGGGCGTGCTGTATGATAAGGGAAACAACAGGGAATATGAAGGGTTTCGTGTGGGAGATGTGAATGTTTGCTATGGCACTCGCTACTACTCGGACCTTGGAGTGATTGAGTATGAAGGCGAGTGGTGTGAAGGAAAGCGATGGGGACGAGGCATTCAGTATGATCGAAAAGGGGGACTGCAGTATGAAGGAGAATGGACGAATGACGCTCATGTGGAGAGGAAAATGGAGATCAAGGCGAATAATGCGGTCCTTCATTCTTCACTGGAAGAACTGATCGTGAGTGACAAATGCTGCAACAACTGGTTATTGGCCGTTTTTGATTTGTCTCCTTTCTTCAACCTGCGAGAAGTGAAGGTGGGCGATAAGTGCTTCAGGCATGTTGGTGAAGTGAGGATGGCTGGATTGAAGCGACTGGAGAGAGTTACCATTGGCGAATCATGCTTCATATGCAGGGATCAAGTGGGACTCGATCCAAATCGTCGTTTCCTTGTGAAGGATTGTCCGTTGATGAGAGAACTACGGATGGGTCGTTATTCCTTCAGAGACTATTCCGTGTGTGAGATTGAAGATCTGCCCTCTTTGGAAGTGATCGAAATGGGCGACTTGCATGAAGAAAGCGACAACTTCCGGCTCACTCCGAAACTGGAGCTGAAGGGTGCGTTGGATACGAATGCAAATGAGGAATAGACTTGCCAAAGCTGAAATCCCTTCTTTTCGGTGAGTTGGTGTTTGAGGATTGTTCTCACGTCGTGTTGGAGAGTGCGTCTCGTAGAGGGAGGTTGATGAATAGACTTGCCTGAACTGATTTCCATTCGACTTGGTAAGAACGCGTTCCGTTTCGATAAGTACGCCCGTTCATCCAAACTGGTCATGCGAAGCCGGAATAGCGAGCAGAAATGACGAATAGACTTGCCCAGACTCACAACACTCACGACTGAAACAGAAAACAGCGAGTCATTCCACTTTCCTCAAGGCATCATTCTTGAAAGTGATTCTTCCTATGCAGCACGTTGAGTAGACATGCCTTCTCTAGCAAGTGCTGTTCTGTCGCCTGATGCCTTTTCAGAGCGAAAGAGCCTGAAAGTGAATAGTGATGAGAAGGGAGTGGGATTGAGGAATTGACATTGGCGCTTTGAGAAACCATCCATCCATGCCTCACTCCAACCCCGATGCAAATGTCCACAAGAAGGCTGAGCTGATGAAACTGTCCTCCACCATCACCCAACTGATTGTGGATTGTGACTGCTGTAACGACAAGGGATTGAAGAAGCTGGCCTTCTCCAAATGGCCTCTGCTGAGTGTGATTGAGATTGGCTCGCATTGCTTCCAGTATGTGGAAGAAACGGGGCTGATTGGGTTGTGTAATCTGGAGAGAGTGGTGATCGGAGAGAAGTGCTTCACCGATGCCACGAGTAGCGTTAAGCTGAATCGTCAATTCCTGTTGAAGGATTGTCCTTTGATAAGGGAATTGAAGATAGGTTCCAATTCGTTCTCCGTGTATTTGTCGTTCGTGCTTGGAAATCTGCCTTCGTTAGAAGTGATTGAAATGGGAGAGTTGAACCGGTCGAGCAACAACTTCTATTACGCCTCACTCCAACTGAAGGGTGGAGCGCGAGCAGTGGTCGTGATCAGTAGATATCCCAAAACTGAAATCCCTTCTGATTGGGCAGTTTGCATTCTCGGAGTGTTCTCACGTCATGTTGGAGAGTGAGGGATTTGATGAGAGAGTGATGAACAGACTTGCCCGAGTTGACTTCCATTCAACTTGGGAAAGGGGCTTTTGAGTTCAAGAATATCAATTCCGCATCAAAGCTCGTCATGAAGAGTCATTCCCACTCTGTCTCGTCACTATAAGGCTTGCCCAAACTCACTACCATCACATCTTCCGATGCTGAGCATAGTCGATCCTTTTTGAATGCAAAATCAATCACCCTTCAAGGTTCTCGCTATTGCCACACCCAAATCATAGATATGCCCTCCTTGTCCACAATCACCGTGAACTGGAAGCATTTCTTTTACGATTCTTCTGTTCGTGTCCACAGTAGTCTTAACTTCTCTCATTTCACTGTAGATGTCCGATTCCCTCCAGGATTCGATTTTAACGAAACCAAGTGTCACATTCAATAATCTCCATTCATTGCCGTGTTTCTGTGACCTCTCTGTTTGTTTTCAATCCCCCTTCCTCCTTCTTCTCTCTAATCATACCATTCCACTTCTTCATTCCTATACATTCCAAATCAGTTCATATGAATCCACAACACACCTCCACTCTCAATCGCAACACACACTCTTTCAAACAAACAATTTCAAACTCTAAATTGATTTAATGCTTCTTCTTCCGATTTCTGTCATAGTCGCCCTGGATTCGCCTCGATCGCTTCTTCATGAAGTGCTGGCGTGGTCGGTCCTTGTTCTTCGCCAAATCAAACGTCTCCTTCTCTTCCCGCTTCTCTTCCTGCGTAACCGACACCTCATTCACCTTCTTCGGCTTCCGCTTCATTTCACGCTGACGAAGCACGTTGTGGTTGGAAATACCGAACTCCACGATCAGCCGCGACGGCACCTCCCCATTCTTCCTCTTCGGCAGCTCCATCTTCTTCAAATGCTCCATATCCTATCCATCACGCTTCGCCTCTCTCCCATCACCAGCTTCGCCAGCACGTGCGGGTCGTTCTCAATCGTCTCTCCACACCGCTCGTACAGCTCCACCAGCGACTTCGCATTCACACACGCCCACGCGTACGCCGGGTTGTTGTTCAGGAAGCGGAGACACGCCAGCGCGTGCGCGTGCTCCTTAAACTCCACGAAACCGAACCCGCGAGAAGTCTTGCCTTCCCCGCGGTTCTCGTCTCGAGACACCTACGCCTCACCGCCTTCTCCTTGCTTCACAATCGCCTGAACCACGCGCACGTCCGTCGGAATCGAATTCCCCGCGGGACGCAGCTGGAGTTTCATTCCCTTCAGGCTCACCAGATGGAGTTTCAGCGCCTCCTTCGTTGCGCTGCGTGTGATCCCCCGTTTTCAATCCCACTCGATGCAGATTTGCTTCAGGTACGAGCTCGTCACAAAAGGCCCCAAATTCTTCACCAGCAATCGGGTCGGGTTGACGAAGAACAGCGGGTTTTTCAGCTTCGTCGTCTTCTCGTGCAGATCCGCCTTGCGCTTCTCGAAGTCTATTCCTTACTGTATAAATGAAACGCCACCTCGATCGTTCATATCCCCGCGGTTCTCCTCCGAGATCACGCCCTCCTCCAGCAGATATAAGTTGCGGTTGTCCTTGGACGCCAGCTCGCGTTCAGTGATCGTGCTACGCATAGTAGTCATTGATAATCAAGACTCCTTCAGATTCTTCTGCGTCACGGCTCGCGACAACAGCAGCTTTCTCCCGCGGAGCACGAGGTTGTCTACTTGTCAATCTTCGCCGTCTTCGCCACCCTCTTCGTCCTCCACCGTCGTCTCCTTCTTCTCCTTCTTCTTCTCTCCCACGTTCTGGAACGCCGTCGCGATCTTCTCGTACTTCGCCAGCAGCGCGTCCGCGTCCTTCTGCTCCTCGAACTTCACGAAGCCCGTGCCCTTGGACAGGGTGGTGAGTCTATGCATGGGTGTCTCTCCCAGCGCTCACTTGTCCAGGCACAGCTTCACGTACACGAGGCGGCCGTAGCGCTTGAAGAACCGGAACAGGTCCTTCTGCGTCGCGTCCATCGGGATGTTGCGCACGAACACGGTCTTGCCCTCGTCCGCGTCGCCGATCACGCGGGGCTTCTTCTCTTCTTTCTCCTTCTCTTTCTCCTCCATCTTCTCTTCTTCCATCTTTTCTTCCTGTTCTTCTGTCTCTTCCATCTCCTTCTTTTCCTCCTCCTTTCCTTCTCACTCTTTTCCTCCTCCTCCTCCTCTTCCTTCTCCTCCTCCATCTCCTCCTTCTGCTGCTTCTGGTACAGCGCCTTGCTCACCGACTGGTCGCACACGATCACGCGACTCTACCCCTCACGCCCACACCACACGCCCACGCCCACCGTGCTCCCGTTCATCTTCTCCACCACCGTCTCCACGTCGCTGTTGCAGTAGTACTGGATGAAGCAAAAACCGCGGTTATGCTCGCCCTCCTGCGGCAGCACGATACTGTGGATAGGCGCGTCCGCGCTGAACAGGTTGTAAATCTTCTTCTCGCCCAACTACACTTCACACCTCCCACACACACGCACGCCGAAGGGCAGGTTCCGCACGATCACACGGCACTTCTCGAAGTTCGGGCGGTTGGCGGGAATTGTGGACAGGCGGCGCGCGAAGAAGCCCGGCAGCGCGTTCACCGCCTTGACGATGTCCTTCGCCTGCTCCAGGTTCTGCTCGTCCAACACGATGTGCGCCACGGGCTTGCTCAAATTGTTGGGGGAGGTGGGGGCAGAGAAGGGAGCGGCAACGGGCCACTCCAGCTTGTTCTGCGCAGCCTTCTTGTTCACCACCCACTTGTTCCGCTTGAGAATCATGTTCGCCTTGTTCATCACGGGGTTCAATCTACCATTCAACGCAAGCAGCGCCTCCACTTCTGGAACAGGGTGTCGTAACTCATGTGCGGGTTGATGCCAAACACCACGATGGTGCGCACACGACTCAGCTTCTCCTCCTTCTTCTCTTCCGAAATCACTGGCTTCTCCACTTCTTTTGGCTGCTTGTCTTCCGCCTTTTCTATTCTTCAGTTGTATCCTTGGCAAATACCTCGTTTCTTCGGTTTGGCCACCTCCACGTGAATCACGTTTCCGAAGAACTCTTTGCGGTTCAGCTTCTTTGCCGCTTCTTCCGCATCTTCGGCCATTACACTAGGAATGAGTGACGACTTCATCCACCACAATTCCACGTAACCAAAGCCGCGCGACACTCCCTCCTTATCCTATGCACAATCATAAGCACAGAATGACCCAAACCTTGACGATAATCGCACGACGAACGGGACCGTATTCATCGAGTGCATTTTCGAGTTGCTATTCCATTATTTAACCCAACCATGTAGAATACACTCGTGGTAATATCCAGAGGCAGATTCTTGATGAAAATAGTGCTCTCCTTCTTTGAATCTGCAGCAAATGCCATGTTAAACCCAAATCAATTCCAAGAAGTGTTGTCAACTGGATATTCTGGAAGAAAAGGGCGCTTTTGTGAGAGGCGAAAAATGTGGAGTATTTATGGAATCTGGATTGGGGAGGGATGGGTTGGGAAGGAGTAGTGGATGGGAAGGACTATGATGAAAGAAGGGGATTGGAAGGACAGGGCAGAAAGAGTGGTGAATGAAGAGAGGATTGCGAGAATGTGTGGCATATTTTGTGAGTTGAGATGGCCAGAATGGAAAGGAAATGGAAGTGGTGAGAGTGATGAGATGTGCAAGAATGAGTGTGATAACAAGGAAGGGAGTATGTGGAACAACAACCCGAATCAGGCTGCAATGTAGGAATACCTCTCTCGGATAGGAATGATTGAAAGGCGCCGACATCTAGCATTGACACCTGTGAAACAACACTACTTCCTTGTGCAGCAACTGCCCTTGCATGTGAGAAGCCTTTGGGTAAAATGACTTCCTTGAGTTCTGGTAGGTCTATCAATGAGTGAACAAGAATGGAGCTACCCTCCAGAGTGATCACACGAGGATGGCAGAATGCCCAACTGTTTTCAGTAGTAGTGAGTGAAGTGAGTTTAGGCAAGTCTATTCATCACCTCATTTCATCATCACCACTTCGTATGATCAATTCACTTGATTTATCATTCGTGAAGAAGAATGCACCGCCACCAAATTGAATGGAAGTCAATTCAGGCAAATCTATTCATCAATTCTTCTTTCAAACCAATCACTCTCAAATACCGCATAAGAGCAATCAGAGAATGCACCACCACCAAATCGAATGGAGGTCAATTCAGGCAAATCTATTCATCACTCTCACTTCAAACCATTCACTCTCAAATGCAACATAAGAGCAGTTATGGAATGCACCACCACCAAATAGAAGTGATTTCAAACTGGGCAAATCTATTCATCATGTCATTCTTGGAGAATCACTCTTCAAATCCAATGAAGCATAACAGAAATTGTGATTCACTTCATCCAATTCTCCCATTTCAATCACTTCCAAAGAAGGCACATTCTCAATCTCACACGCCGAATAATCCCTGAAAGAATAACGAGCAATCTTCAATTCTCTCAATCTCTTGCAATTCTTCAAATAGAAATGACGATTCGGATCCATACCATACCTGTCATGGTTAGACCAATCCTTTCGTTTTGTAAAGCAATTCTCCCCAATCACCACGCTCTCCAACCGATTCAATCCAATCAACTTCACTTCTTCCACATATGTGAAGGAATAATCACCCACTTCAAACACCTTCAGATTTGAGAAGGATGACAAGTCCAGTACTGTATAGCACTTCTCATAGCAAGCAGTATTGTCCACAATCATCACTTCCACACTCTGATTCATTATCATTAGCTCATCAACAGAATGGACATTTGCATCGGGGTTGTGTTTCGGAATGTTTGGATGGTTCATCAATTCGCCAATGTCTATACATCACTCTCTCTGATTGCGAATACTTCTGCGAGACAATTGATTCCGCCTCTTGAATGCATCAGGGAGAACAACAGTAGTGAGAGAGGGCATGTCTGTTGATGAGGATAGAATGATCGGAAATACCCTCCAGAGTGACAGAATAGGGTAAATAGAATACAGAATCTTCTTCCCCTTCAGTAGTGAATGTAGTGAGTTTAGGCAAGTCTATTCGTCAGTTCATCCTTGTAGAAACACTTCGCATGATCAATTCACTTGAGTCATTTTCCTTGAAGTAGAATGCACTCTTACCAAGTCGAATGGAAGTCAATTCAGGCAAGTCTATTCAGTACTCCCTCTTCAAATCATTCACTCTCAAATACAACATGAGAACACTGACGGAAGGCACATTCACCAAACAGAAGTGATTTCAAACTGTGTAAGTCTATTCATCATTTCATTCTTTCACAATCACTCTTCAATTGCAAAGATGCATAAAAGAAATTGAAACTCTTTTCATTCAGTTCTCCCATTTCAATCACTTCCAAAGAAGGCACATTCTCAATCTCACACACGGAATAATCAGAGAAGGAAAAACAGCCCATCTTCAATTCTCTCACTCTCTCACAATTCTTCAAATAGAAATGACGATTTGGATTAAAACCATACCCCTTCTTTAAAACCATGAAGCATTTCTTTCCAATCACCACTCTCTCCAGTTGATTCAATCCAATCAACTTCACTTCTTCCACAAACTCAAAGCAATCATCTCCCACTTGAAGCAGCCGCAATTTGGCTATGAAGGACAAATCCAGCACTCTCCATTCTCTTCCCTTACAACTGTGGTCTTGAAGGATCAGTTCTTCAATGGAACTGTGAAGATATAGATTCTCTTCATTCAGTACCACTCTCTTGCTCGCTTGTTCATCATTCATCCATTCTCCATCATGCACGGTCTTACCATTGCGGTCATACTGAGTGCCTCGTCCCCATCGCTTGCCTTCACACCACTCTCCTTTATAGTCCACCTTCTGGATATCAGAGTAGTACCGAGTGCCATAGCACGCATACGCTTCGCCAATCATGAACCCCTCGTACACCTTCTCTCCTTCACTGTCATACAACACGCCCCAACCGTAGGGTTGATCATTCAACACATCTCCTTCCCATCTCTCTCCATCATCATTCAAATCCAACACCCGCTTGTGCTCGATTTCATTCACTTCTTCTCCATCCACTCGCAACAACTCATGCGATTCAACACTTACTTCGATCATTCTATCCTTCCCGAATTCCAACACAATGGAAGATGACATCTCGGCAATCCCCTCATTGAAGCAATGCATACTATTACGCAAATGCAGCCACAGAACCACATATCGCTTGTTACTGTGTATCGCCTTGTCAAACAGTTGCTGGCATTTGACCATCTTCATCAGGTGAAGAAGAAAGGCAGAATGCCCCTTCTCTCTTATGCTGTCCACTTCTTCCTTCACGAAGGGATGCTAGTCATCACTCTTCAGACAAACTACTCACTTCCATCAACTCACTCACACTCCACCGCTCCTCCACATCCTTCACCAAGCACTTGCTTACAAAGTCCACAAACGTAGTAGACCACTCCTCGCTACAAAGAGAAGGAGAATCGCCTTCACACACTCTGTACCTCACATCCCAAGGACTACAACCCTCAAATGGATTCCTTCCCTCAGCCAACTCTATCAGCGAAATCCCAAGCGACCACACGTCACTCTTCATCTCTATCTGTTCACTGAATACTTCAGGACCCATGCACCAAGCAGTGCTCTTCTCTGAGTATAAAGGATTCAAGTGCTCTCCCAGTCCATAACCACTCAACTTCACCAACCCTTCATCAGAGAGGAACATGTTTCCAGGCTTGAGACTCTAGCACTCAGCTCCGCCGTCATCACCCACGCCATGAATGAGACTGCGACTGTGTAGGTAGTGCAATCCCAACAAGCAACAGCTCACAATAGCACGCAGGTAATTCTCATTCCATGTATATTCACCAGGACAATAGGTGAGTACTGATCCAAGTGGGAAATACTCCATTCGAATCTAATTCATCAATCATACCCCATTTCCAGACTTTCAATGCATAATCCATCACCTTTACATCATAGTATTTCGCAATAAAGGGAGATATGCATTCCTTCAACTGCGTAGGGTTAATTCCCAACCACCTACTAAACGAAACTCCTATTACCTCCTTTTTCACTATATACTCCTTCCTTTTCTCGTCATACACTTTGCTCGTACTAACACTTTCACTACACGTCATTCCATCAATCAACCCCATACTCCTTCCTTAACCACTCCACATGTTGTTCATTATTGGATTTAAACCAATTCATTGGATATCACAAAAGGAAAGAAATGACTGAGATTGTGCTTCCATGTCGTATACGTCTTCTAAACTGTGATACTCCCTCTTCCCTTTTCATATTCATTCCCAAACCATCATTCAGTGTCCCATGTCATGGATCTCCCTTCATTCCCTTCCATCGAGTTCCTTATACCAGCTTCATGCCAATGCCCTGTTACCAGAAACAATCACACGCATCACCCTACACACTCTCCTTTGAATATTCCATCCCACTCACCCTAACCCCACATTCCATTTCCTCTCTTTGATTCAACTCCTTAGCGATACACATCGATTTCTCCCTAACCCCTTCTCCTACAACCTAACCCTTCAACACAGTTCATATACCCATCCTATCTCAACCACCTGCAATCCGAATACCGAATCCCCTTTAAAACAACAGAGAACAACCCAAATCCAAAAGCAGCCTCGATTTCAGCCCCCTCCTTCATTCTTCATTATCTCGCCGATTATGAAATTATTCCTTGGATTCATACTTGGAATCGCTTTGATCTGCGGATCTGCTGCCGCCAAGAGTGGAAGCGAGGTATTCTGCTCCTTTCTGCTCCTTTTGCTCTAGAGCAAGTACCAGCGATTGCAGAAGATGATGGTCAACAACCAAGTGACTCTGAACGACGATACCTACACCGAGTTCTTGTTGCGGGGAGATCGCGATTTTGACGCCTTCGTCCTCTACACGACAATTGGCAATCGTTACCAGTGCAGATTGTGCCCGTATTGCTTTGCATGTGTCCTTCATTGTGTAGCACGACGAATGCGGAATTTGCTCGCGTGGCGAAGGCATACGCCGCACTGGAAGAGAAGCCGGACCGCAACGTCGTCTTCATTCGCGTTCCAATTGACATTGCTCCCAAGGTGTTCTCATTCCACTCCATCGTGAGTGCGCCCAGCATCAGCTTCCTGTCCTCCACCGAGGTGTTGGGGAAGAAGGTGGCGGTATCCTTCTCTCCTGACAGAATAGCTCAATGCGGACAACGACTTCCAGCTGGAGTATCCCGTGCGTGCCGAGAACATCGCCTCCTTCCTGCGTTCCAAGATTCACGTGCAGGTTGCCATAACTCGATAGTTTCATCCGCAGATCGAGATTAAGCGCTTCCCATGGCCGCAAGTGATCATCCTCTCTCTCTTCGTGTTCGGCCTCCCGCTCTGCGCCTACGTGTACCTCTTCCTCAACGACAAGGTGTACGCGTGGCTGGGCCACACCAAGCTATTTGTGTTCCTTTCCCTCCTTGTGTATTCCCTCCAACCGGCCTTCAGACATAGCTACGGCGTGGCAGTCACGGGCATCGTCTACGACATCATCAACGACCCGCCACTGTTCAACTGCGACCAGCGCGGCTGCAGCCTCTTCGCCACGCAGGGCCAGAACCAGCAGACGCTGGTGGAGGGTCTGGTGACGGGCGCGATGCGTGGGTGTGGGGGAGGCGTGTGAGGCGTAGTGGTGGGGTGTGCGTGGAGTGCGATTCGACTGCTGGAGGGCGTGGGCAAGAGCGTAGGGGCGTGGGAGGGGCGTGAGGCGAAGGAGTCGGGGGAGAAGGAGATCAACAAGTACATCATCGTCTTCGGAATCTGCTTCACGCTGTACTTTTTGTGTTTCTGCGTCCGCACGCCGTGGTATCCGACCGTGTTTTCGTATTGGGGGTAGTGTGGTAGTGTTGCGTGTTTGCTGGAACAAACTCGGAAAAGAAGAGAGAAGGAGAAGACCGTGTGGTGTGTGTAGGTGTGGTGGGGAAGAAGCGTGCTGGAAGGGAAGGAGGGGTGGTTGGGCGTATCGGGGTAGAACCCAGGCTCCAAGCAGATTGCGTAGTGCTTCGCGTCAGACCCACACACTCACCCCACCGGTGCGAAGGGAGGCTGCTCGCTCACCCAGTTGGACGTGTACACGATCAGCGCGCACTCCGTCGTGCCCACTTCCACCCGTCGTCCACTCTCCTCCTCCTCCAACATCGCCACACGACGCAGACGCTTCGCATCGCCCTCCTTCGCGTAGTCGCGCAGGCAGAAGGCGTGATCGATGCCCGGGCGCCCGCCGCCGTCCACCTCGTTGATGGCGGGGATGAGCGTGCGCAGTGTGGTGAAGTCCATCAGGGTGTGATTCACGGGGTAGGGAGTTTCATCGGGGATCTAGGGATGATTGTGGGCCCCATGCCGTACCATGTCCTCTCCGTTCAGGAAGAAGTCTGCGTCCACCTGTAGTTGCTTGGCGTAATACTAGTACTTCGTTCAAACGTGATTGTCCACCTTGCGCTTGCAATTCCCGGAGAGGTTCCAGTAGGCATGGTTTGTCATGTTGACGATGGTCGGCTTCTCGTTGCCGCTCGCCTCAAACAGCATGTCCAGCTCGTTTGCTGCGGTGAGGGAGTAGGTGGCCTTGACATGCAATCGTCCGGGATACCCCTCCTCCATGTCCGGAGACTCGCGAGAAAAGACCACGGAGATGCGGTCGGACTGCTCTTCGACGCTTCCCTCCCACAGGCACTGATCGTGAAGGAAAAAGGGAAGAAGCAACCTTGTCGAAGCCCTTCACTCCTCCGTGATTGTGGTTGTTTCCACTGTTGGTTGCCAGCGTGTAGTGGTCGTTCCCCAAAGAGAACTCACCGTGTTTGATGCGGAAGGCATTTCTAGCATTGAACTATGGTAGTAATCCAAACCTGCCAATTGTGGCGCCAAAGTAATCACTCTTGTGGACAATGTCTTCAAGACTCGTTCTATTCATGGTAATTTCCTGCATATCATCTTAGGGACATTGCAGTACTTCAACAACTCCGTTCTTATCGGGACACGTACACGAAATCAGCGTAGCACCGTAGTTGATGAACGCGACGGTGAGGAATCCATTACTATTGGTTTGTTCATACAGATGGAATTACCTGATAACATATTTGAACACTTCCTGACCATCGATAGTGCCAAAGGATGATATCTATAGCCCATTAGAGTTAGCGAGAGACTGGAACAGAAGAGGAGAACTTGGACATGGAATTGCTTCGGAATGAAGGAGAGGACACTGCGCGTTCAGTGATTCCTTGACTATCAATCCCAATCCCATCGAAGGGTAGAATGGCTGCTGCACCGTGCAGAACGATATGCAACACTGAAAGGAAGAACGCCCACCATTTTGAGCAACACTGCTCATCATCACTCCGATCGGTGAAAACAAATCACGCTGTGAATTGCATCCATCTTTTATCCACCCCAACGGCTGTTTTGCTTTGATTGTCACATCATCATCTTTTCAAAAGAAACACCTCCGATGAACAGAAACTATGAGTCGGATTCTTTTCGTCCCCATTTTCCCTTCCCATAGGGACTGTAACAAGAGAACGGCACTGTGTACGTATTCCTATATGCACCCTAACGGACGTAGTGTTTCTGCATACAACAGCCACTATTGGGACAAATCATGCACTTTCCTGTGCGTTTGTGACAGTAATAAAAGGAAGTGGAATGAAATCTGTATATCTGATATCATTTGCTGCACTGTTGCTGGCCGTTTCTTTCGCGAGTAAGATAGGGGGAGTGTTCCCATGTGTAGCTTGCCCTTCCCAGGAATCTGGAGGTGTAACGTGGCCAGAAACGGAAAACGGAAACATTGCCTATCATAATTGTACTGGAACTTTTGTTGGTGAGAAATCACGCGAGTGCAGCATCGACGGTGTGTGGGGAGAGGTGATTGGAGAGTGCAGTGGGAGCGAAATGAATTGCTGAAGAATAGCTCGTGATAAGTGCCCTCCGGAGTCGTATCAGGACCACCAGTGGCCGGAGACGGATTCGTCTACCACTGCCACTATTCCCTGCGGCGACGGACAGTCTGGATCCTATTCCCGCGAGTGTCTTGCAACGGGCGAGTGGAATAGTACTGTGATCAACGGATGCTGTTGGAAGTTCGGCGCATGCGTTAGACATAGCGTCCTCTGCTTGCCAGGAGAAGGAGGAGATGGGAGTGGTGTGGCCGACGACAGACATCGGAGGCACTGTGACCCGGGACTGCCCCGCTGGACAGATGGGAGAGATGTCGCGCGCGTGCCTGGAGGGAGGCGTTTGGGGCGACATCGTCAACTATTGCGGTAATCACCGGAATTCGCAGTAATGCCTAGTTCCCAGGAGCTGTCCGGCGGAGGCCGTGGAGGGCGTCACCTTCCCCGAGACTTCCGCCAACTCCACCGCCACGGCCCCGTGCCCTGCCGGCAAGTCGGGCTCCATCACCCGCTTCTGCAGCGTCGACGCCACCTGGGCGGCGCCCGTGAGCGCGTGCGGTAAGCGCTGCTGCGGAGGATGAGACGCAGTGGACCTGCAGTGCCCCGCCACCTCCAGCGGGTACCTGAGCTGGCCCGCCACGCCCGCGCTGAGCGAGGCGCAGGTGGAGTGTCCCGCGGGAATGCGCGGCCCGGCGCGGAGAGCGTGCAAGGCGGACGGCACCTGGGACGACATCAGCGCGTCGTGCGGTGGGCGTTGGCGGAGGGCGTGACGTGCAGATGGCTTGCTGTGCAGCAGTGCCGAGGGATGGCCCGAGACGCCTGCCAATATGGTGCGCACTAGATCGTGCGGACAGTCGAAGCCGGGCCAGATGTACCGTGCGTGCTTGAAGACGGGCGAGTGGTCTCCGGTGATCTCGCAGTGCAGTGGGCGCCGCGCGGGCGCGTGAGGCGTAGAGACGCTGAAGTGTCCTGCAGAGCGGGTGGACGGCGTGGTGTACCCCGAGACGGCGCCCGACGAGACGGTGACGCTGGAGTGCGGCGAGGGCTTCATCGGCGTGATCACGCGCCAGTGCGGATCCAACGGCGCGTGGCAGCCGCCCGTGAAGACGTGCCGTGGGCGCGGCGGCGGCGCGTGAGGCGTAGAACGGTCGAAGTGCGCGGCGGAGGACGTGACGACGGCGTCGGGCGTGTACCACCTGCCGCTGAGCGACCCGGGGATCTACGACCTGGACTGCCCCAGCGGGCACAACGGCACGGCGCTGGTGGAGTGCGACGCGAGCTTCACCTGGGGCGAGATCTCCGAGGACTGCAGTAGGCGCGGGCGTGGGGGCTGAGGCGCAGCGGTGTCGGGCTGTCCCGAGGCGACGATCCTGGGCGTGGCGGTGGCGGAGACGGCGTTCGACACGACGGTGGAGGCGGCGTGCTCGGAGGGCTGGGACGGGGCGCTGCAGGTGCACTGCTCGCTGCTGGGCACGTGGGACGAACCGACGCAGCGCTGCGGTAGGCGCGAGGGACGGGAGTGACGGGCAGAGCGCAGACAGTGCACGGCGGAATCGGCGGGCGGCGTGCAGTGGGCGGCGACGTTCGCAGGCGAGACGGCGGAGGTGGCGTGCGCGTCGAAGTACCCGAGCAAGAGCGGCGTGATCTCGCGCGCCTGCTCGCTGCAGGGCACGTGGGGCGAGCCGTCGGAGGCGTGCGCGGAGGCGGGCATGTTCGCGTACGAGACGGAGCGCGTGGTGCTGGTGCGTGGCGAGGAAATGACGCCGGTGATGCCGAAGCTGGAGGGGTCCGCTGTTTTCTCTGAAGTGGACTGTGGGCGCGGCGCGCGCGGGTGAGGCGTAGTCTTGCCGGCGGGCCTGACGGTGGACGCGGACACGGGCGCGATTCGCGGCACGCCGTACGTGGTGCTGGCGGAGACGGAGTTCTCGATCGTGGCGACGAGCGGCGAGGACAAGCGGACGGGCGTGGTGAAGATCACGGTGAACGACAACGTGTGCGCGGCGGACGGCGCGTGGTGGGCGTCGTTCATCGGGCAGCAGCTGGAGACCAAGTGCAAGTTCCTTGGGAAGGAGACGCGCTCGTGCGTGCTGAACAAGGGCGCGATGGTGGCGGAGTGGAGCGCCGTGACCAGCCAGTGTACCATGATGATTTTGATTCTTGTGGCTGTGGCTGCTGTGGTGGTTCTTGTGATCGTGTTGGTACTGATCATCGTTTTCAGAAGGTGGGCGCTGGGATGAGGGGTGAGGGTGTAGAGCGGGAGGCCGCGTGAGATACAGTCCGAAGAAGGCACAGCGGAAGATGATCGAGTTAGCTTGCGTCTAAGAGTTGTTGTAACTGCTTCTTTGTTGTACAGAGGGTGATGCATGGTGGATAAAAGGGGTAAAAAAGGGTTTGAAGTGAAGAGAAAAGAAAAGAAAAGTATCGGATGCGGGGATTGAACCCGCGACCTATCGCGTGTGAGGCGATCGTGATAACCACTACACCAACCCGACCTGTCGTTTGCTTCCACTTTTGTCTACACATCCCTTGCACTCTCCTTCATTCTGTCAGTCGTTAATTACATGCGCGTTTTGGACATAAGATATAGTGGTACAGTCATAGTGATGTGATCAATTCATTGCAATTTGCGAAATATAGTGTATGTGGGATTTCCCTTTCTTATACTTGCAAGAGAGCGCTGATCATGCTACTGAAACAAACAAAAGGCAAACAACTAACTCATCTGTCCATGCACCAAATCAGCATGTGGAGGACAACTCTTCAACAACTCCTCGTGCCTTCCACTTCCCACCACCACTCCATTCTCACACATGAAGATGATGTCGCTGTCCACGATCGTGCTCAGACGATGCGCCACAGTCACCACAGTACACGGATGACTCTTCCTCCAACCATTCAATGCCTCCAAGAACTTCTCCTGGTTCTCGCTGTCCAACGCACTCGTCGCCTCGTCCAGCAACAGAATCGCGGGATTACGCAGAATCGCACGCGCCAACGCCAATCGCTGCTTCTGCCCACCCGACACGGCCTTGCCCGTCGCGCCCAGATCCGTCTCAAACCCATCAGGCATCTCGCTGATGAAGTCCATGCACAGCGCCTGCTCGCACACACTCTTCAACTCCTCTTCGCTCACAGCACGATCCACACCCATCAACAGATTCTCACGGATCGTTCCGCTGAACATCACGGGCTCCTGGCTCACCACGCCCAACAGACCACGGTACCAGTCCAGATTGAGTTTATTCATATCCACGCCATTCAGCGAGATCGTGCCCGCAGCAGGCTTGTAGAACCGCTAAATCAGCGAGATGATGGTGTTCTTGCCACACCCACTCTCTCCAACAATACCGATCATCTCAATCTCTCGAATCATCAAATCGGTTCAGAATCATGGTGTCACGTGACTTGTACTTGAAACTTATATCCTTGAACTCGATCGCGCCCTTGTTGGAGGCGGGTCGAATCGCCTTCGTGTCCACCATCTCGTCCTTGTTGTCGATCACCTCCAGGAAGAACGCCGCAGACATGCGCACCTTCGACAGCTGCACCAGCGAAGTGAACGCTCCACCAATGCCCCGAATGGCCTGAAACACGGCCATCATCATCTTGATACTGTGGTATTCATTTCACTGCGTTCAGAAAGAAAAAGGATGCAGGATGGAGAGAAAAGGAAAGAAAAGTATCGGATGCGGGGATTGAACCCGCGACCTATCGCGTGTGAGGCGATCGTGATAACCACTACACCAACCCGACCTGTTGATGTGGATTCCACTACCCTTTTTGTAGCATGCGTTGCAATCCAATCTTATTTGCCTGATCACTGTCCTTCTTAGAGACATCCATGGAATATGCTTGCGATATAGCACCGATAGAGCTGTCATCCTCTCCCTCTAGTCACGGCAATGACAAGACGCATTCAACAACCCTTACACTCATCTCGTGATATAGGGAGGAAGTGATGGGACAGGATGAAGCAATTGGGATTGTCAAACGGCGATCAGGGAAATACATTCTACAAAAAGGGTAATGGAATCCACATCAACAGGTCGGGTTGGTGTAGTGGTTATCACGATCGCCTCACACGCGATAGGTCGCGGGTTCAATCCCCGCATCCGATACTTTTCTTTCCTTTTCTCTCCATCCATATTCTTGTATTTCGTTATTCTTAATCTTTTGAGATAAATCTGTTAGCAGCAAACTGCTTGTTTCTTTCAACAAACAACAACAATTGTCACATGATCAATCATCCCGGTTTCTCTTACTTCACTGTCTATGAGTTGTGCATACGAACTACCGTCCGTTTTCCGGGTCCTATCGTCGCCGCGCAATGATCGCGCGCATCCTCCACAAACACACAGTTGAATATGCGGCAGTTAACTACAGACGTGTCGCCAAGTATAACACACAAACTAGGTCGCTTGAGCACCTGATTAACGAGAACTGCAATCCGATGGTGTTCAAGAAGACTATCAAGATCCACTACGAGACCTTCGACCTCCTCATCCAGTATCTCAGCGAGGAACCAAGTCATGAGGGTGTCGAGCATTCCGCGCTCTACCACTGGGTAGAATCAAGAAGGAAGGATTCCATGACCCTCCGTACCGCCGTGGCCTGTGGTGTTCTAACCCCGTTTGGTAGTGGTTCCCTCGACGAGAAGGCAGCCACGCTTTCCATGCACAAGTCAACGTTCGACGGTGCAGCGAATCGAGTCATTGCAGAACTGGTAGAAAGAAGCAACGAGGTGATCTACTTTCCATTGAAAAAGGAGCAAGCCTTTCTGGAGAGCCGCAACGTCCGATGGGCTGTTTGCCATAGACGGTACTCTATGCAGATGCGCTGTGAAGGGGAGAAGAAACGACTTCTACTGCCGAAAGGGGTATGCTTGCATCAATGTGCAAATAAAGTGACTGGAACAAGAATCTGGTACACGTAGATTCCAACTATACGGGGAGAACCCAAGATAACGATATGTTTATGGGATCGCCTCTCCAGCGACTGCTTGAGGACCCCAATCCCTCAAGGGCTGGTAGTTATATCCTTGTTGAAGGGTATGCAAACTGCGGAAGCATAATGCGTTTATGAAATGACAAATACATAACATATCGATGCCTTCTTAATGATCTCCTTCACTTAACTGTATAACACTTCAAAATCCCCGTTTAGGAAGCGTTCCCAATCATTTCTCCATCAGAATTCTTCATTCCAGCTACGAATGAGCACCCATTCTTGAAATCACACTCTGTGATCTCTAAAGCGGGAAGCATCATTACAGTATTCGTTGTCACCGTACTCCAAACCATTCAATGCCTCAGAATAGAGACAGGTGACGTAATCCACCTTCTCGGCTTACCAAGCGTTTGCTCTCCCCACACATCTTAGGAAGTGCTGTTTATACCCCGTTACTCGCAGATCAAGGCATTACAGGCGGAACGAAACAAAGAACTGAGTTTTGTGGCGACAGGAACACTGTTAGCCACTGAGAGTATTTTTCCAAAAGAAGGTACGAATTGTGATAAAAAGAAAAGTATTTTGGTCGTCTAGCAGCAGAATACTAGAATACTCATTTCTCCTTTCAATCAGTCCAATTCCTCCTCCATCGTAAATACACTGTAATGGACATGGAAACAGCACCATACAATAAGGAATGGAGCAAATGAAGGAGAGTGCAAAGGATGTGTAGACAAAAGTGGAAGCAAACAACAGGTCGGGTTGGTGTAGTGGTTATCACGATCGCCTCACACGCGATAGGTCGCGGGTTCAATCCCCGCATCCGATACTTTTCTTTTCTTTCTCTTCGCTTCAACCATTCTCTCTTATTGCCATCCGTATAAGCATCCAGAAGCCTATGCAGTCTTATGCACAAATAGAACGAGGAAGACAATTCGATGCGGTGAATAACGGGAATTTTGTGTTGTTGGCCAGTGATAGAAACGCCCCTCATTTATCGCCAATAATGTTCTCATTATTTCGATGTGGTTGTGCTGCTGCTACGGCTAGGTGTTTCCAAACTGTTCGAAGTGGAAGTATGATTGCAAAGGGATGCTTGGACAATGCGGTGCTGCAGCGGTCGTCGCTGCTGCGTGCCGTATCCAGGGGATTTGCAACATACACAGCCACAGTTGTTTCTTCGATTTGCCCGTGATTCATAGATCGAGACATCGGGAAGGAGAGGAGCTGGTATTCACTCGAGTGTGTATATCCAACTCATCGGAAAGGACGCCTCCAGTGATATTATGGAAATAGAACCACCTAATGGCACTTCTTTCGCCAGGGGTAGTTCTGTTGTCGTTCCTCTAAAGACCAAATACAATCTGGGCGAATTGACACAGGTGAAGGTCGGACATACCAATATCGGGACTGGATCCGGTTGGCTTTTGCAGAACATCGACATTTTGGATGAAAAGAAGCACAAGTGGTCTTTCCCGTGCGGCCATTTCATTGATGGACAAGATGATGTCTTGTACGAGCTCCTCTCCATAGTCACGCGTAGTGAGCTGAAAATCACGCTGCCTGCCCACAAGACCGCCACATCTTCCGATAAGGACAAGGGCAAGATTCTGGGATTGTTGTGCGGCGGTTACACGCTCCAATCCCAGGACAAGGACGTGTGCGAGGACCACTTCACCTTTATCGACCGCTACAAGGCCAAGAGCAACGGCTTCCACTTGCTGGGCGTGGCGGACGGAGTGCACATCGAAGTCGGGCTCTATTCTGCTGTTGAGGAGTAGAACGAAGACAGCAGTGCCTACGGCAAGTTATTGCTCAAGGGTAGCGAGCAGATGGTGGATGAGTTCGGCATCGTGGACCCCGTGGAGTGCGTGAAGCTGGTGAAGGGCGACATTGATCGCAATACGCAGGGCAGCTGCACTTTTGGGTTTCACATCCTCAATCGGTACAGCCACATCCTGCACACGCTGATTGTGGGTGATATTGGGTAATCGACGGAGCTGGAGGTGATCGGTAGGATTATGGTGATCCGGGAAGGAACGATCTTCTACCGATCGACCGAACAGCAGCACTACTTTGGCTGCCCCTATCAGCTCAGCAGCAAGGGAGGCGACCAGCCTGAAGATGGAGTGATTCGTTCCATCCACTTACTCGCGGGCGATATTATCGTATGTGGTTCGGATGGGTAGGGCCTGTCGAAGGGACTGGATTGTAGTATCTTTGACAATCTGCACGATGATCTTCTCGTCTCGTACATTTGGGGATTCAGACACGTTCCTTTGGATGTCATGTGCAAGTACTTGTGCGAAATGGCACAAAAGGTGGCTGTCGATCCCGAGGCAGATACGCCGTGGTCTCGTGTCGCTACGCGCAACCTTGACCTCGTGTACCGTGGCGGGAAAATGGACGACTGCACATTGGTAGTTGCGAAGGTTGTATCAGAGAAGGCTAAGTGATTCTTATCTTTATGTACTATGCTCTATTCTTCCTGTCGTGTTTGTTCGATTCCCTCTCCTCCCGTCGCGATTGGGCGCTTGCCGCGGTTATTCGAGAAACCAGGCACCTGCAAAACCCCGCTGTTTGTTGAGGCGATTCCTCAAGAAAGCCTTTCAGAAGCAAATGGAAGTGGAAAAACCGACGGACATATTCGGAGAAGTGCGAAAGGACATCAATTGCGCCAACGAGGGAAAGGCAGAGAATGCCAAGATGCTCGTCGCCATTGAAGAGGGGATTCACGGAGACAAGAAGGAAGTGATCGAGCCGGATCAGTATTTCAAGGCCATGCTTGGGCGATTGCAATCGAGCAAGACTGTGAATCGATCCGTAGCCATTGCACGTTTTTCATAATGTGTAGTTGATCTACCTTTTCCAAATGGTTCTTCCTCACGTGTCCGAAAGCAGAAGCAAAAGAAGGCTTCCGACTGCTTGGAAGTGTTGCTGAAGATACCCACGGAAAACAAGGAGGGACTGCAGCGTGCCATCTACCTGTCCCTCATACGTGCATAACGGAGGTACTTCTCGCCCAGAAAACGAAGGAGTCCACGTGGAGCGACGGAATCGTGAAGAAGGCCTTCATGTACCTCGTGAGCATGTGCACAGATCGCACCGCCAAGGTTCGCAAGCAGGCATGCGATGATTTGAAACGTCTGCTGATGCACCACTCGGAGGCGAAGTTCACGCTGACATCCAAGTTCGTCGTGGACTATTTCGACAACCTCGTGATGCAGTTCGACAAGGACGATCACCGCGAGATCCTCTACCTCCTGACTTTCTTGATGTCCAGCATTCTCTCCATTGCTCCTTCCTTTTACCCTGCCATCATCACCACGCTGTTCACGGTGTCTTTTCCTCTGTCATATGATTCCTAGGTCTGCTCGCACGACGTGAACTATGTGCGTCAGTACTCCCTGAAGATCATGGCGGACATCTTCCGCTGCGAGAGTTTCACGGATCTTTCCTGCATTTCCGACACACTCGCCAAGCTCACCAAGTCTCCGCCGGCTGCCAGCGCTTCCGCGGAGGAGATCATGGCATTCGTGTCTGCCGTGGACGCTGCGTGCCTTCGTCTCCTGAAGAGCAACACCGAGGATGCGAATAAGCTATTCCTGGAAGCAAGCCGCATGGAGCTTGAATTCTTCACATCCGTCGATGCGTCGGTGCTCGCGCCCCTATCGCAGGAACTGTACTCCTTCTACAGCCAGGTCCCTGCCACGGTACCTGCTGCCCACCGCCCTCACTCACAGAGCCTGTCCGCCGGCGCGGCCACCTCGCTGATGAAGAAGATCAATCACGTGGTTGGCAGTAGGAAGGATGACGTGACGGAGCCTCTGCTCCACACGCTCGCTGGCTGCGTCCTACTCGCCGCACGCCGCCATCCTGCTTCCCTGCAAAACGTGTTCCGCCTCCTCTTCGGCCTGCACAGAAACCCCAAGCTGATCTCGTGCGCGTGCGGAGATGCGATGACGTGTAGACTGCGTCCGCAAATCGAGGGTATTTTCGGCGACTGCTTGGAAGTGATGGGTATGGAGGCATTCCTGCAGCATGTGTACCTCAACGTGGGCGCGCGGCCGTGGCGTGAGGCGTAGAAGAAGGACTCTGCCCTGCCGGACGAGACGCACTACTTCCTGTTCCGCGTGCTCGCGACGCGCCTGGCGCAGATCCCGTGCTCGCTGCAACTGTTCTTTGACACGTGGGTGTGAGGGCGAGGTGTCAGCGTCAGGTTCATGCCGATGGTGAAGGCATGCCAGAAGGAGGAGGCGAGCGCCCAGAACTACGCAAACGACAGTACCAGCGTGCGGTGAAGGACATCAGGGCGGTGTTCGCGGCGTGCTGCGTGTGCTGCCAGGACGCGGCGGAGGTATTGGGCAACTACAAGAAGGCGCTGTTCCACCTGATGACGGAGAAGGGCTACGCGGAGGCCGGCATCGAGTTCGCCAAGGGCTTCGCGCTGTTGGTGCGCAGCTGCCAGCGCGTGGTGAAAAAGGAGGCCGAGGCGGAGGCTGGCGAAGAAGAGGGAGGCTGGCGAAGAAGAGGAGGCTGGCGAGGCGGAGGCGGAGGAGAACGACGAGCTGGACCCTGACGCGGACCCCGCCTTCCTGCGCCTGCTGACAAGTCGCGCGCCCCCGCGCTGGCGCCCGGGTGGCGCAGAAGACGCTGGCAGCCGTGGCGGCGATGGCGGAGCCGCTGCTGCAGGCGCTGGGCCGGCTGTACGAGCACTGTCACGGCGACTTCAAGGTGGAGTACTCGAAGGCGACGGGCGTGGGCGCAAGGGCGGCAGGCTGGGCCAGGTGCTGACGCTGCGCTCGGTGATGACCGTCGTGTGCGGCGTGGCCCCGCCGAGGTGGTGCAGGGCCTGTTCGACCGCACCGCCGCCGCGCTGGAGGAGCGCTGAAGAAGGACGATTCCGACGTGGTGGCGAGGGCCTGCGCGTGGTGCAGGCGGGCGAAGCTGGCGGTGACGCTACCGTGACGGATCCCGCGGGAAGCGTGGCGCGCGCGATGAGCGTGATCCAGCCCCGTCTGGACGACGCGACGTGGGCGCGTTGCAGCGTCGCCTGTACTGCTGTTGCCATTGCTGTGCCGCTACCACGCGGCGGAGTTCGCGCGCGGGCGAGGTGGCGGCGCTGACGGATCGCATGCTGGAGGTGGGCGAGGCGGCGAACGCGATGGTGCGCAAGTTCCGCATCAAGAGCCTGTTCTTCTTGTGGCGCGCGCTGGACCCCGCGGCGGAGGCGTCGGTGGCGCTGGTGGTGGCGACGCTGCCGCGCCTGGTGCTGTGGATCAAGGACGCGAACGAGAGGTGCGCGCGATCTGCTTCCAGTGCCTGGTGCGGCTGGCGCGCGCGTGATGGAGCCAGCTCGGCGGAGATCACGCGCGACGGGCGACAGACGCTGTACTCGCTGCTGGAGTTCTTCAGATCCTGATCGGGTGCATGGCAGCGTCGTCGCGCGGATGAAGTCAGCCTCGTTGATGCAGCAGGTTTCGTCACCTACCATTACCCGCGGGAATGAGGCGATCTGCCGCTGGTGTCATCACATGCACGTGGTGTACGGCGTGCTGGACGACAAGAACCGTGAGCTGATCAAGAGCGTGCTTCAGGTTCATCCGCACGTGCGTGAAAGGTGATGCCAGAAGCGCTGCTGAAGGAGGAGCTGCGACGTGGTGCTGACGATGCTGCCTGGGCCAACGACTCGAAGAACCGGTTCCAGCTGCGCATTGCGAGGCATCATTGAGCTGGCGGTGCGCCGCATGGGCGGGACGCACGGTGCTGAACGAGGTGCCGGAGAGCGAGCGGGAGAAGGTGCTGGAGGTGCTGAACAACAAGCCGAGGCAGACGAACGAGGAGCTGGTGAAGGAGATGGGATGGAGGCGGCGAAGCTGGAGGAAGAGGAGGACGAGAATTATGATGATCGGGAGGGTGGTGGAGATGGACAGGGACGGGAACGTGAAAAGGGAGACGAGGCGCTGGCAGCGCTGATTAGAGATTACGAAAGAGCGAAGGATTTGGAGAGGGTGGTGGAGAGACGGGAGATGGAGGAGGAAGAGAAGGAAGAGGAGGAAGAAAAGGAGATGGAGGTGGAGGAGGAGCCTGTGAAGGAGCCTGTGAAGGAGCCTGTGAAGGAGCCTGTGAAGGAGCCTGTGAAGGGAGCCTGTGAAGAAGGTGGCAAAGGAGGACAAGAAGGAAGCGGTGAGAAGCCTGTAAAGGGGAGGTGATGAAGAAGTGGTAAAGGAAGAGAAGAAGGTGGTGAAGAAGGAGGAGAAGAAGCCCTGGGAAGTGATGAAGAAGGAGGCGGTAAAGGAAGAGAAGAAGGTGGAAAAGAAGGACAAGAAAGACAAGAAAGACAAAGAAAGACAAGAAAGACAAGAAGGACAAGAAGGACAAGAAGGACAAGAAAGACAAAAGGAAAGAAGGAGAAGGGAAAGGCACAGTAGTTTCTTTTACCATCGTGTTTCTTCCTCATTCTCACCCATCTACCCACAAATCCTTCAATCATTCCTTAAACAATGGCTTCAACTTGCAACACTTGTGTTACCACCTGTACGCAAAGGGCAGCGAATACACGCCCTCTTCACGAAAGACTCCACGTAAACAATCCCTGCACTTGTTTTCTTCTCATCGCTCCTTTCCCTCGTGTATCCTCGATGATTCCTCGATAACAGCCTCTATCAACGGCGGCGAAACTCCCGCTCAAGGGCGTTCAGCTCCTTCAAGGTTTCTGGTCCCCCCATTAATACTTTGATTGTCAAATGCTTTCTACGCGTATCCTTTCTAACACGGCTTCCAACCTTGGGTCTCTCCTCCTTTATACGATTCATTCCGTAGAAGACTGGCTTTCAGAGGTTGTGTCGCCCGCAACATTAAACGACCGGAGCGGCCCTGGGTCTCGACAAGCTGGGACTGAACATTGGCAAGGTGCACAGAAATATGACTTATGGTTGTTGCTCTTTATTCCTGACTGATGCACAGAGGAAATCGCCGAGCACGGGCGAGAAACAAGGAGGGCGTGTTCACGAACACGGGCGCACCTTCGAAGGGCTGGACGCACGGGCATCTACACGGGCCGTTCTCCTCCAGGACAAGTACTTCGTGGAAGCCGTCCAAGAGCAGCATCTGGTGGAGCCCGATTCCCCCGAATAAGCCGGTGTCCGAGAAGACGTTCAACGAGATCTACGGCGACGTGAAGCAGTACATGAACAGCAGAGGAAGGTGTACGTGTTCGACGGCTTCTGCGGCGCAGAACGGAAGTCGCATATTGCGTGCGCTTCATCACGGAGTACGCGTGGCAGCACCACTTCGTGACGAACATGTTCGTGCGCCCGACGGCGGAGGAGCTGAAGGACTTCAAGCCGCAGTTCACGGTGATCAACACATTGCAAGGGTCTGGTAGACAAGAACTGGAAGCGTCAGGGCCTCCACTCAGAGGCGTTCGTGGGCTTCGATCTGGAAACCTGGCGCTGGTGGTGGGCGCGAGGAAATTACGGCGGCGAGATGAAGAAGGGCATCTTCGGCGTGATGAACTACCAGCTGCCCCTGCCGGCTTGTTCTGCCGATGCACTGCTCCGCCAACGTGGGCAAGGACGGCGACTCTGGCGCTGTTCTTCAGGCTGTCGGGCACGGAGCAGAGACGACGCTGTCGGCGGACCCGAAGCGCTTCCTGATCGGCGATGACGAACACGGGTGGGACAACGACGGCATCTTCAACTTCGAGGGCGGCTGCTACGCGGGCTTGATCGGTTTGTCGCGCGAGAAGGAGCCGGACATCTGGAACGCCATCAAGCGCAACGCTGCTGGAGAACGTGATGGTGTTCTGACGGCTCGCTGGACTTCGACGACGTGAGCAAGACGCAGAACGGGCGTGTGGCGTACCCGATCTACCACATCCCGAACTACAAGAAGGGCAGCATGGCGGGCCACCCGAAGGCCATCATCTTCCTGACGTGCGACGCGTACGGCGTGCTGCCGCCCATCTCCAAGCTGACGACGGAGCAGGCGATGTACCACTTCCTTTGCGGGTACACGGCGAAGGTGGCGGGCACAGAGCGCGGCATCAAGGAGCCCGTGCCGAACTTCTCGCCGTGCTTCGGCGGCGCGTTCATGCCGTTGAACCGATCGCGTACGCGAAGTTGCTGGGCGAGCTGAACCGCCACGGCACCCGCGTGTACCTGCTAGACACGGGCTGGACGGGCGGCGGCTACGGCGTGGGCAAGCGCATGGACATCCCCGTGACGCGCGCGTGCATCGACGGCATCTGAACGGCTCGATCGAGAAGGCGGAGATGCGCCACAACGACCGCTTCAACCTGGAGGTGCCGACGCACGTGGAGGCGTGGAGGACAAGCTGCTGTGGCCGCGCAACACGTGGAGCGACAAGGAGAATACGATCGCGCGTGGCGAAGAAGCTGGCTGGCAAGTTCGTGGAGCACTTCAAGCAGTTCCAGGTCCCCGGACTGCCCGACTACTCGCCCTGGTTGCCCAATTAGTGTTTTTCTTCTCTCGGACTGTTTGTTGGACATGCGCTCCGAATCTGATCTCTCAGAATGAGTCCGACGATGAAGAAGTGTGCGGTTGGGGTCACAGCGCTTGCAGCCTCGGCCGCGTTGCTCTATATGCTTCACAAGAGGTCAA